>OX387922.1:6704847-7304847 GCA_947578465.1 Thera obeliscata | reverse complement strand
AGTTTTCACACACAGCTTTTGTTATTCACTATTCACCGTTAAGTATTTTAAAAAAGTGATTGAATTTCAGTTAAGTTTTAGCAATGTGACGTTTTATTCTATTTTTGTTAGAAACATTTTTGTTATACTCGTAGCTTAGCACAACTATTTACACACACAAGTTTTTAACTTATTTATAATTTTTATCATCTTTATAATTTTATTTGGTTTTTGACTATATTATGACTATATTATTCTTATTGTACTTGTTTAAAAGTAGTTTCTGTCGACTAAATAATTATTTTCTAAAGGCTTGTTAGTTACCAAAAACAGTTCTGTCATAGGATATCTTTGTAGTGTTAGTTTAGTAGATACCTTCTTGGGTCATAACCAGGTAGGTATGATAAGCATGACGTCAAGTTTGTTTAAACTTTGTATTTTTTATCATGTACCCCTACATGATAAAAAATACAAAGTATATAATGTACCTATGTAGTTTTATGTATCCTGCTCCTTTATATACATTTAATCAAAATTTAAACCTACTAATAAAATGTGTACTTAATGTAGTAGGTTCTACAATAGACTTTTATTTAGCAATCCCGATTCGTAGCAAAGTTCGCCTTGCACAAATTAAATACGACGCGAGGACCTCACGTGTTTCTGTCGTATCGTGACCTACGTGCCAATGCTTTGTTATAGGCGATGGTTACATCAGGTGAACCTTAAATGCTTGTTCCATCAGCTAGTTAAATACATTTATTGATTAGGCATCGTATATTACTTATAGTGGAATCCCAAGTGACTTCGTTTGCGTTTCTATAAAAGCAACGCAGAAGATACGAACCTAGACCTATTATATTATGTCTAAGTTCTTATCGTACGTTTAATTTTTAAACAAATAAATCAATAATAACTGTAAGTATATTAATTCTATCTACTTACGAAACGAATCTATCAAGTTAGGCAAGGGTTTACTATTTTTACTAAATAAAACGCCATTCCTAGCGGCCTACATTAGTATGCATTTTATTAAATTGTTTAAAATTTTATTAAAATTGAATACATGAAGGTTAGGGTACCTAAGATGCCTTTTATCTATGGGCTGATTTTTCAATTACACAAAAAATAACGTTATTTGTCGAATAAAATCGTTTCTTGCCGAAGCCTTATGAGTTGATATATTTTCATCTGTCGAGTGAAAAATTAGCCCTCACTTTAGTTCGTATGATGTGAGTAGGTACTATACTATGTACCTATGTTATAAATATATCTAAAGTTTAGAAAATAACATACTAAGTATATATACTATATTTATATAAACTATATGTATACTTACTAAATATAAACTATGCATTATATATAATATATCATTTAGTAAGTAGGTACCTAAATTATTTTTAAGTAGGTATATTAATTATAGTAGGTAAGATCGGATAAATAGGATGATAAGGTATGGGATGTGGGTAGCTAGGTATATAGATAGAAGGTACCTACTAAACAACTAATGTTAACAACAATTATAACACCATTAAAAAGTTTTTTTTACCAATTTTTTTTTATATAACAAGCGGTGTACCCTATATTAACTCTGAGACGCTATATAAATCATCTACAATAGATGCAAAGGCATATTTATCATTAACTTTAATGGTAAGTAAAGTTTGAACCAACCTACATATTTAATTTTGTGATATTTAGCTTAACTAGTAATTTTAGCACAATAATAAAAGAAAAGGTCAGGCACATAGGTATATCCGGCAAATCAATGTCAGCACTATTTGAGTGACAGATGCCGGAAAATGTTAAGGCCTGCGCACACCTAGGTCGCTGGCGATGGCGATCAGTGAAAGTTGAAACGCTGTCGAATTTGACAGCGTTTTATTGATCGCCATCGCCAGCGACCTAGGTGTGCACAGGCCTTAAAAAAACTGACTTGAAATAGTCTTCCATAAACAAATATAGACTTACATTAAACGCAGAGTAAGTTCGATTTCCCCATTCATGTTTGTGATCGGAATAAATATTTCTAGTTCATTTTATCATGTTTTTCGCCACCTGTCACGCGGGGACCCTAGGAATGGCCTGAACACACCTAGTTCGCTGGCGGTAGCGATCAGTGAAACGGTGTCAAATATCGCTGTCAGATTTGAGATTTGACAGCGAATATTTGACAGCGTTTCACTGTTCGCTACCGCCAGCGAACTAGGTGTGTTCGAGCCTTTAGTACTATGTTACAGGTTAACTAACCGTTACCTGTCCAAACTACGGATAACCTGTAAAGGGCCTTCAATAATTTTTTAGTAATACATGCATAATGTTACTTAAATAAAAGATCTTCCAAGGATAAGTCACCAAACTTTGCTCATTCTTACCTAAGTTCAATTGTTCTTCTCCCTGATTTTGTTTACTTTAGCGCATTTCCTCTTCTTCATCTTGTTTTTCTCTCTCACATTCTCGTTTCTCCCCTCACATTTTAACTCTTCCTCAACTTTGTTTTCATCCTCATATTTTTTTTCGTCTTGGAACATTTCACCTCCCTTGTCTTGTTCCTCTTCCTCATATTGTTCACCGTTTTGTTGTATTTCCTTTTCCTCAACTTTGTTATCGCCCTCATATTGTTCGCCTTCTTGGGGTATATTTCCTTCTCGCTCATATTGTGTACCTTTTCGGGGTATTTCCTCTTTCTCCCTTTGTTTCTCTCCCTGATTTTGTTCACCTAGGGGTATTCTCTCTTGCTGAGTTTGTTCAGTACCGGCTTGGCGTATCGGTTCTTTTTTATGTTGTTCCCCTCCTTGCTCTTGGGGTATTTCCTCTCCCTCATATTGTTCCTCTTCTTGCCCTTGGGGTATTTCCTGTTTCTCACCTTGTTCCTCTGTCTCAAATTGTTCCCCTCCTTGCCCCTGGGGTATTTCTTTTTTCTCATCTTGTTCCTCTCCCTCATGTTGTTCCCCTCCTTGCCCTAGGAGTATTTCCTCTTTCTCACCTTGTTTCTCGACCTCATATTGTTCCCCTCCTTGCCCTTGAGGTATTTCTTTTTTCTTATCCTGTTCCTCTCCTTCATGTTGTTCCCCTCCTTGCCCTAGAGGTATTTCCTCTTTCTCACCTTGTTTCTCGACCTCATATTGTTCCCTTCCTTGCCCTTGCCGTATTTCCTCTTTCTCACCTGGTTCCTCTCCCTCACTTTGGTCCCCTCTTTGCTCTTGAGATGCCTCTTCTTCGTCTTGTTCCTCTCTCTCATATTCTTCAAGTTCATGAAAACCATCACCACCAAAATTCTGATGCATATATTGATAATAAGTATCCATCGCATTCCAAAGAAACATTGGATTGAAGGGTGAAGCACCTTCGCACCTCACCCAAATATAGCGACGAGGCAGGATACTAGTTGGTAACTCATCCAGCCAGTAGCAATTCGGCCTCTCCTCTTCTTCTTCGTCTTCTTTCTTGGGAAGGCTAACCGCTCTTTCGGCTTCCTGCTTTAACCAACCATGTAACATTTGAATACTATTCTGATACATCAGCGGGTTCTCAGTTTCTTCCAGCTCTCTAAGAAACTCCAACACAGAGTGTAATGTGACAATCTCCTGCAGGTGCAAGCTGTATATAAGATAGGCAGCGGCCTCTCCCTGATTCATATGAGGATTTTCTAAACAGCAATCCTGTAAGAAGAAAAAAAGAAGGATCATTACATGTATTTTTGATAATAATAATAGAATATATAATGAAAATAGCTCAAGTAATAATAATCTAGAGTAGAATCAAACTGATGTACCCTGACAGCATTCAAGCACATCATCCTCGTTTCATTGGACTTCATATACATCTTCAATAAATCTTCGAAGAACATGAGAGCCTCCATCAAATTATTGGTGAATGTGTTCAGCTCCACAAGGCATGGCAGGCCCAGTACAGCTTTCATGACGTAGTATTCAAGCCCATGACGCGGCATCTTGTATGCCGACCTTGATTGCTGAATGTCCATATACAAGGTAACACAAGGCTCGTCTTTGTTTAATCCATTTGTAAGCAATTCAATCAGCTTCAGTTCAAACCCTAAAAGCAAAATGGCATCTGTAAAATTTTTTTCTGCGCTTATTCGCCTAACATCTATTAGGATCTGCAATGACCTCACGTTTTGAACTTAGGGAGTGGCCTTTTTTGGGATTTTCAGGTTCTAAGTCTGAGTCCTCGTTGGCTAGGTCGTTTCAAAATGATCTTCGTGTTACAACTGAATAAACATATTTTCTACTTTGATTTTGACCATGTAGACCATGTAGACCCATGAGATTTGAGGCCAACCCCGGTGCCTCAGTTTCAGATCGTTTACATTACACGCGTTTTTCATGGCTGCCAAAGCCGGGATATTACTTCAGAAAATTTAAGAGTTTAAATAAAAATAAGTACTTAGACGGTAAGAGACAAAGGGTATCGATTCAGGGTGGGTAGAGTAAGAGTACCTATGAGATTTCGCAAGACCACTTACTTTCTAAGAGACTGTCCGGCTTTCGTTTAGTGGCCATGATTTCCGTTCTTCCGAGGTCTTCTGGAGGGGCGGCCTGATGAAACGCCCGATTCCCGTGAAATTTTACAAGGAGAGATTAAAATGACTTCAACGACATAAATGGAGACTAGACTACTCCCAGAAAATCAATACGTCGGCTGCGCCAGGCACGATGCGCCGTGCCGGCGTCTGGCTTTGTGCGCACGCAGCCGACTCACCCCACTAGTTCTGTTACAAAAAACTAGGGTAAATCTAGATACCGGCAAGTTTGCATTCAACCACATCAATAGCTGTAGTAGTAGACCTCTTTGTGAAGGGCTCGTCCAGGGAAGTAGACTATCATGCCTTTTTCTGCCGTGAAGCAGCATTGCAGTGTTTCGGTTTAAACAACCATTCTTAGGTATTAGGTGTATCAATGAATGGTGGTTTGATACCTATTTTTATTTCAATACAAATCTATGTCCATTTACACAGGGACCTACTTTTGGGCCTACTTTGTTTCTTACTTATGCCGCAGAATAAGCTACCTACGAGACAATGCTTTGTTACAGGCGATGGTTATATACCACTTAACATCAGGTGGGCCATATGCAGCTAATTGTATAAAAGTAAGAAAAATACCTTATAAATAGATAATAAAATAAATGAATATTGTGGACAATCTACAGAACACCATGAGCTTGTACTATGGGAACCAGATAGCTGATATTATACTTTTTTATAGATTACATACTTAGAATACAATCTTCTTCTTCTTATCGTGTCACTGATTCTTTCGAACCAAGTGTGGTGAAAGGATTTTAAGTGCGCCTCGAAGAGGCTCCTTTCGTGCACTAGAATACAATATAACACCTAGACAGAGAACATACAGACATACAAACAAGCAGAGTTTTTTAATTATTTTTTGTCAAAAAACTACAGACAATTTTAATATAATCCACAAAAATTGATTAGAGAATGAGTTCTAGCAGTGAAATTGAAATATTGACACCAGAAAGTGCAAAATTAAATGCAGAAACTGTCATAAACAATTGACTACCGAACAAAGTCTATGAAAATTGTATAACATGGAAAAATAAAAATAAAAAATTTCGCCCACACCTTGATTTATCCACGCACAGTGATTTTATGGCGCAAACTTTTTAGGTATCATACCTATTTTGGTTCAAAATGATGGATAGTGGGTCAGTAATTTTCTAATGTTTGGACCGGGTCTTAACTTTTACTTCTGCCTTTTTAGGAATGTCGGGGTATGCTGTGGATGACTAATGAGTTCCTAAACTAAACTAAACAAACACGACTTAGAAAGGTAAGTCACTTATACATGGTGGTCCGGAATATGTAGGTATCATCTAGAGCCTCTTATTTTTAACCAAGTTCAAACAAAGAAGGAGGTTCTCAATTCAGTTTCTTGTCTTGAGACGTAGAAATAAAAACCAAAATTGCAAAGACAGCACACGCTTCAAAGTAATATAGAATTAAGATACAAAAATATTAGGTACAGACATTGCAATTCCAATTCCAATGGGTAGAGTGACCAGGAAATCAGCTGTCCTACCGAGTACGAGCTCCATATGGTGTATTATCTTATCTGTGACTAGCAGCCCGTCCCGGCTTCGCACGGGGTAGACAATATTGTTGTACATTATTTTGTTCTATCGCTAATAGTTTCGGCAGCGCATTCGACGAAAGACATTTTAAGACTCATTTTTCTACACCTTCGGTTACATTGTTCAAATTTTACCAACGATCCCTAATTTTTTTCAAAATGAAATGTAGCCTATGTCAAATTGGAAAAATGTAGCATTCTATTGGTAAAATATTTTTTTAAATCGGCCCAGTACTTTTTGAGCCTATTCATTACAAACATACAAAAATAGGTACAAATCTTTCCTCTTTATAATATTAGTATAGACATGGTTATGGTTATGGCTGTCAAAATTGTGTCAACACATTCAAACCCAAGAAGAAAATGAATGTGTGGGTCAGCCTATGACACAATTTGACAGCCATAGCCATAACCATATAGAGCTCGTGGTAGCCCTGCAGGCCACGCAGCCTACCTACCAGCCAGCCTAATACCAGCTAACATAAGCAAGATGTTCGAATCTTACTCATTTTACCTTCTACAATGAGATAATCCGGCTTCTATTATCTTCATGATTAGAATTTGAAAAAAAATACCTAGTTATGATTTTCTCTAAACGACGTTGCGCAATTGAGAACTCGAATCGAATCGATTTAATCGAGAAAGTGTGCGAGTTGGTATCGATTCCGCCTGTAAAATTGGCTTCAATATCAACTGGAAACTTTACTTCGCATCACCAAACAAGTAATTCCTCCTGCGACTTTGCTCGAAAGCCCCATTCTTGAATAAGAACTGAATGAAGGTTATACCATCCACTGTGAAGAAGGAACCTAAGTGAAATACAGCATGTTTCTATGCGATCACTATAGAGTAGTGCAACTGAAAAACATGTAATTTACAAAAAAAAATAGGGCCAGCATGTCTGACCCTGCAGTTACTTGGCCTATTTGACAATAATTATCGCTATAAGGGGGTACGATTTCCATACAAACTTAATTTACACAACAATGGGCGAATAAAGTATTAATGTACACTGAAATAGCTGTAATAGGCTTTTACAGTGGTAGTTATTACCGGCCAATTATATAAAGTTGGAGTGTCAGCCGTTGGTCGTGGCAGTCGGGGCTTCAGAAAAAGAAATAACAGATTTTACGTCTATTTTTGAAACAGTGATGTACAAAATTGACTCTATGCTAAAAGCTAGTACCCGTTAGAAAGAATGACGAAAAAATTACTTTTTTGGTTTTTTATTAATATTTCTGTTATCCTACAGTTTTCTCCAACTTTATATAACTGGCCGGCAATAAAGACCACTGTAAAATTCTATTACAGCTATTTCAGTGTACATTTATACTTTGTTTGCCCATAGTTGTGTATATTCAGTTTGTATCGGAATCGAACAACCATCAGCTTATTTTAGCAACATGAGTAGTTTTATTTACGCAGTGCAAAAAAATTCAGGACCTGGGTTTTTTTAACGTTGGCTCCATTTCTTTTCAACTTTAATGATATTAATTCTCAGTCTCATTTAAATTTGGAGAAGATTTGATGAGATTCTTCAACTTAATGCAAATGCAGAAAATTGCTCGCTTTTAGTGTGGTCGCGAGGTTTACTACACTCACAGAGCCACTGGTTAGTAGTGAGTAAGTGTATGAGTTGTATTTTAATATTACTTAAAGAAATACCTACTTTTTAGAATACCTGACTTGCTAGAAATGAGATCACCGTTGTTTTTGTGCTGTGGTTAGTTGAGCAGCCAGACTAAGAATAATTTTACATTGAAAATGTTTATATTTGAATCTGGGGGCGATCTGAGTGCGCACAGAAACTGTACGACCTTACCTGCATCATTATTTTACCTCTGAAATTTTAGACGCACGGTTATGCGCCACTCCTTTGTGGTAGATATTTTACATTCCAGAACAATCCGTTTTGATTACACTAAAAAGTAGAACTCTCTACTCTCTAAATTTATTCAGGCCCTACTGGGTCCTTGTGTCTTAAGTTATAACGTATTTAGAGCACCTAACAACATCTTCTATTGACCATATCAATGTTTGAAATATTGTATTAGTCTAAGATCCCGCTATAGAAGGACCTTCACCGAGCTGGTTATTTAATGAAACGTATTTTATATATAATTAAACATGCCAATTAATTTATTCTATATGGGTTGCCTATCAAATTTCAGTCCAGGATAATTCTGATTAATTAATAAGTAAAAAAAAAAAAAAACTTTCCACTGGTTTGTTTATTAAACAAATTCTATACCAATCGAAAGTATAGACCCCGGTATTTTTATTCAATAAACATACCGGTGCAAAATGCTAGTATCGATTTACCTGTTTATACCTGGCTACCCGAAAGTTGTGACCGGAAAAAAATATGGGGTCTATACTTTCGATTGGTATAGAATTTGTCTAATAAACAAACCGGTGGAAAGTTAAAAAAAACAATTTAGTTTTTTAATTATTAATTAATCATATCCTGGACTGAAATTTGATAGGCAACCATAGAATATATTTATTGGCATGTTTAATTAAATATAAAATACGTTTCATTAAATAACCAGCTCGGTGAAGGTCCTTCTATAGCGGGATCCTATACTATATGCTTTAAATATATTAATTGATTACTAAATAGGCTGCCAGAAGACTTAAGAGCTCTTTGTGAAGGGCTCGTCCGGGGAAATACTACCATCATACCTATTTCTTCCGTCAAAAAGCATTGCTGTATTTTTTTTGAAGGGTGAAGTTTGAAGGGTGCCGGACATGTGATACTCAACATCTACTAGGTAGGTACCTATGCCTCAAGCTGATGGACGCAGGGCAGTGCATCGTAAGGCACGTTCCTGACCTGACCTGATACAGCAGGTCATTACGAGGCAGTGCTTTCTTATCATAGGCGATGGATACCTACCACTTAACATCAGATGAGCCATATACTTGTTCTATCAGCTAATTTAATAAAAATACAACCTGCTGACCTAATATCCAAGTAGGTATTCAGCTAATTTTAAACCAACACACGTAGCACTTACCAACGCTGAGTACCCATGCAGGTACCCGAATGCCCTGGAGTACGTAGATGGCTTGGAGGTACACAAGTCTTCGAGAAATTGGTTGCAAGCCAACAAGCGAAGCGAAGTGCCTCCTTCCCTCGAATGAGGCTTGAGCTGCGCCGGCGCACCTGCCGCACCGTCAGTCAGTCAGTCCATGTCACACCGCCGCGCGCGACATCCGCGCCATGACCAAACACAGTCGAATTATCCCGCGAGTGTTTTAATAAAGTTATTGTGCGACCATGGATGTGTTACATTTCTGCGTGGCCATCATCTTCTTGCAAGGTAAATTTATAAATTAATATATAGAGTTAAAATAATCAGGAGAAGCACCTACCTAGATAAGTGCAGGTGAGAGTTCTTGAGATGAACTACTTTCCGATTTGTTCTCGCGACGATGAGAGATTTCTTTTATTTTTTTTTAAATATGATTATTATAATATTCTACAAATAGTTTTTACAAAATGTTAAATTATGAAAGACCAGTGATTCCATACTTAGGTACTTAATTCTTTTTTCCAAAAAATGTTAACTGGTAAGTTTTGTCTCTTGATTCTAATTATATTAAATATTAAAGAATCTTCTTTAATATTTTAAAATACTCGGCAGAATACCTAATCACCATTTTTCTTTCTATACTTTGTATACTATGTAACTTTTTTGATCTAAGCCGCTACTGTGCTACGCTACGGTAGGTAATATTTTTTTTTATCAAAAATGAATAAACGCCGAATTAGTACACATACCTGCCAACCGGCGATTTGAACCGGCATCTCTACGGGTCATTGATTATTCATGCTTTCTCCCTATAAAACCCTGCCCGACCATGAAATTATAATTTACGATGATGGGTTGGTAGAACAGGTATTTTGGAGTGAATCTTCTCATTTTTAAACTTGTAGTTGTTTAGATCGGTATGCAAAATACCGTTGTGCTGATTTACATAAGCATAATTCACATAAATTATCGGAATCTCGATCTCGATGTCTCGGCGGTGCGGTGCTGCGTGCCGGACGGCGACGGTTTGTAGGGCGCCCGCTATGCTGTTGTCACCGCAAATTAGCGCTTTTTAACAAAAGTCAGAAAGAGCACAGATCCTGTCATGTCTACAGAACACAAAAATTTCTGTATTCGGTAGTACCTAGTAACTGACCATCATCATTTTCCTGCCCTTATATCCCATGCTAAGTGGGGTTGGTATAACAGTTTTTTTTATCCACTCACTAAGGATAGAGTAAAAAGAAACAGCGACATGACACGATACCTAGTTAAAGAAGAAAATACTAAGCTGTCAGTAGGCCTACCATTAGCTCTGTCTGGGTCTGTCACTGGTTCTGGTTTTGAGTCTGTGTGAGTGTTGACAAAATAAATCCTACGTCAAAACGTCACACACAGTTTAATGCACTGGTGAGCACTCACACAGACTCAAAACCAAAGCCAGAGACAGAGTCAGACAGAGCTCATGGTAGGCCTACATGGTACTGTGTAACTTTATTAATCTGTGGTACTGTGCTTGACAATTTCCTATACTTTTTATACCCATATCACATAACATAAAATAACACGGCCCAAAGTGCGATAAATCTAAGGGAACTTTGCTGGAGATAGAGTTTCTGGTTTTTAAATTATATTGAAATAAACTATATTTCGTCAAATCCGCTACGTAGCTGGTAGATAGGTAAGGTACCCTAGCGTGACGCGTCCGCATGCGATTCAGTTTACTAGAATTACGAGAGCGAACGACACGGAATCAATCACAAGGTGTATGTCTATGGAAAGTGCCTACATAGAGGCGAAACTTTAATGTGATCTTACGCGTCTATATACTGTATCTGACTGCATACAATTATAAAACTCAATAAGCTCATTTTACTAATTTCAAAGCTTCCTACTGTCAAAACATGGAAACGACTGTATGAATTTATATTCCACCAAACATGGCTACGAACCATCTTAGAATTATCAGCTTTCTAAAAAACTCATTGAAGCATTTGTTTTGAAGCTACGAGGCCCCGAACAGACGAACAGACATAAGTACAAACTGATACACACAGTAAGGTCTATAACCCTCTGCGGTGTGCGGTGAAAAATTATATCATATGGCCTACCATCAAAATATGAAGTATATTGGAGATCACTTGAAGCGCTCAACAGCTGACTGTCCCGGCTGTCTCCCCTAAAAACTCTAACATCCGTTTTGGAAGCAAACAAATAATTAGGGTTCCAAGAACTTACAAGGAATCCTTAGGACACATATCCTGCTCTGTCTGTTCATTAATAAAAAATAAAATAAAGCAGTTATTTCCAAAATTGGCTGTTTTTCTTAAAAGTCTGAATGTAAAACTGCGCTAGAGTTTTACATTCAGACTTTTAAGAAAAATTTACCAAGAACATAATCTGAGTTTTTGTTAGTCGTATATCTAGCTTCCCTCCTGCTTACTTGTTTAACCGCAATTCCGAACCAGCCCTAACAAAGCTTTCTTAGTTTTCAAATATAGCTGCTGATTTTCAGACTTCGGCAGCCTTTTCTGCGCGCGGTCTGCCTCGCACTTGGCTGATTTGTATTTACAATGTTATCAAACTTTTATCTGAGACACCTGCATCAAAAAACCTGCTTCATCGTTTGTTATTGCAAACGGCACGGACGAGATGATTTAATTACACAAAAATTTTAGTTTTTCTTTAGGTACGTCACAAGGTATCTACCGTGCCTTGGCTATTTATCCCCGTTCGCTTACGGCTATTTTTACTATCGCAGCAAGAAGCCTATCACAATGACTAGTGGTTTTTGTGGATATCTTGCCGGGTCGTTTTACAAGAATGCATTTTTTGTTGGGTGTCTCAGCCTGTCGATGCCAGGTTATATAAAAAGTCAGGAATGTTGGATCGTGGATAGAGTACAATGTGATGATTATTATCCTTCCTATCCTAGAAGGTACGTCTACTACGATGATTGTTTAGTTATAGCTGAACGAATCAACAAAAAAGGTGTGACCCAAGGGAAGTGCAATGCGCAATTATCGCCATTTTCTCGCGGTCCTACATTTTTGCCCTACTATCAGGACCAAGTCGATCTCTTCGTCCTACTATAAAAAACTACCACCTGTAGATAGATAGGCTCTATGATAAAATAGTAAACTTAATTCTTTGACTAAATGAAATATTGGTTGCATTGAAACTAATCTGAAAAGACCTAAGCTGCTGTTAGAACTTAATTCTAGATGAATATGAAGTTTTTAGTATCTTTTCGTTTTTGTGGTACGTAACTAAGTTATTGTGCCAACTTAACAAATTGGGGTTATTGATACTGATGGGACAAAAAATAAAGATATAAGTAAGTACCAACCTAAGTTATTTTTACATAGTATGTAATCGATTCGTGACTAGCAAATTATATTGGATTTCACTTTTAACATTTACAAACAGAATGTTGTAAAAAAGTATTTTTAATTTTGGTAATAAACCAATCTTAGTTAGATAATAGAAAGCTTTTTTGCGTTGTCACATTATTTTTATCCTAAACCAAAATGTTTATTAGAGGTGTGTTTTCTATATGTTATTGGTGGATGTACAATACACCAAATAGCAAAGATTTTACTGCGAAAACTAGATAACTTACATAATACTAGGATTTGACAGACGTACACAAAATAAATCTATGTTCACCACCGAAAAGTTTGTCCTCGGTGGAAATCGACCCTACAATGTTCGAGAGCAGCGACAGACAAACCAACAAACAAACAGACACACACTAACACTGCAAACTTATACAACGCCCCTCTCGGTGGGGTGTTAAAAGCCTTCGAAAGAGGTGGAAGGTAGGTAGAGAACGCGATTTGTGGAAGGATTACCTGCCCATAGGTGGGTCGAGTTAATTTGACTTGAAAAAATATCATGATTGTAACTGTAGCCGGAGTTCCTAAAAATGGGAGATCTGCCTGCATGGGTGTTTAAGTTGAAAATTTGGGCCCACACCAACTATTTGGTTAATTTTGCTACTCAGAACACTGCTTCTAAAAATTTGGCCCAAACCTTTTTTAAAAAACGATTAGATTTTATTTAAAAATAGAATCTTGTTTTAGTAAGAAGGTAAGCTTACCCACAAGCCATGCCGTGGTTGGAGTGAAAGTTTCTCAATGACACGCTGAGAGGTGAGACCAGGGTCAAGAACAACATTATATCTACTTAACTACCGTATAGGTAGGTTTATAAATATCCTTTGAGCTTTATTCACTTTCTTACCTACATTTCATTCGAAATTCCAGTCTGAGCTGAGTCATTGCAGATACTAACTTAGTTGGTTTGACATTTTAGGAGGACAAATTGTGTACCTACTATTACGATTTCTAGAAAATTACATTATCTACATTTTCGGGCTTTGAAACGCTGTCAAATATGACAGCGTATTTGACAGTGTTTCAGCTGATCGCCATCACCATCGCCTAGATGTGTGCAGGCCTTGACTATAAAACAGTAACGGCTATTTTAGGAATGCAACGTTATAAGGTGGCCGGGTTATTTTGTCGGCGTGGTCGCGTTGAACTCTTTTCTATCGAGTCCGTGAACCTTTTTGGTCTGAGCGATGACTTCCATACTAGTCATCATAGAAAGTGCTTGATTTATCGGACGTGTGTCACAACAAGCCTGAGGTTCACTCTACGTACCAAGGTACTTTACTAGGTGTGAGTGACCCACATACCGTGAGGCAACTTCCCTTAGAAAACGGCCAATTGTAGCAAGGTTATGAAGCAACGCTAGCGTTGGGGCCGATTGTTACAACGAGATTAGGTTAATTAAGACATTATCAGTGTCAGTGCCATGCGTGACGGGGATCAAGGGTCTCTGGATCCTTCAACGTGAATGTACCTATTGCCCGAAGACTATCGTTGCATCGACTTTGTTCAAGTCGCAAACGTTGACGTCGTTTTTCACCACAGAAGAGAAAACACTTGCAAGTTTTTTACTAATGCAGATGGATTATTGATGGATGTATCGTTTTCCAATATTTGTTGAATTTCTATGAGACCAATTTTAAAGTATTTATTACCTTTCTGATATTTTATTTTTTTCAAATCGGCTCATATAATGACGAAATTATGAGATAAAAATCATTTAAAAATACAATTTACTCAAAACGGCTAAGCCGATTTTGATTAAATTTCTATGGGATCAAACTGGAATTATAACTTTTCAGTTAAAAGAAAAGCAGTTTAAATTATTTTTTAAATTCTTATAATGTCTTCTTTCAGTAAAATGTTCCATGTACAATATTCAAGGTATTTTCCCTCCATGTGGCATATCTGTGGGACGCCCTGTAATACTACTAATACATCCTATCAATAATAGTGTTCGGAGTCTAAATTTGGATAATCTTAGATATACTTCAAAAAAATTCCACGAGACATGACTACATCTCGTTTTGAGAAGCTTTTTAACGAAACATTGAACCTTAGACCTAAGAGGGTTTTCAATCAATTACATAATTTGATTTGTACCAAAAAAGTTATCTACTAATATTACAAAATTTACAACATTGTTAAGATCGCGGGAAGTTGGTGGATGGAAAGGGCTCTGAGCCCTTCTGGATCGTTCTTCCTGGAAATGTGTAGGGGAGGGTTATGTCCAGCAGTGGACTTCTTCAGGCTGATGATGATGATTACATAAATGCAAATTGCATATTGCCAGTTTGTTAATTTTCTTAGCGTCCAATACAACTTTACTTAAACGATGTGTGCAAACATTAAATAACTGTGTGCTAATCAAGCTATATGCACCTACCGACCGACCTAATGTCATCGACCTCGCTTTTGTACAGCTGAGAATGACCAAGATCAGCCGTGTGAAGTAAAAGTGCTTTTTCATAAAACACGCAGGTGAAAGTGACTTACCTACGCAAATAATAATAAAAGTTGTATTATTATGATATTCTGTAATAATGCTTTTTATGAATTAGGTATACACATTACGGGAGGCTTTGTGGGAATGAAACTGTGAGAATTTACCGAAGTTACTGAGTTGTGACAAGATAAAGCTGTTCATTGGAGATGCTTTGTGCTTCTTAAAACATTACATGAATCATTATTACAACATGAGAACAAACCGTCCTCTGGGCAAAGCTTACAACATTGCTTACCAGCTACTCAGTTACTCGTACATAGACATCAGACATTTTTACTACAGTTGGCGTACCACAAGTTCTCTCTGGCTCTATCTCGCCAGAGCTTTGTGGCCTACAGCAGGGCTACCGCGAGCTCCATATGGCTATGGCTATGGCTATCAAATCGTGTATAGATCGGCTGATCCACACATTCATTTCTTCTTGGGTTTGAATGTGCTGACACTGTTGACATAATTTTGACAGCCATAACCATAACCATATGAAGCTCATGGTAGGCCAGCAGGTGTTCTAATGCTACAAAGTAAATAGTAGAGGAAAATATATTTTTTTAATTCAGTTTTATCACAAGGATCACTTTGAAACGTCTTAAAGCTAGGTGATTCTATTCATAGACCGAACTTTGACTTTACTTTGATGGAAAGTTCAACTTTCAACCAAAATTATATTTCATAGTTCTGTTAAGCTCTTCTTTATTCAAAATATTGATAGGAAACTTCGATTAACAAAGCTTACTTTGCGAAGACTGCTTTGCTGTAAAGCAAAGTGCGGTCTATGAATCTCAGCCTACGTGCCAGTTCCACGCGACCAATACGTATAATCTCTCTCGTCCGAGATATTAATTGATCTTCTTAAAAAATAATAGTAGGTATAATCTTTAATTGTAACTGTAGGCTTCATCGACGCCGTTCGTTCGACTAACGTTAGACATATCAGTTGACCTGTGCCAATGACGGGTACCAAGTTCCTGTCGCATGCGATCATTTACATCGAAGAGTTGGCAGCCAGGCGGCCTGGTTACGTCGAGCTAACTGCGTATTGGACCCGTAACGGTGCAAGAATGCCGACCCGCTAAGATATACCACAGTTTAGCGGTCTGAAGAACATTTTATTGGAATAAAGTAGACTTTTAACTTAGTTCTCTCTGCAACTATAAAAACTAGTGGCCCGTCCCGGCTTCGCACGGGTGGACATTTATTTTTTAAACACATAAAACACATAAGCCTACAGGGTGAATGTAGCTTTCCAATGGTGAAAGAATTTTTGAAATCGGCAAAGTAGTTTTTGAGTTTATTCATTACAAACATACAAAAATACAAATCTTTCCTCTTTATAATATTAGTAAAGAAGTACAGAAGTATAGATATAGCTAAGGCATAAAACCGACGCTAGTCGCCAATATCCTGGTCAAATCCTGTTGAGTAGGTACAGGCCACCAACGACATACCGTCCAAAATCTTCTAAATAAATAAAAACAACCGGGAATATGATAAAACATAATTGACTTCTTGACTCTGTTTTCTATCTGTTTTATCTACAGGTGGAAAACAGAGTTCATTACTAAATTTTCTAGGCTATTGTTCTTTTAAAATGTAGTTTTTAATACAGTTGCTCAAAAAGTGGCGTATTGCAGGGACGTATAGCGTTCGGGATGTGGGCTATTACACACGCGTGCTTTTTTTTTACCATTCCCGCACTAGTGCTTTTTCTTTCCCAACTGTCAAAATAATGTCTAAAAAGAAAAACCAACCATGAAGTTTTTACTAAAAAAATTCATCGAAGTTTTTATGATTCATGCAAATACGTATTATTTCTAAAAAGAAGCTACTAATTTGTTTCATTAACAGATTTAATGATTTGATTGAATGAGTTATGTTAGGTTTCATTTCATTTCATCTCATTAAATTTCATTTTCAATTCATATCAATAAAAAAATCTACTGAAGACTTGGCTGTATGGGTATAGTTCCCCTTGCCTTCCAGAATGAGTGAAGAAAAAAAAAAAATCTCTGCTTATATTTTACGGTTGGCGCTTGGCGCCATTTTTCAGAAATTTTCTTTGCGAGTTTATTTGTTTGTTGCACAAAATGAGTAATTTCGACCCTAGTTTTTTTGAATTAACACCACCGGAACTCTGTATAATTGCACAAAATGCTTCGGAGAACATTTTACCGGAAAGTCAAAAAGTCGCTACATGCATACATACGACGAACTTATTGCGTGGAGAGAAGAGAAAAAAGCAAATGGTATTTTTATTATTTTATTAAATTGCTTAATTTTTTCGCAACTGTATTAAAAATAGTCGTTCAGTACACGTGCGGAACTGTCATTGCAACTTGTTCCGACTGTCAACCCTCGCCTTCGGCTCGGGTAGACATCTGTCGGAACTCTTTGCAATGACAGCCTTCCCGCACTTGTAATGAAATATACTATTTTGATTCTATTCATTTAACTCACATAATACCTAATAGTTTTTGTAATATTCTGTTGTAAATGAAATAAATTTTCTGTTACTTCTTGATTGAATACGTTAATTTCTATGTTGCATTGACTATGATTCATGCGACTTATTGGCTCAAGAAAATCCGCGGACGGTTGCTAGTAATAAGCATACGACAAGGCGATAAGGTAACTGGTAGACAAGATAAATGCAATTTCTATCCGGACGCCTATAATAATTTCTCCGACAATGCAATACTGACCTCAATCTCTAGACCATCTTTCCCTCTGACTCTGCAATATAACTCACGGCTAACTCACTATGAGTCAAGCTTCCAAGATAAGCTTTGTCACCTCTATAACGTTGGTAATAAGGTCGAGAATGTTGCGTCTTGCGTCATAGCTTTCACATTTCTCGTGTGGCAGTTGCGTCAGCGGCACCACAGGTGTTTTCTTATTGACTAATCTTGGGAAATATTTGGTTCTACTCTTAGAAGATTACATCCGATTCCAGTTCCTATAATTGACAGTCACTGTACAGTATATACTAGTACCAAATCCCATAAAAAATTGAACCACGCAGATCAAATACAATTACTATTTATAATCATCCTACAACCTCCGTAACAAACCCTTTGGAGAATTGCTACTTAACAACCTACCAAAGCAAAAATAATAATATCAATGTGAGTCCTGTGTCGGCGGTATGCATCTATTTGGCTCGGTCGCATGTTACTTCAAAAACACATTTTACAAAAAAAATACCGAGCAAAGCTCAGGCATCCAGGTTATGTATTTAATAAATGAGTGCTCTTTTTAAATTAAATTAGTTAATTTTATATAATTAAAAAAAGCACTGGAGTCCTGACAAGACGATGATAATACCATATAAGCTGTAACTGGTTTCTAAAAGATTAAAAAAAATACTTTCATCGAAGCCTCCGCCTCATTCAACTTTCTACCCCCGAGGCGAGAAGCGCCCAATGGGTCCAATGGGTCAGACTATGACAGGTTGTTTTGTCTGTGAGACCGATGACTCAGCCTCTCAAGCTTCCGACTACTGACAGGTCTAAAAGTTGGTTTACTGCTGCTTCTAGGTACCTACTATGTATTTTTCTATCCAAAAAATTTGCTGCTCTCAAGCAGTGAAGGAAACACTAGTTTCTGTGCCAACTAAGCTAAGAGTATGGTGTAACTTGAGTCTAAAATCATGTCCATAGGCGTACCCATGCAGGGGAGGATAAAGCAGCTGCCCCATTATCTTTTGCTCACTGGTTCAGATTGTAATCATTTTCACCTTATTTTTCGTGTAGGTAACTCGTGAAGCGGTAAGAAGGTAAAAATAGCGTGAGGGGTCTGGCAAGAATAACTGATTTGTCTCTCCCTGGGCAACAAGCTAGGTACGCCCATGATCATGTCCACAAAGACGACGACGACGCAACTTCGCGTGTTCACTTTCTACAAAAGATAAAACGGCTTACGATTTATAATGACCCACAAAAAAATCAGCCCTGCAATATTGCTTTGCCATATTCCTTTGCCAAACTGAATAGCAATGCTGATGCGCTAAAGCAGGAACGCACCATTGTATCGTATAGTCTCTACAAGTATCCTCTTTATAAAATGTATAAATGCTAACTACCAGCAAAGCAGTACTCATATGATGATATTATTTTCTTGTGCCACTCGAGGTTATCGTCCGATTGGTGGATACAAACAAAGCGTTACCTAGCCATAGTAAGATGCAAGGTAGTTCCTACTGCGTGAGACGAAGTACGCTGCCGATGATTTTATACCATGAGGTTCGGTTTTGTGACTTTTCATCTGGACTTAGTCGCATAGAACGGGCACCTAGACTTAGCTGACGCCACAACGTTTTGCAATCATCATCATCAGCATGAAGAAGTCCACTGCTGGACATCCTAACAATGTTATCGGACCATCGGTTGGTGGGCGTCCTACTGCTTGTCTTCCGGTTCATGGTGGCCATTGATAGTAATTAGTTACACAAGAGTGCGAAATTGCTTTTTCATTACTCATACTCTGAAAGTAGGTCTGAAGTTGCCTGAGGGGCCTAATAGAAAGTAAAACTTTCAGCCCTAGGGAGAATCGCTTTCTACTGACAGCTGTCAAATTATAAAAAAAAACAAGTTCTATTTTATTCAACCATGTTCCAACTTTCTAAACTGCAAGGAGGTTGAACCAAATTCCAACTTTTTATTCAGCAAGTAGGTTGGATTCCCATTACAACGGTAAGAAGTTTAAAAAGTCTAATTAGAGCGCAATGTAAAATTTAAATTTAAATAACATAATGATAGTATTAAATAAATAATACAATATCTTCTAAATTACTTGATTTATATATAGCTTCAACTATTTCTTTAAAATAATATAGATTTGAGCAAACAATTTACCATTTTTTAAATTATGAAAATGAAAATAATGGCTGAATAATGCTGGCGAACCGAAGCCGAATCCCGCCAGAGAAAAAGAAAAAAAAAACCGGGAAGGCGGCAATTCAATCTTCATTTTCACTAATTTTTCTTTCATGTTTTTATTTTTACGTTCCTTGTATTCGTAATGAAAAGCACAGTGTTTACCTCGGATGAAAGTCTTTTAAGTCCCTCAAGCTCCATTGGCGCCCTCGCTAACGCTCTGGCGCCAAACCCGTCTCGGGACTCAAAAAACGTGACTTTCAACACTCGGGTAACAATGTACTATTTAACCGCGTGCCGAAGGTTTCTAAAATTTAATCATGAGTGCTGCGAGTGGTTAAAAAATTAGAATCCTGAACGTTAGCGATGGAATCAAAACAGCACGAGGTGAAAAATCTTAGCACTCGAGTACAACACGTAACTTTTTATCCCACCCCAGCGAGCAAATTACTAAATGCAAAAAATAAAATGGCGCCCTAAAGCAAATTAAAATAAAGGTTTTTGATTCCTCTTCCTTATAAAAGTATCACACCAAGAAGGTAACATGTCTGAGTTTAACTAATTAAAAAAGGTTGTATGATAATTTCGGCACCATGGAGGTAGAAGTAAATAGGTTTAATGATATCAAAGAGCAAAAAGACACTTTCCGAATTGGTGCAATGAAAAAAATCTTTATTCACCAACGATTATCGGTTTCGACTTAGAGGTTTATTAGCAAACAAAATAAATATTTTTTACTTTGACTTTGAGGTATTGGTCCTAGTATAATGCGTTACAATTCCTGACTAAGTATGTTCATATCCGCCCCGCCCTGTATCAACGCTACATGCAAATGTAAACTTGAACCTGCACTGACGCTGACCCGGTCATGCGACTCGATCGGCGCGCCAGGTGGCAGGGCAAGGAAGTAGGCCTTTGCCCTCGCCACTTTCACACTTACTACCTTGTTTTACATCGCAGCAAATAACGGCTCCCATATAACCTACGTATTTCCTACAAGGGATAGGCGACATGCGTAAATTAGAAAAATAGCTGTCTAGCGCCAGTTTTGTGATAAATTGGTAGTTATGTTTGTAAATGGTGCTGTTTAAATATAAGTATAAGTAGTAAAATCCGTTTTTGATGAAATTTCAATGGACCGGACCAACCCAGAATTATTACTTTTCAGATATTTTTTTCTCAAATTGGCTCGTAAATTATGTTAATGCTATGAGGAACATAGAAAAATGCAGCTGGATTGAGAACCTCATCCTTTTTTATATGAAGACGGTTAAAAAGTTTAAATTTTAAATAAAATATTTGTTAGTTCAGGTTGCGACTGTACATCCTTGGGAAAGTTATTGGTAATAATACTAAATTGAGCCGTGTCCCCGTGACGCGACCTCGGGTCGAAAGTCTTGAATTATTAAGACGTTTGCATTTGAATGGAAGTAGGAACACTAACTACATAGGTAGGTATTAAACGCCTTGCCACCCTAACTAAGTACCGTCATTATCATCTAATTCACCATGGGGATTTACTATCTCTGAGTTCTTTATTGTTTCTTTTTCGCAATGAACACTTTGCAACGTCTTAATTATCATAAGGTCTCACATTAAATATTAGACCCCCTCTTTTGATACTGATAAGTTCAATCTGGAAAGTATGAGCTTCATTTTCTCACTACAAAAATTCTAATAAAATATACGTTTCAATCAGTATCTAGCATGTCTCAAGTTCGGGGCCGCGTTCCAAGGCGTGTGATCAGATCAGGTTGCGCTTTCGCTGCTCCGACACGTACTTATGGCACAGAATAATGTATTAGTACCTTAGAAGTGCATACCTAGGGCTGACACCAGTATCTCCTAACAGCAGTGGGACCGCCATTTTCATTAGGTTTTCTTTTTAAGCACATAATATGATCCGAACTAATATTAAGTGGCGTGGTCTAAGGTAACAAACCAAAAGGATTTCTAGTACAAAAACTATCACTCAGTTGTCAAATGTTCGAGTTTTGCATGCGCAAACTCACCCCCACCACTTTCTTCCGGCGTTCTCTTTACGTGACGCGTCAGTCTAGTACCCAGTTGGTTTAAGGCTCGAACACACCTAGTTCGCTGGCGGTAGCGATCAGTGAAACGCTGTCAAATATCGCTGTCAGATTTGAGATTTGACAGCGATATTTGACAGCGTTTCACTGTTCGCTACCGCCAGCGAACTAGGTGTGCGCAGGCCATTAGGTAACAGCTAGATCCCTTTCTCGTCCCACTCTTGGCAGCGGACGGCTCTCAGGGGGGTTTTTAATGGGTTCATGCCCCTCATACCCTCTTTCGTCTCTCCCCCGCGGCGGAAGAGAAATGCGAAGGCATTTTCCCCTCTTAAAAAAAAAAAAAATGTAGCAGCTACATACATATATTATGAAGATAAAAGCATAAATACTAACTGGATTCAAATAAAAGCTTTGACAGCCTTGGCCAGCTTCATCTCAGCTCGCTGCGCAGCGTCGCCTCCTACGGGTCATTTGCGATTTGGATATCATTTAGAGCGGACATGGACAAGCGAACCGATGCGACAGAGCGCTGAAGTCAAGCTGAAGTGCTACTTTCAGTTCAACGCCAACTTAGAAGTTGGTGACGAAAATATGGCAGTAGCTGCCATTCAAGCAACTTAGGTTTAACAGTCCCTAATGCAAATTGATGGAATTCGATTACAAAAGACAAAAAGAACAAAAAGGACGATTCACATCAGGTGGGCCATACGCTCTTAAAACAACTAGTACCTAGTATTAAAAAAAACCTAGGTGGGATTTGGGTGAAAATAAAACAATGTATTTTTTGGTAAACTATGTACTGATTTTTAACTACACTGGTCCACTTATGTTTTGAGCTAAGCTTCTATCATCATGACTATAAGATAAGAGTCGATATCGACTACTGCGATTTCTTCTTTTGAAGGGAGTCAAACAGAATCCATGCGAGGTCGATCAGCAAGAGAAGGGACGCAACTGCGCTGAGGAACGCTTTGGTGAGAACCTGTCTGCGGAGAGGCAAGCCCAAAGCTCCGAGCAGCTCTGCCACAACCCGCGTCAAGTCTCCAGCGCGTCGCCAGCGCCGCCAAATGGTAGCAGCGTTCAATGCCAGCAGCACTGATCCAACCCCAGTGAGAAATGCCTGCAGACGACAAATGAATGAATAATATAGTCTGCTTATAGTACCTACTAATAATTTTGTAGTATTATTTTGAATCTTAGTCAAATAATATTGCAACATAGCAAAGTTGCATCATCATATAACTGTCTGGCACTAAACTGGCTTCGGCGTGGTATAGCAAACTTCACCGCTTTCCGAGGACATTGTTCCGCAGGAGCGTTTCCTAGGTATACATAACACCAAGATTATCAACTATTGATTTTATTTTTATTTATTTTTATGCCACACAACAATAATAGTATAAAACAAGGATGTTAATGATAGTAGTAAAAATAATAATAATCGCATTTGTAAAAAACATGGAGATGATATTGCTTTTATTTGAAGTGCTGTGCTGTGACCATTGCTATAAAGTAAAAGTGACGCAAACGCAAGTGATGAAGCATTTTATAAAGTGATGTCGGCTTATCCTGACTTTTAACATCATTTGTCGTTAACTCCCTGTTGGGATTGCGAGAACAAATGCTATTAGGTACTTAAGAACGCTACGTAAAAACATACGTTCTGCAATCCCGAGAGGCCGCTCATCATTTCTCCTTACAAAATCCCGATCTCTACCGTTAGTAACGATAAATCATTTTACGTTAAGCTAACGACAAATGATGTTGAAAACTGAGAATCAGCCTTCAGAGTTCAGTGACTATGCATACAAAGAAAGAAATAAAGAAAGATAATACATTTATTTTACATTATACATAAGTACATAGGTGTAGACGTTCACAACTGGTAACGGTAAATAAAAACCCCTTCATCTAATCAGAAACAATTTTGAGGGGTTTATTTACTTAGGGACAAAAACAGCTACGGTATATTAGCAAGGCTACTTCTTAGCAAGGTGAGAAGTAGGTAACTGTAGTGATTATTTATTCATAAAGTTGCAAGGTAAATTTCAAATCAATAGTCCTTGAACTGCTATGGCACATATTGCATCGTAACACCTTCGCTGTAAAATCAATCGCTTGCTGCTTTTTTATTATTGCTGCGTACGAAGTGCGTGAGCTTCAAGCAGTGCTGCATGAAATCTTCAACTGTGTAACACAAATCAGAACGCTATTTACTATCATACCGGGTGTAACAAGACATCTCCCGAATACTTAAAGAACGCGTGGGACTAGCTTTAACATCGTTTAGAGGTAAATAAAAGGTTTTCGGTTAAATAACTTAGCAGACAGCGATGTATTGCGTTTAAAGCGTGCGGCGGTCGAGAGGCCAACGCTCCGTTCATCTGATCGGATAGCTATACATCGCTGGTTTTAGTGTTTTTGAGAGCTTAAAAATGAACTAATTAGCTACTCGTATATTTTTTACGATGCATTATAGATATCGATGAAGAAATCACGAAAAACAGACAGAAATGTAGTTTTATTTCTAGCATTTCCGTCATCAATAGCATTGTTAAAATACGCCATTTCAGTTTTCGGTAGTAGTCCTTTTACACCATGTAGGCCGTTAACATTGTCATTACTTATACAGCCTAGCCTTTTAAAGGGCCGGTTTACCTGGTGTTGTCTTACCCGCACTTCATAAAATCCACACTGCCCTAGCCCAACACAGGTCGCCAGACTGATGTATAGCCCGACATTCATGATCAGCACAAGTCTTGGAATCGACTGATACAACAGCGTGCGGAACAACCTCATGTAACGAAGGTGTAAATTCATCAAAACCACAGCGATCCCCAAGGTCATGAGTCTGAAGCCGTAAACGCTGTGTAGGCCACGCTGCGTTTAACAAAAAAAGTTAGCACAAATTAAGTATACACCGACCTGCCTTCTTGCACTGCTTCACTGAGTGTATCAGCCAGCAATCGTATTCCCCAAATGCTGTTCTTCCCTAATTAATAAGTAATTAGGGAAGAACAGCGTCTAAAAAGTACTTACTTCACAAAACGTTTTTTTTCTTATTTTTTTTAATTAAGACCTACTACAGAGTACCTTTGATTTTAGCTTTCGCTTTAAGTTATGATGATAAAAAATTACCTCAGCGTTTTGAAAACCATACCGGCTGATACTGATCGCTGATAACAAGGAAAATAATTTTCTCATCATCAAAGCCAGCGAAGTTAACTGTGAAAATATGTTCTCGCTTACCTGCAGTACTTTGCCTCCACAATCCTCCATCCCAGCACAAAGTGCCAGGCCGACCACGGCAATAGTGTACGACACCATCACTCCGCCAGACACCGCTTGTTCCCAACGGAACACCCTCACGGACCGTAGATGCATCATCAGCAAAGCCACCATGGTAGTAATACACACCAGACGCACCGCCAGCTGTCCGACATGACCGGTACTGGGGTCCAGGCTTTTTATATTATTAGCAGGGCCTGTTATAGACATCTTTGCTGATTTTGTACCAGAAATGGGTATGATTGTTTACCTTGAAGCCAAGCTGTGGGGTAAATGAACGGTTATTTTATTTTGAACTTACACACGGCCTTTCGTGGCAAGCATCTTTCAGGGTAAAACAGATCTGATCAATGAGTATATAACGCTACGCTAAGAGCGATCTGACCAAGAGCCACTTCACTTCACTTCTTCTTTTTTGGCTACTGCGACATTATGCCACAATTCTGCCAGTGTCCGTTTCATGCTAGTGTCATAAACTTAAGATGGAGTAGAGTAATAAGAACATGGCACTCCAAGGTAGTTATGACTTGACTTGACTTCTTAGTTTATGGCTTTTGTGGCTTGTTGTCACAATTCTGCCAGTGTCCGTATCATGCTAGTATCACAAACAAGCAGAGGAGTGCGGATCAGAAGAATATGGTCAGTTCTCAGAGGGAGATTCTACCAAATTTCGAAAGGTAGTTATGCTGCTCTGAGCCAAACGCGCAATCCTTCAAGGCTTCGTCTGTGTTATGAATTTAGTTGCCAAAGTGACAAAGACATATAAAAAGCTAAGACAATTATTAAGTAATACATAATATTTTATTAATATTTAGATTGAGGGATTGTTCTCCCATAATTATATTTGCAAAATAAAATTCCTATGCATTAAGGAGTCCTAAATCAATTGTAGAAATAATCTTAGATTAATAAAACAGTATTACCGCTCTTGCTCGTTGACCGTTGGCGTTTGACGTCGACTTTGAGTTTACAGTTGACATTGTGCATGGTTCAGTTATAGGACGGGAGACGACAGTGCGAATGCTTAGGTTATTGACACAAAAATAAGCAAACGTGCTTACAGCAAAGTGATGCTGAAGGAGACGGAAGAGAGCTGAAGCGTGGTCAGCTTGTACTGCATACCTATACTTATGAATAAACTTATTAATATACTTTTAATAATTGACAATTTTGAAAAAAGAACTCAATTTTTTTAAATGCACCTATCTATGTATGTGGAACAAAACTTAACAATAATGGATTTTCAAAAGAAATTGCTGGTGGCAAAATTTCATCATCAATTATATTCCATACAACTAAGGCGGCAAGATAGACATTGCTCAAAGAAGGTTGTCAAAATAATGACCACTTTTCTAGCATTTTTGAGTAAATGTACTAACTTCTATTACTCATGAACGTTACTTCTACTACGCTGAATGTTTTGGGCTGTCCTTGCTGTACGTTAACTGTGTCATAGAGCCAAGATATATAACACGTATTATGCATTAAGCGTTCTTACTTTCGGCTCCCGCACTATAGTAAGGTAAGTGGTAATCGATAGGGGGGCTCAGGGAGTTGCGGATCCACCCTGAAATTATAACTTGATGTATTGACATACCTACGAATATACCTTTAATCAACCATTCGAACATACGCATTTTAACATAGTACAAGCTTTGCCTAGTTTGGGGCTAGATAGTGCTAAGTGGAATGTCTAAATCTATATACCTAAAAATGAATTTATTTTTCTTGGTCACGCTATCGCGCGTGTACCTGGACCGATTTGGCTGAAAATTGGTAGGGAGGTAGCTTAGAATCACGAAACGGACATTTGCTATACGAAAAAAGTAACGGGTACGGCTACGGGGGAGCAAAGCCACAGATGAACGCTAGTATTTCTATAAAAAAAGTATTTAATATAAAAATAAAAGATATTAATATTTAAACATATACCTACTATATTTATTTTAGATATTTGTAGAGTCCGGACACAACGCAAATGGCGTTACTTGTTACTGAAAAAAATACTAAGTATCTATAATTAATCAACAGGTGCATTTGTATGCATAATTATAGGAAGGACAACTAATTATTGTGGTAGGGAAAAATATTTGTCTATCACTTTGTACTAGCATAATTATAACCATTGGTGAAGCAAGCAGCAAGCAGCCAATCCCGGCGATAGCGCGAGCCAATTCAAATTTCACATAATGATCTCTATATCTACTATACATGAAACGATAAAGTCCAAAATATGGAAAAACTGTAGTTGTTTGAAAGCCGTTTAAAATAAACTCAATTTTCAAGAAAAAATAGGTTTCTTAGATTATTTGACTGGCCTCTCAGCTAGGTTGGTAGTAGCTTTGCCATCTGCGCTGTAGGTCCTGGGTTCGATCTCCATCGAGAACAAATATTTGTGTGGTGAACACAGACGTTTGTTCTCTGTCTGGGTGTTATATTGTATTCTAACTATGAGTTAACAGCAAAAAAATATTTAAGTACTATATCAGCTATCTGGTTCTTTAGTACAAGCTCTGCTTAGTTTGGGGCTAGATAGTGTTGAGCGGATTGTCTAAAATATTTATTTAATATTATTATTTATTATCAAAATAGGTGGCTCTGTGAGTTGTAGACCTCGCCTCGTCTATAAGGGTTCGAGAAACTAAGTGCATTTTGAGGAGCCAATCTGCTCATAATTCTGTAAATCCATAATCAGATCTTTGCCAATTTTTTTTGAGATAAACACACAGTTACTACCTTTTAAATAAAAGAAGGAACATTGAAATCGGATCTCATACGGTTCCTAGCAGCCACTTTTTTTGAAAAGTGTCAAAAATACCCTATGACTAAAATAAATAAATAATATTATAGTCATACAACTTGTGTTGTGTACCAAGTTTCGTTACCGGTTGAAAAATGCTAACTGTATTATAGGGGACAACAGAAAGACACACAGACAGACAGTTGGACAAAAGCATTTTTGACAATTCTGGAAATGAGACGCTTCGCTCGTCTTAATTGTTCTTCTTCTTCATCTTAATGAATGGCATCTGTCCTTTTCTGATCAATTTTGCCAGTGTCGAGTAGTATAGTGAGATTGATAATATATTACATAGATAAAATACTTTTCCGTCAAGTCGAGTCAGTCAAAGTCGAGTCGGCCCTATTTGGCTTTGAAATCAAAATGATGGTCTTTTGTTTTTAAATCCAACAGAAACCTTTTCGATCAAATCAGAATATCACATTTATTGTGTAATACCTACTTTCTTAATACATATCACAGTCGGGATCGAACCCACAACCTACAGTGGGCCTACCACCAACTGAGCTGTGACGCCAGACAGCTATTGTTACACTTTTATTCCAACTGTTAACACTTTGCGCTAAGACCTCAAAGTAATGTTGGTTAAAATACCACCGAAATTACACAACAAAACTCAGAATAACACCAGAAAAACAATTAAAATGAAAATGCTATGTGACTCCCAAAATGACAGAAAACGAATCCTGGTCTTAATTGTATTTATTTTGTTCCAGGATACGCATCAGCGACATGTCGTTTTCCCGGTGCGCCGGCGCATTGCCGCGTCAGCTTCTCCGACGAATCACTGGTGGAGTCGACGGTTGTGTCGTATGAATGCGAGCGCGGCTTCGAACTCCTCGGCCCCTCCAGGCGAGTGTGCGGACATGACGGTCGGTGGACCCCTGATGGAATACCGTTCTGTGGTAAGTTCTTACTGTTCAAACTATGTGCAGTATGTACTCTCAAGAAAGAAAACATCGAGGAAGTCGGTATTCGGGGGTTTCTGATGAGGTATTTTGTCCATAAATTTCGTGCACTATGGCAGTAGGTACTCTCGAACGGTGAAGAGAGGTAACCGGCATGTCGAAAAAATGTGTTGTCTCAATTGCACGAAAGGAGCCTCCTCGAGGCGCACTGATAATTTTTCACTACACTCTGGTTCGAAAGAATTAGTGACACGAAAAGAAGAACAACAAAAATACTTTTCTGAAGTTATAGATAGATAGATACTCGCTGACTGTAGGTACGGGAAATTTATTACAAAATGTTGCCAAGAAGAAACAGAATCACTACTGCGCTTGTCCTATAGCTACTATATGTGATATGGCAATCAAAGTGGTAAACGATGTGGCCGGCTGTGATTGTTACGGACTTCTCTCCAATCGAGATAATCCATGTTTATCTCCGCTCCCAAAAGCTTCCATCCAAAAACAATGTTTATAGAGTTTCTCTATACTAGTTTGTATACATGAAAGACAAGACACCCATTGAAACCCCTAAATCGTGCATCTACAATATTACATGTTGACATTGCATCAATCGCGCTCGTGCTCGCGGCTCTGGTGACCCACTTTTACTTTCTTCGTTGAGAAATCACTTCTCATGAGATGTGAATGGCTTTGAAAAAGCGGAAGGCATTGTGGCTGCTCCCAGCGCTCTCGAATGAAAGCGCCCTTTGTTCAAAGATTACTTTGCTAATGCAGACTAGCGTACGATTACTAGTCTCTTTTTAATATCAGTTGCTCCATACCATCAAAAGACTGAACAAGTCCTTTACTGAACAGGCTTCGCCAACAATTTATATTTTCTGGAGATTCTGAGCCCTCCTCATCCACTGACTTTCCTCGATCAGAGTTCAGTATAATTATGATCTTTGTTTATTCGAAAATCTTTTGTACCAACACGAGTAATCTGACTACAGAGCTATCTCAGATGTAGAAACACAGCGTCGCAAATCAAAAAAATCGCAGGAAGGAACACAAGAACAGATCAGAATTTTAAACCAATATTATCAGATTATCAGATCTATAGTCCACACAAGAACAGATTTTGAAGACATATCTATTTCCCACGTAACATCCTACGCATTGCTCGGTAAGTAGGTAGGTATCTATACTGTAATCATTTCCAGCACGCTAATCGGCAACAAGTTGTCTCGCTAATGGCACCGCGCGTGCTATCAATGATCTAATTATGGTATGTATCTACTCGGCCTAGCTGTCCTGTTATTTAAAGACACCCGTATTCAGAGACTTATTACTATGATCACTGCCTGTATTGACTACATTGTGTTGGATGATTGAGTATTGTACCGCGAATGGGGACGATTTGATCACGATTGATGACAGGTGACGCGCACGATTTGATCGATTTTGAATCGTGGATTTTGTAAAGCTTCGATCAAACTCACGCGCTAACCTGTGCCGTTTTAACTGTAATTTCTTATTATGGTTCAAAATCTGAAACTATACTTATTCTTATCAAAAAATGAAAACCACTCTAAACTTTTAAATGAGATTTATGTGATTTAAAATGAATGTTAATTGCTGATATTATGAGTTATCGTTTTCTGTAGCTATTGTGTATTGTTCAACAGTTCCTCCTCGGGCCATAACTGCCCCATGATGTTCCTTGTGGAACTGATGAGAGCCAAAATCTTGTGTTTGGTAGTAATTGCGGTTCTGTTTCGAGTGGAGTAGGACTGTAGTTGAACAAACGAATGTCAAAAAAAAAGCAGCCAAGTGCGAGTCGAACTCGCCCATGAAGGGTTCCGTAGCATCAATTAACTTAATATAAAGGTTTTTGTAGTTCGTCGAAAGGTAAATTGCAGTTTACTATTTATGACGTATAAAAAAAAAACTACTGACTAGATCTCGTTCAAACCAAATATCGTTGGAAGTTTGCATAGTAATGCACAACATATATTTTTTTTAGTTTTATCATTCTCTTATTTTAGAAGTTAGAGGGGGGGGACCAACTTTTTTTCACTTTAGAAGTGTCTCTCGCGCAAACTATTCAGTTTAGAAAAAAACGATATTAGAAACATCAACATCATTTTTGAAGACCAATCTATAGAAACCCCACACGTATGGGTTCGATGAAAAAAAATTTTTTGAGTTTCAGTTTCAAGTATGGGTACCCCCAAAATTTATATATTTTTTTCTATTTTTATGTAAAAACCTTAATGCGGTTCACAGAATACATCTACTCACCAAGTTTCATCAGTCTAGCTCTTATGGTTTCAGAGAAAAATGGCTGTGACACGGCCGGACAGACAGACAGACAGACAGACATGACGAATCTATAAGGGTTCCGTTTTTGCCATTTGGCTACGGAACCCTAAAAAGAATGTCGAACAAAGAATCACTAGCCTCATTATTAATGTGCGCAAGGCTTAAAATGTCAACATATTGAAAAAATAAAACCAGCCCTAATAATCGGTTTTCAGCTACACGGGGCGCTGAAAACCGATTATACCTATTTAGGCCCGAATTCCAAGTTGCACTTTGAAATCAAAGAAGCACAATTTGCGTGGTTGGTGGTAATATAGGTAGGTAGAGCATGCAATACGAGTAATGAAACAATAGTAATAAGCAGGTATTGTTTATTCAGTGCACTGATGACTCAGTTATAATGTCCTGAGGACTGATATGTCAGGTTGAAAGACTTGACATATCGTAATTGGAGACGAACTGGCGGATTGCCCAACAGCCTATCGGGTTCTGTAACTTTGTGACTGCTGTCCCCTATAATCGTTTATAACATGACCACAGTCTACGAAGTACTCGTGATGATATTTTCGTGATGATTGTTCATTAAATTAAATACTTTTATGCCATTTAAAAAAAAACGAAATTGGCCAACACGATGGTAGGACAAGAGGAGAATGGAACTAACAATATCTTGTATTAAGTAGACAAATAGTAAATACTACAAAAAAAATTAAAATAAATAATAATGGTTTATGTATTTTTTATACAAGAGTGCAATGTTGTTTTATAACCGTGTGCTCAATTTTGATGACCGAAGTTCCGAGTCTGAGTTTTTAACAAATTAAAAAAGCGGCCAAGTGTTGGACTCGCCCATGAAGGGTTCCGTAGCAGCAAGTATCATAATAAACTTAATATTTAAGTTGAAAGGTAAACTGCGGCTTACGATTAAAAACACTTTTCCAAAAATTTTCAGTCATTCAGTTTAGAAAAAAAAACTATTAGAAACCTACATGTGGGTTTGATGAAAAACATTTTTGAGTTTCATTTCCAAGTACATATGGGATACTTTCCACAATGTTTTTTTCTTTTTTTGTGTGAAAATTGTAATGTGGTTTACAGAATACATTTGCCAAGTTTCAACAGTAGTTCTCATAGTTTCGGAAAAAAGTATAGCTGTGCCATACGGACGGACAGACAGACAGACATAACAAATCCATAGGCGTTCCGTTTTTTGCCATTTGTCTACGGAACCCTAAATAAATATACCTACTTATATGCATCTTTTATAACGTGAACGAATATGGCTTGTTAATAATAAAGTTCAAAACCCTACAAAACTGTACTGAAACAGAATAGAAGATTATGTAAGTTCGTCTTTTCATGAACATTTTGTTTGTAACTATAATAAACTTTTTTGATATTGTGTTAAAAATAAAACTTATATCTCATGAACACAATGTTATAATTATTTATGTACTCGTTAGTTTTCATTAAATCTACCAAAAATAAAAAATATATCATAAAAAGTTTGACAGCGGTGGGATTCGAACCCACGCCCTTGCGGACTGGTGCCTAAAACCAGCGCCTTAGACCACTCGGCCACGCTGCCTGTATTCTAAGGGATGAACTTAAGAAACGCTTTCATACTACGACGCTAGTATATTTCAAAAAAGTGTGTTATCATTTATCAAATATCACATTTCTGATGTAAGTACTTCCTTATTAAGTATTTTCCTGGATGTTAAAATTCTCCACGTTCCATTACAGTCTTATGACATCTCCAGAGTGAAAAATAAATGAGCCAGATTATTGAGTACAGTTTTTGACTTTGACAGAGCTTTTGCGTGCTTCGCGTTAGGCATCAAATATTTTTAGGCAGCTTCTCGATTCCTCTCCATGATAAGAAAGGTTCTTAAACTCATTTATACGTCATCAATGCACTACTCGGCTCGAAACAGTTAGATGTAGGTAAGGTCTCAAGGGCACAGGTTTCGTTCGTTTTGTGTACCAGTGGATGCCTCATTGTGAATTCCTGACGAAGATAGGCAGACATAGACGTTGCTTATTCATTGTTCATTCATAAATGGAGTAGTGTCGCGGGATTCACTCAACAATGGGCCCGGAATGGGAGCACTAGGCTCGTTACAGTGCTATGAGGCACGCAATATTGTTGCGCGTTTCTTCATGTCGCCAATGAGACTTGAAACGGTTGATAATCAAGATAATGAGGTTATTACTAAGGTCTGCAACTGTATGCTTACGATTGCTTGTCATGCTCGCTGATTCGAATTCGATCTATTTTATTATTTTTCTGTATTTTTTCCTGATGAAACTGTGATCTAACAGAATACAGAAGAGATGTGATAATTCTTATATCACAGATATATGCAAATATCACAAATATGTGTCAAGTGCAAGAAAGGAACCTCTTTGAGGCGCACTTAAAATCCTTTCACCACACTTGGTTCAAAAGAATCAGTGACAAGATAAGAAGAAGAAAAAATAAATTCCGTATTCTACGGACTCTAGGGTCTTGAAAAGAGTCTCTAAGAGTCGATAAATCCGTTCTTCAGAAGTGTTTTTTTTTCTGTAGCTAAAGTAATCGCATACATTCTGCAGGTGGACCGTATCCATGTAATTTTTACTTACAAACGTATTCCGCAATCGGCAGTAGCGATTAGCGATAGCGTAAGCGATAGAAGAGTGTAGTGTGAGCGATCGCGTCACCGTTAGCGACAAGTGTAGTGGCACACTTCCACGCTCCGTTATTCGCCGCAGGGCTACCACGCACTTTCACTCAGCACATCCCATTTATTATCATCCCGAATTGATGTCATCCATTAGCGCGATCACCCAGACACACCTAAGTGCGAATTTCGACGTAATAATCGACGCTGAAACTGCAGTTGCTGAACGCTAATACGTTTTTATTATTATTTATGCTTATTACTTCTTTGCGGTTCTTTTAATATTACTTTGAGTAACGTTTACTTGAAAAGTTACGATGTAAAGAGAGATTACAATGAAATTATAAATTTTATACGTTGTCTTTCAATGCTAGTATTTAACTTTCGACAAATAATTAACTATAGATATCCAACCCGATCTCTCGAGCTTTATTGACAGTAAAAAGGCAGCAAATTTATTTTATGTAATCAATTGGCCAGCCCTGAAGATTCCTAGCAGGCCTACTGCTAGTGGAGTTAATGGCTCGTAGCTTGTATTACACGGTAGTCAATATTCTCGCTTCGTTCCAGTTCAATTCCGTTCTGAATACCAGAGCAGATAATCATGCAGTGTGACAACCCTAGCGATCGAAGCAGACAGGTGAAGCTAGAAAAAATGTTATCGTGCACACATGCTTCACACATTACGAACGGGCCCAAATATTACAGGTTTACAATATCTGCTCTTAATCCTAGTGTTTTATGAATGAAAGCATGCTTTTGTTCTATAACAGACTGTAATTAATGAGGCGTTAACCTCATAGTACCTACCTATAATGATGAAAAACTATTTTGTAATTTCGAAATGTCAATATTAACAAAAAACTTTACGTGACAACGTCTTATAATTCGATGGAGCCGGCTGCACGCACAAAAAAACATGACCCATGCGGCGTTACCTCACTCTGAGGCGTTCCATTTAAAGCTTGAAGTGCAAGCGAGAGCGCGGAACGAGCGACAAAGAGGTACAATCGGCCTCCGCGTTCGGTAGCGTTCTACATCTGTCTCTCTCTCTCCTTCTTGAGTGAGCGATGCATTCGCGTGGACAGCTGCTATACAATCACAGCATACAATAATACATTTACATTTTTTCGTAAAGTATGAAGTACAGTAAAAAACTAATGTGGTGTTAATTGTATAGAGTAACGATAATTGCAGCTTATGACGTTGTCACGTTCAACTATCATCATTAAACCGACTTTACAGACGATTGGTTTTCTGTCATTTTGGGAAGTCACATAGCTTTTTGAATTTAAATGTTTTTCTGTTGTTATTTTGAGTTCAGTTGCGTAATTTCGGTGGTATATTAACCAACATTACTTGAGGTCTTAGCTCAAAGTGAGCAGTTGGAATTAAAGTAATATTCTGATTTGATCGAAAATGTTTCAGATGGTTTTGGAAAAAAAGCAGCCAAGTGCGAGTCGGACTCGCCCATGAAGGGTTCCGTAGCATCAATTAACATAGTATAAAGGTTTTTGTAGTTCGTCGAAAGGTAAATTGCGGTTTACGATTTATGACGTATAAAAAAAAACTACTGATTAGATCTCGTTCAAACCAAATATCGTTGGAAGTTTACATAGTAATGTACAACATATATTTTTTTTGGATTTATCATTCTCTTATTTTAGAAGTTAGAGGGGGGGGGGACCAACTTTTTTCTACTTTGGAAGTGTCTCTCGCGCAAACTATTCAGTTTAGAAAAAAATGATATTAGAAACCTCAACATCATTTTTGAAGACCTATCCATAAATACCCCACACGTATGGGTTCGATGAAAAAAAAAATTTGTGTTTCAGTTTCAAGTATGGGGACCCCCAAAATTTATAGTTTTAGAAAAAAACGATATTAGAAACCTCAACATAATTTTTGAAGACCTATCCATAGATACCCCACACGTATAGGTTCGATGAAAAAAAATTTTTTGTGTTTCAGTTTCAAGTATGGGGACCCCCAAAATTTATAGTTTTTTTTCTATTTTTGTGTAAAAACCTTAATGCGGTTCACAGAATACATCTACTCACCAAGTTTCATCAGTCTAGCTCTTATGGTTTCGGAGAAAAATGGCTGTGACACGGCCGGACAGACAGACAGACAGACAGACAGACAGACAGACATGACGAATCTATAAGGGTTCCGTTTTTGCCATTTGGCTACGGAACCCTAAAAACGGCCATCTTTTGTTTCCAAAGCCAATTAGGGTAGGGCCGACTTGTCTATGACTGACTTGACTTGACGAAGAAGTATTTTATCATGTACTCACTATTCGACACTGGCAAAATTGATCCGAAATGGACAGATGCTATTCATTATGATGAAGAAGAAGACTTTACAGACAACCGATTTTTAACCTAGGACTTTTAATTGGCCTATGTCTAGGTCTACTAATGACTTTTAAGTAATACTGGAAACACCAAACAGTTCGTGTCATTCGCATGTTAAGTAATGGCTTATATTACTATTTTTAGATATTTAGATATTTATTTATTGAACCATTGCGTTACAGTAATATAACATTGGTAAGTCAATTGGTAATTGGTATTTATTGCTGTTTTATGTGATGGGAGTCACAAATTCATTCAATTACATGGCAACTAAGGATCCCCATTGTTATTTGCATCAGAATTAAGTTATCATGACAATGTAAAGACAAAGGCTTTTGTTTTGGATCAATAGACGTTTTTAATTCAATAGAGCAAGAATTTCAAAAAGCGGAGACCGTAATATTATAACTACCGCTACCAAAATACTTTGTGCGATTCAATTTTAGGGATAACTATGTGCGCCACTGCCAAAAGTTGTTAATAAAAAAACCGGTTTACCTCATCCCAAAAGTTTTTGGAATTGGTAGACGTGAAAGACATTAATGATAATGATTTGGTATTAATGTTTGTCCGACGATAACTTTCGAACCCTTGATCCGATCTGCATGAAATTTGATAAGATAAGCTTGTACTTGAGAAATTTACTGGTAAGTATTATTGGGGTTTTTAAGGGTGATCAAATAAAAAAAGTGAAATAAAAAATCAAGTTACATGTCATATGAAAGAACTTTGTTTGAACATTCCCAAAACATTTTTATAATGTCCCAAAATTAAGAGCCGAGCGGGATTTGAACCCGCGACCTTCCCCTAAATTCAAATCTAGGGTTCAAATCCCGCTCGGCTCTTAACTTTTGGGACATTATAAAAATCTTTGTGATTTCCTTAAGTGTAGTAAACACTATAAAATTAATAAAAAAATCCCAAAACAGTTTTTACTTTTTTTCTAATTCGGTCAATTCGTTTGCTTTTCTTATTTTTTTTTTCTTGAAATTAATTAAGGAGGTCCTCAGTTGTCATAAAATGGTGGAAGCGACCTGTTCTGATGATGGAGCCAAGGTCTGTCCAACAGAACTCTTCAATCAATTGGCCAATTGAGTTAAAAGTTGTTTACCATACAAAGTTAGTGAGGGATAGTCAGAGGCAAGGCCAAACAGTGAATTTGGACAGAAATACTTTCTCAAAGTAGATAAAACACAATGTGTGATGGTGGCACATTTTTTGTTGATTACCATTTAACAATATTTGGATCGCATCACGAGATCTCAGTTCGGGCCGAACTACTAGTATGAATAGTAACAAAAAAATAAAATAAACGCGCGTTGCAGTTGCGCGTGTAGAGGAGAGTTAAAATTCTAACATGTTTTTTTTATAATTTTATTTTTGTTAAGGGTTAAATTGGGGTCCAGTTGGGTACAATGGCCTTCGGGGTCAGGTTGACCATCACTCATAATAGGATTAAAGTTGCATTGGAAATATTCTGTGCTATACTAATGAATGATTAATCAAATTGAATTTGTATTGAATATCAATTTCATAACACTGTGCAGTACAATACTTTTTACTGGTTTATGTAATTATGTAATTTAGCTTTATTAGTTAAAAACTACCATCTCTTACTACTGGATAGAGACAAACAATGACAGCAATATCTCAAACATAAAGGCCTGCGCTCATGACGATGGCGATCAGCTGAAACGCTGTCAAATATCCGTCCGGCTATCGAATTGATGTGCGCAGGCCTTAAGGGGCCGGCGGAGGGCGCATTTTCATACAAACGTAATACCAAAATGATTACTAGTTTAGGCAGATTTTCACTATATTATTGTAAAAACGGTATTCATATAGTATTTATCTAGGTTCCTGAACAGTTTTTATTTTAAATTACTTACCTCAAATGAAATAATCACCAATCAGATTTTACACATTTTTTTCATTGAAAATTTTGATTGGCGTTAATTTCATTTGAGGTAAGTAATTTAAAATAAAAACTGTTTAGGAACCTAGATAAATACAATATAAATACAATTATTACAATAATATAGTGAAAATCTGCTTAAATTAGTAATCATTTTGGTATTACGTTTTTTATGAAAATTCGCGTTGGCCCCTTAAGTAAGGCCATAAATTACGTAATTATGACACTGACTTGATTGAAAAAAAAATCGTCATCTACAATTATTAATATTTTTTAATAAAAAAAGATCCATGAACTGTTAAGGTATAGTATATTTCATTACAAGTGCGGAAAAGCTGTCATTGCAAAGAGTTCCGACAAATGTCTACCCGAGCCGAAGGCGAGGGTTGACAGTCGGAACAAGTTGCAATGACGGTTCCGCACGTGTACTGAACGGCTATTTTTAATACATTTGCGAAAAAATGAAGCAATTTAATAAAATAATAAAATACCATTTGCTTTTTTCTCTTCTCTCCACGCAATAAGTTCGTCGTATGTATGCATGTAGCGACTTTTTGACTTTTCCGGTGGTGTTCATTCAAAAAAACTAGGGTCGAAATTACTCATTTTGTGCAACAAACAAACAAACTCGCAAAGAAAATTTCTGAAAAATGGCGCCAACCGTAGATTTTTTTTTTTCTTTTCGCTCCTTTCGAAGCAGGCTATAGTACCAAGACCATACCGCCTAGTCTTACGTTTTGTTTTTTTCTTGAGTTGGGTTTTTTAAAATTTACGTCTTTCGTAATTTTTCTATAGGTGAAATTTATATCAATAATTGAGCCAACCGTAGAATATAAGCAGAGATTTTTTTTTTCTTCACCCATTCTGGAAGGCAAAGGGAACTATATCCATACAGCCAAGTCTTCAGTAGATTTTTTTATTGATATGAATTGAAAATGAAATTTAATGAGATGAAATTAAATGAAACCTAACATAATTCATTCAATCAAATCATTAAATCTGTTAATGAAACAAATTAGTAGCTTCTTTTTAGAAATAATACGTATTTGCATGAATCATAAAATCTTCGATGATTTTTTTTAGTAAAAACTTCATGGTTGGTTTTTCTTTTTAGACATTATTTTGACAGTTGGGAAAGAAAAAGCACTAGTGCGGGAATGGTAAAAAAAAAGCACGCGTGTGTAATAGTCCACATCCCGAACGCTATACGTCCCTGCAATACGCCACTTTTTGAGCAACTGTATTAAAAATATTTATTTCAATAGAGCTTTTATCCATTAGTATTCAGATGGTACCGGTGATAATTAAATAAGCTATGAATATGTCAATTCTTAATAAGTACCTATATCCGCGCGCAGGCTCGTGTTTACACCATAAAACCTGTGTCTTAAACCAACAAAGTGTAAGGTATGTTGTGTATAGTCCTAATGTTACCTACCAAACATCATACATTTCCAAATTCAATTTCATAATACTCAATTGTATCACAAGGATCACTTTGAAACGTCTTAAAGCTAGATGAGTGTATGTGCCAGTTCCACGCGATCAAGCCTAGAAAACAAACTACAGCTCCTCCTGCCGTTTTTAAGGTTCCGTAGCCAAATGGCAAAAACGGAACCCTTATAGATTCGTCATGTCTGTCTGTCTGTCTGTCTGTCCGGCCATGTCACAGCCATTTTTCTCCAAAACCATGAAAGCTAGACTAATGAAACTTGGTGAGTAGATGTATTCTGTGAACCGCATTAAGGTTTTTACACAAAAATAGAAAAAAAAACTATAAATTTTGGGGGTCCCCATACATGAAACTGAAACTCAAAAATTTTTTTTTCATCGAACCCATACGTGTGGGGTATCTATGGATAGGTCTTCAAAAATTATATTGAGGTTTCTAATATCGTTTTTTTTCTAAACTGAATAGTTTACGCGAGAGACACTTCCAAAGTGGAAAAAAGTTGGTCCCCCCCCTCTAACTTCTAAAATAATAGAATGATAAATCCGAAAAAAATATATGTTGTACATTACTATGTAAACTTCTAACGATATTTGGTTTGAACGAGATCTAGTCAGTAGTTTTTTTTTTATACGTCATAAATCGTAAACCGCAATTTACCATTCGACGAACTACAAAAACCTTTATATTATGTTAATTGATGCTACGGAACCCTTCATGGGCGAGTCCGACTCGCACTTGGCTGCTTTTTTGTTTTATCCTTTTAACAAATAAATTATTGTGGATAATCCAAAACAACAAGAACATTATTTATTCAAATCAGCATGCAATCTGCGCCATTTTTGTTTTTGCTGACGAGTTATTATAAAATGGATTGGATTACAACAACAACAAAAGCTTCATATACTTATATAATGGAGTCATCATTCTCAGAACGCAATCTTTTCAAATATCATGTTTCATTCATTATAATGAACTTTGATTATTAAAATGCATGAGAGATATCAATTTACGTTACCGACAACTATTCTCACATTTCATTTTAATTTAACCCGAAAAGGTTTTGTTAAGAGAATGTAATATGATCATACAATAATAATATATGTATTTAAGTAAATAAAATAAAAAAATATATTTATAAAGCATATTCGGTTGCATAAACGACCAAGCCTACTAGCGAGCCACTTGCATGAGTTTTGTGTTTTATCTATTCACACGCACTAAAATTCAAACGTCTGAACCACTGAATACAGAACAAAATAGAAAGGTGATCAAGCGTTGTCTGGGATTGCTGTCGCCAGTTTAACATTTTTGTTTTTTATTTAAAATATCACTAAGTATAATGATATTGTGTTTCTTTGTTTAAACTTGTCGAGGCTGTCGGAGGCTTTTTTGAATTTACCACTACCGAAAAAAACTACGGAATTTGTATGAAATAATTATAAGTTTAAAAAACTTGAGAAACCGACTTCATTGCCAAACGGCTAAACCGATTTTAATGAAATTTGTTTGGGACAATCTGGACATAAGAATAACCTTCCAAATAAAAAAATAATTTTCTAAATCGGTTTATAAATGACGGAGGCATGCAGATACATACATTTAAAAAAATATTTAAAAAAAAATGGCTACACCGATTTTAATAAAATTAAAATGGGACCAATCTGGAAGCAGAACCTTTCAGATAAAAAAATAATTTTTCAAATCGGCTCACAAATGACGAAGTTAAGCGGTAACAAACATACATAAAAAAAAAAAAAAAAAAAAAATACAACCGAATTGAGAACCTCCTCCTTTTTGATTGGAAGTCGGTTAAAAAGGAGCACAATATGATCACGTATTTTGGCGACACTATTCCGGTCACATAGCCGTTATGGTGTATCTACTATGGTGTATGTTGTGAGCTTTAGGTTACGAGTGCAGCCTTCATCAGTGAAACGCTGGCAAACATCGCTGTCATAATTGACAGCGGTTCACTGCAGGGCTACCACGAGCTCCATATGTTATGGCTATGGCTGTCAAATTGTGTATAGATAGGCTGACCCACACATTCATTTTCTTCTTGGGTTTGAATGTGTTGACACAATTTTGACAGCCATAACCATAACCATATGGAGCTCATGGTAGGCCAACTGATCGCCACCAACCAGAAATCTTAGATGCACGCAAGGCTTGATTGTTTAAAGCCTTGCGCACATCTAGCGCCATGACGATGGCAATCAGTAAAACGCTGTCAAATATGACAGTGATATTTGAAAGTGTTTCGCTGATCGCCATCGCCTAGATGTGCGCAGGTCTTAAGGGTACCGTCGAAACATACTTCTCCTCATTATAATGTCTCGCGGCTCTGTGACTAAGCGTGTGAACGCGATTCACTTTTGCTAAGATTTGACAATTGACTCTCCCTTTCGCGCCGCACGATGCGCCGGCGCAGCTTCTGCAAAAACTAAGACGTGCGGTCGCGGACCGACCACCACGGATCACTATGACCTCGATCTACTAGCTTATTTTGACTAAATATGTAATGGCACATGGAAACAACCCGCACACGATCCACTTAGCACTGCGATTAGCCTGCAATTAGATTTTTATAGGACGATACCGATTACATGTATATAAGGGGCGAGTTCTATCAGTTATGTTAAGGCCTGCGCACACCGAGGTCGCTGGCGATAGCGATCAGTGAAACGCAGTCAAATATCGCTGTCAAATTTGACAGCGTTTCACTGATCGCCGACGCCAGTGACCTACGTGTGCGCTTTATTTTTATACTTTATTTTTATAAACGCATCCGAGTTTAACATAGATTTCCCAGATATACGTAACATCCTTTCATACCATTCACTGTGAAAAAATTCGAAAATATGTGTCAAGTGCACGAAAGGAGCCTCTTCGAGGCGCACTCAAAATCCTTTCACCACACTTGGTTCGAAAGAATCAGTGACACGATAAGAAGAAGACTGTGAAAAAATAAGTTTAGAGAGGAAATGAAAATATAAACATAAATAAGTAATCAGACAATTACTTATTTTAATAATTTATGATATTATGGCTGACCCTCTATGATATTACTAGTGGCCGCCCGCGGCTTCGCTCGCCCGTTCCCGTTGCTTTTTCGGGATAAAAAGTATCCTATATCCTTTTCCCGGTTCTAAGTAGAGTTGCCGCGAGTACTCGCTATTATTCGGTATTCGGCATTACTCGACATTTTTTTGACATTCGTCGAATACCGAATAATACCGGCATTCGGCGAATAGTCGTCTAAAATAAACTTTTAATGAACAAAAAAACTAATGAGTTAAAAATATATTTTTTTTAATTATTTTCCCTATTAAAACAATACAAAATATCAACTATTATCTGTAATTATGTGCCTGTGCCTATCATATTCATGAAATTAAATTAGTTAGGCTTTTTAATTAATATTTAAAATCCAACAGAGGCAGATTGTTGTGCAAAAAAACTTTTTTTTCTGCACGTTCGAGAGCAAGTCGGTTTCGTTTTACGCTGGGTTATACAAAACGGGGTATTCCCCGTAAAGTATGAAAAGGGTTACCAGCATTTAAAAGTGGAAAATTAAATTTACTACAAATATGGAAATATGTATAACACGAAACCGATTTCTTTAACTTTATTGCTTTCTTTTCTCACAACCTTAGAAGAAATTAGAAATATTTTTAATGTGTTTAATGTGTTTTTTTGTCGAATAGTGATGTCGAGTTATTCGACTATTCGCCAAAGTGAATGGCGATTAATCGGTATTCGACTATTCGCTATAACCACTATTCGCGGCAACTCTAGTTCTAAGCTACCTCCCCACTAATTTTCTGCCAAATCGGTTCAGCCGTTCTTGAGTTATAAGTGGTGTAACTAACACGACTTTCTTTTATAAATATAGATTTGTTAAGAAAAGTTTACATCTTTATATTTATGTTTCCCATACAATAGACATCAACGCGCGACCTAGGTACTCAAATAACACGATGTTCTGTCGTCGTTTTTCAAGAGAACATGCAACAAAATCCATCAAAATGCTTCAAAATCCAATAATATCGTATTAATGTAGGTATAGAAACAAATTAATACTATATTATGGTCAATATGTAGCTCGTAGGATATTATCAAGTACAGGGTGTACAGACACAAAAAAAACGTTTTGTTTAAACATTGCTCAAACTTGCCTGATGAGAATTGGTAATATTAACAGCTTAATTATACTTAGCTTTTGAACTGGGAGACAAAACGTAGGAAGCCCACTCACATGGACCAACGACATTGTGAAGATCGCGGGAAGTCGGTGGATGGAAATGCTCACAATCGTTTTTGTTTGTCCTAGTGCCACACATCGCGACATGCATCATAAACACACTAACTGTCAAATTTTCACTTGAACTAGAGTTCTAAGCGTGCCTGTCTATGGACGAAACGTGAGTGTGTCCTACTTAGTATGTACTGTATGGGCACGTTGTGAAATCTTGTGTTTCAGGGTATTCATTATCCTGTTACGGGACCGTCTCTTCGTTCTTTACCCATAAAATATAGTCTTATGTGTTACATAAATGCGAAAGACCAATCCTAAAGACCACGGAGCATTTTTCCTAACAAAATGAATCTAGGTACAAGTTTCACGTGATCAAGCCCAGAACAACACGCCTTTTACCCTCTTGTCTTGCTCGATGCCAATGGAATCCAATCGGTGCCGCTAGCTCGTTGTCCGCGCCTTACAAATTTGCATCCAATTACCGACAGTTATTGACTCACTTACTAGCCCGACAGCTACATGTTCATCGCGCTTCATCACCCGTTACTCCTTAAATGGATCAAAAAAAATACCTCGGTGTATAACACTCCCATGCGTTGAAAAAATCTGTCAGATAAGATGTAGTCTGATGGTATTCAGATATAACGTTGGCACAGCCTACTTTTTGCACAGCACCTGGCCATCTAGTTCGCTACCGAAGCGAAGGGCGGAGCAGGAAAAGGCGGACTGAAGTTAATGGGTCCCAAGCGAGAACCCTGCACACTGATCATTGTCAGTGTGCTGGTTTGCAAGCCCATGTGTGTACTAATTCAGGCATTGTGTATATTGCAAGCAAACTATTACGCATGCGTACTCCTGCATCGGCAGTCAGTCCAGTATAACTAAAATGTAACGGTTTGTATTGCAGTGTTGAACGTGGCTGCTGGCAAGGCGCCTATGCAAGTGTCCACGGAGGAAGGTGGCGTGCCGCAACGCGCGCTGGACGGCAGCACAGCAGGGGCCTTCAGCGCTGAAACGTGCACGCTGACGCGGCCAGAGCGCGTGCCCTGGTGGTACGTCAACTTGCTGGAACCGTACATGGTGCAGCTGGTGCGTCTTGACTTTGGGAAGCCTTGCTGTGGTAAGTTATGCTTCTGGAAGAAAGTGTCTTCAAATATGTTACTTTTACTGACACCCACCATATTCGTTTTACGTAACGAACCTATGCTTGTAGCATTCAGCGTGAGATCAGGGCAGATGATGGCGTCCGTCGGTACTTTTAGCTGGTCAAGGCGTGTTTTCAAATAACTTAGTTATAACCTGGGACCTTTCTCAGTTTGCCAATTACTTACCTAGATCAACGGTCCCTGAACTAAATTCTAGCTGATGTGTGTCATTTTTCATGAACAATATTGAGATTTTCGATCAATAACCACAGCTGGATATAAGAACTTTATTTGAAGATAATATAAACCCAGCCCATCCCATCTCCTTGGTAAAGTTGTAGTAGACGGCAAAATTCTAAACTAATGAAACCTAATAAAGGCAATTTCCTGTTACATAACTGTTGCGAAATGCATGTGAGGCATTGTGAAGCAAATAACAGTATTGTAAAGACAAATGGCGGAGATGTGACCAATTGCACTCGGATTACACACATTGCACAGAAGTGCATTTTATTCTTCTGTAAAAGTGCATTATTGCTAACAAGCTGATACGCTTATTGAGTTTCTGTTTTTGCGCTATCAGTGTATGCCATAACATTATGATGTGTGGTTTCCTACAGTTATAGGAAAGAGTCTAGCGATTTAACACCTTCCTCTACAAATCCAAAGCCAATACTAACCAGCATACTTACAGAAAGCGAGACGTATCTGTCAGTAAATTTGTTAAACTCAAACTCAAAGATGTATTACTTCAGTAGTATCACAAAGTTCACGTCTAAAACTAGGTGAGTATAGGTGCCAGGTCCATGTGACCAAGCTTATAAGAACAGGCAACAAACTACGGCTTGGTTCATACCGTTTTTTGGATTATCCTTTTACAAATCAATAATAATAATATGAGTCAATTGGTTACTTTTTACCGCTCTATAAAGGCAAATATCTACATTATAATGCCTGGAAATTCGCAATCTATAATAATATATACGTATTACCAACTACTGTGTATAAACCTCGGCCTACCTCCATGTTGCTTTACCCTATACACAGGGTCCATGTGATACTGACTTACACCTAAGAACTATGTATGTACCTATACTAAACCATGTGTATGCAATAAATGTATTGACTATTGAGTATTGGCACCAAGATGCTTAGCCTCCTCTATGGAGACAGACATGCATTTTCTAAATGGGTAATTTTTCTATAAATCATCAGGCAACTTCAGGCAACGACCTCATCTTTCTACAAAAAGGTTGTGGTTGATTTTGGAAGAAGCTTATACATATATCTACAGTGATTGCAGTTTCACTTTGTCAGTTTAACCTGTGCATTGCCGGGGCGTGCCCACTAGTGTACACTTATATAAAGCCGAGACGAGACACACGATTCGTAATCACCGCACAAATCAACTAGCGGGCACGGTCGAGTGCGCAAGCAGGTCACACCACTCGCCTCACCACACCACGCATGTCTTATTATGTATAGCAGAAAGAAAAAAATAAGGGGTGACAATGTAATGACGTAATTTTTTTTTATTTTCTGAAATAGTAGACCCGTTTGAAACTTCTGTTGCTATTGCTATCTGCGTGTACTGTACTGAATATTCCTTACAAATTTCAAAACATAACTTTACCCCATTGAAATGGTAGGTTTAAAAAAAATTGTAACACGTGTTTTTTTTTATATTTCAAATGATAACGCCATGACACGTTTTGGCGTTTTGAAATTACAAAGATCATTATTTATTGGAGAGAAGAAATAAGATTATTACTTAGGTTTCTCAAAAACTCCAACTCCCTGTTAAGCCCTTTTTCAGATTAGGAAAAATCCCGTTACTCGCATATTCCTTTGTATTTTTAAAGAATACATATTTAACGAGTCAAGTGTTTTGTTATTTTCAATCAACTTTACCTTAGTAATCCCAGAAAAAATACCAAGATATATAATTTTGATAAAATAACGGGGAGTTGTGCAATGAAATGAATAATGATTGTCTTCGGATATTGCAACTCCTCAGTTATGAGAGAAATAGGAAATCCATTGTTTTTTGTAGCTACCATCTCACCTTGAGCGGTTAGATAAAAGATATTTTTTTAAAGTTGCAAAAGTATGTTGTTTAGTTTTATATTTGTATATGGCATTAAAAGTAAAAACCTAGTGTCTGACTTATGGAAATTCACGCCCTAGAAAGTATGAAACAAGAAAATATTCTCATGTTTATGCATAAGCGATCAACCCTCTCTCTCATCTGTTTCTTAAGCATAGCTTTTGTAGAGGTGACATGAAGTCCCCATCTGTTATATTGCAGGGACTGTAACATCGAGACAAATATTGGAGTAATACATGGAAATCTGGAGCACGCCACTCTTTTGGTTCTCGCTTCGTAGGTAAATAGTACCAAATTAACAATAGTTTGACCATTTTAGTAGCTGCCTATTCAAAAATAATTTATTTCATTAGCAGCTACTAGTATTATTCGTTATGGCAACTCTTTCAAGTGAAACAGCTTTCCAACATGATTTAGAGTAATCCGACCTCTTGTGGCTATGATTACAGCGAATTATCCACGGTTATGACAAGCCTCAGCAGGCTCGAATCACTACTATAAAGTGAAAGTGGCAAGACAAAACGCAAAATAGCAGATTTATGAAAGTTTTAACTCTAAACGATGGTTCAAACCAACGTCCCTAGGAGAGATCAGCCGTGTATACATAAAGGTATTTTTACAACAAACTCAATTTTATAATTAACACCTTTTAGGTTGCTCTACGTACATGGTATAGTTGTGATATGTGTGTAATACTTATATTGTGTAATATGCTTCTACAGAAACCTAGGCACGGTTGTTCCCAGAGATCTCTTGATATCTATTTAGCAACTGTAGATTGTTTAGGAAGGCAATGAAAGCCCAATATATTCGCATATCGTAACATACAATTAACACGAGCTCTCTGAATTTAAGGCCAATGCCGGCCATTGGCCAGATAGTGACTCCACTTTGTCAAGTACCTATACCTACACTATCAAGAAACACATAAACATAGCACTCTAAGTTCACAATCAAAGTCATTAGTTTATATAATCTACTCATTCTACGAATGACCATTAGACCTACCCATCTTCGTACTATTAACCCAGTTTAAACTTATCTTATTGGAATCCACATAGGCACCTACCAAAAGCATAATTGATGATGAAAGCACATTTGGTATGAAGATTTTCCCAAACTTTGATTATGAAACTAAAGTTGATCTATCATTATAGGCGCCAACAAGCCAGCTGTGATCGTGGTGCGCGTCGGAAACAACCGGCCAGACCTCGGCACCAATCCAATCTGCAACCGCTTCACCGGCTTCATCGAGGAAGGGCAACCCTTGTTCCTTCCCTGCAACCCGCCCATGCCTGGGGCTTTCGTCAGCGTACACTTAGAAGCCAGCACCCCAAGCCAGTTATCCATCTGTGAAGCATTCGTGTATACCGACCAAGCATTGCCCATAGAAAGATGCCCGCAGTTCCGAGATCAGCCACCTGGCAGTACAGCGACATACAACGGAAAATGCTACATTTTCTACGACCGGCAGCCAGCAGCGTTCAAGGAAGCGCTCGGATCTTGCCGGTCGAGAGGCGGAACCCTCGTGGACGAAAGCAACCCGGCTCTGCAAGGGTTCATCAGCTGGGAGCTTTGGAGGAGACACCGGTAAGTGACTTGTAATGCTGGCGATTACAGCTTCAGATCAATGCGATTAAGCAATGATAGTCGGTACGTATCTCAGTCGAAAAATGAGTACCAGCCTGCGTTAAACACAAGAGCAATGACAACATGCTATGAAAGCTCTGGCTTTAACCTTGTTCTGGCCGCATAGTCGGATGAAATCACACTCACAGACAAAAGTTTTGGTGACATCCGGGCCGGTTCTACATTTCTGCAATAACACTGTTCTAGTCTATATTAATTGAATGTCATGGAGCTAGTTCTACTGGCTTTTACATAAGAATCCCAATTTTAGCTTGTATATAATTTTAAGGAAGGATGAGTGTTGCGGCATTGAGCGCTGGCACGCATTTGCGTGATGTTAACGCACTTCGCGCGAAATCCATCACATTCACACACTAGCACGGCTAATGCGAACTTAATGTCCTCAACAAGGAAGCGAATTGAATCCTAATGGTGTTTCTACACTGGAGTCTATGTTGCTAACAGTTTCGTAAGCGCTAGTCTACTGTAGGGCCTAAGTACCTATAGAAACATTAATGAATACTTTGTTTATTCGAACTTTAATTTTTATATTTTAATTTCGCATGCATCATTAGGAAATTACTAAAACATTTTTGTTTATGATTTGGTACCACTCATCAGTTTTCCCTTATTTTATAAATCACTCTACTAGTCAAGAGCCATGTCATGAAATTGTATCTAAGTTCAGAAAGCATCATGCTATAATTTTATGTGATGATGAAAATGACTCTTATCCAAATTGTATAGCCCCCGATCGTTGTAGGTACGCCTTGCGTTTTCTATACTTATATTTGTTCTTCAATCTAACCTGTATTCCTAAACCTAATAATAATACAGGTTTAAAATAGGTAAAGACCTATCAGCATCAAGATGCTACAACTGTAAAATATATAGGTAGGTAGCTACTTTTCCATTCCAAAAAAAACAGCCTTACAAAACAACCACACGTAACAGTTACCGCCTGCCTATGCGAAGAAAAAATTGTAGCACACATTCATTTTACTGGACGCTCTATTAGTGGTCGGCCACGGCTAGTGGCTCTGATTGTAGACGACGCATGGGGTCCCGTGAGGCCTGGGCTAGTGGGGGTTCACCACTGTTTTAGAGTCCACGCAAGATAACTTTGCAACAAATATGGACCTGCATTAATCCATTCATGTTTATGAATGGAAGATGTACCTACGACCAGTGTTTTATTTTATGTTTTTGCCATCTGACATGCGCAAAGCTACAACTTACACAACTTTATATATATCTTTTGTATCGAGCAATGATTCGGTGACTTCCCAATCAAGGATGGTAAGTAGATACAATTTGACATAGATTTTAAACACGTTTTATCGAAAATTTGTATATTTTTTCTATGGATCATCCATGCTCGGACCCTGGTTCGTCTATTTATTTAGGCCAATTCATAATTTTCAGTAGGAAAAAAAATGTACAAAGTACCGATGAGACTGCTTGTTTTTATGCCCTTATTCTTATTTCATTTAACTCTTTATTGCACAAAAACTTAATGTTAGGTATATGCAAAAGGTGGGCTTAATGCTATAAGCATTTTCTGCCCTTGTAGTAAGTGTAAATTTTTCTTGGGCTTTATATAACTTAGTATGTATCGGTGTGCTTATGTTATCCCCCATAGCCAACCTGCGTACGGCCCAGACGGAGACACCTGGTGCGGCAGTTATCGTGAGCCGTGTAACGGCCGGCGGGCCTTATAATTTCGCTGCTAGACCCCGCGCAAGATAGCTTGGCGCGTGACAGATTGCGTAAAAAAACTGACTTTGAATAATCGAACCTGAAGAAAATTTTGAAGGAAATCTAACTGTGCCTTCGGAGCGGACGTTGGTCAGAGTGACTGTTGGTTGTTGGCTTGTTGGTTTCGGTGTGTCATCATTCCTATCTGGTTGAGCTAAAATGTATGCAGGCTTCACACAATCATTGATTATTATTTAATTACCTATCATTTATTACCATCATTCATTCTAGTGTTGTGCCGCCACAAACGCAATGCTATTTCTCCATTCATGTTTGTGACCAGTAGATAAATTTCCAGTCCATTTTATTCCTATTTTCCGCCATCTATCACGCACGCGCAGGCTTATCTTAAGCGGACTCTAGGTATAGCCTCCGACGATTTAGAAAGTGACATCGCCGCTATGCCGTTTTTGATTATAGTTTTTGAGTGAAACCGTTTGCAAGTGGACCCGTTTTATATGGACACGGCTTTCCGTTAGACTCGTAGGTACTATTGTAAATTGAGTTATTACTATATAATTTAATAGTACATACTATTTTTTATGGATAACTTAGTGGGTCTCGATTCAGACCGTAGCAGAATACAATCACAGAATGGAACCGGCATAAATACTTATAGCTACGTACCTATATCTGGGTTGCTGTGCGTTTTGAGAGTTCTGCTGGTAGAGAAAAGGGGCTCAATTTTGTCTTGTCATGGGTTTCGATTTCTAGCGATTGATCAAAGGCGTGTAGGCTACGTAATTGTAAGATTAAGGCTCGAATTCAGAAATAGTGCTTGAGTCTGAATCGAGCCTCAAGCATAAACTTAGACAGTTCTCTCAATGAAAAGTGTCAAAAATCTATGTTGCTGCCTGGGGCTCGACTCAGACTCAAGCATTATTTCTGCATACGGGCCTAAGACAGTTAAAACAGTTACCTAAATAATAAAAAGTTTTACTCGTGATTTTATCATAAACTTACCTATTTACTTACTACTTACCTACTACTTACACACGTGGTGTGGCTAACAGCAGCTATTCTTGCGCAGAAGCGACAGCAGCAGCCAATACTGGATGGGCGCCGTGAGGGACCCTCAGGACCCCAAAAACTGGAAGTGGGTAAACGGAAATGACGTCACGGTGTCTTTTTGGAACGCCCCTGGGGGAACGGAAGGATGCGCAAGATTTGACGGCAGCAAGGGCTGGCTCTGGGCTGACACCGACTGCCAATCCAGAATGAACTTTATCTGTCAGCACCGTAAGTTGATTGTAGTATTTAGCTTGCGAGCGATTGTTTTATTTTTTTGTGAGCAAGGCGAATGTTTTTCTTATGAATTACCGTGTATACCTAGAATGCTTGTTCTAACGTCCTTTTCAAAAGAAAACCAGACAACCTAATGCGGATCCCGTTTTTCCTGATCTTTCTTGTAATGTTTATTTATTGTCCCATATTTTTCCCCCGAATGCGAACCTTCTGCTGTATCACTGTAGCCTGGCACAGCCTTTGATCCCCCACTTTGCCCACAGAGCCTAAGACTTGCGGCCGTCCAGAACAGCCTCCGAATTCTACCATGCTCGCGGAAGGCTTCGGAGTAGGCTCCTCGGTGGAGTATTCGTGTGACGACGGCTATCTGCTGGTCGGGCCTACCGTTAGAACATGTCTCGATACCGGATTCTATGACGAGTTTCCGCCTGTGTGTAAAAGTGAGTACAACTGAACACGTGGATGAAACTTGATGGACTAAGCGTGTTACATTCTATGCTGCATCCTAGCTTTCCATCAAGTATGATGGTAGTCAAATGCTTATTAGCTAATGTTTAGCTATCAATAATATTAAAAAACAATTCCCACGTCAAAAACGATGCCAGTAAAAATTCAGAGAAAGTGAGCGCATTGATTCGTCATAAATAATCAAGGGTTAAACGTTTTTGGTAAATTATAAACGAGCTTCACTTGTAATTATATTTATTACGATTCTAAGGTCTAGGTCTAATGGCGAATGGCTATTAGACTAATCCATCTTGACTTACGATGTTTTTTTTATAATAAACCAGTTCTAACCCTCGCTTGTCGCCAGGGATCGAGTGCGGTTACCCGGCGGTGATCGCGCATGGTGGCTACAGCCTTCTCAACGGCACTGTGTCTTATCTGTCACATGTCCAATACTCGTGCAAGCCTGGCTACGAAATGGCGGGCCGGTCACGTCTCGTGTGCGACATCGACGAGCGATGGAACGGACCACCACCAAGATGCGAAGGTGAGATATGCCTACGATGATAAAAATCCATGTCGGCCAAAAAATTATGAATTAATTGTCCATTTCGTCTTTCAGCATTATAAAAAATGATGAAAGACGACATGGATATGAAAGAGTGAATATAAAGTGGGATAACAAAGAATAGGAAAAAGAAGATAAAAGTGCATGTGTGTCTTTCTATGTGACTGGCCTCTCAGCTCAGTTGGTAGTTCTCCGTCTTTGGCGTTCTGCGGTGGCGATCAGTGAAAGGCTGTCAAATATCACTGTCTTATTTGGCAGCGTTTCGTCGATCGTTACCGCAGAACGCTTAGATGTGCGCAATGGTTAAGAGATCAAGTAGTATGAAGATATTGTTGGTTAGAGTTGGTATGGTAGCTCGCAGTTCCCCGCACTTGGTGCCGTCTTCCTGCTTTCATTCTGTCTTGCGGTGGCGGTATCGCTGCACAGATCTCGACAATTACAGTAATTATGGAGTGCATCTCTAATCTCACGCTACCGCGGATGACATCAATTTCTCACACAACCACAGATTGAATAGCAGTCTTATACCTAGGCTTTCTACGTTACCGCGAGCACTGTCATTCGGGTCATTATTGTTTTCTTGTTATCGTAACAGGATTTTAATTAACTAGAGAAGGTTTTTATTATTTCCTTGTCTTGTCAGTTTTATTAGTTTACTAGTGTAATCCCGCGCGACTTAGTTCGCCCTAAGCTTTTTCCATACAAACTAACTCCTACACTACATACTCTAAGATCCATTAGACTGTATGTCCACCCGGGTACGGACCCCCATTACAAATAAATGCTTTTATTATTCTTCTTCTTCAATAAACAATCTAAAATCTTCTACAGAAGTCCATTGTGGCGAGCCTACAGTGATAGCTAACGGACGGGTGACGCTCACGCACAATGCGACCACCTTCGGCTCAGTCGCAGAGTACGCATGCGCCCGAGGATATACACTGCAAGGCGTTGGAAGAGTTGAGTGCCTCGCTACTGGTCTCTGGGATCATCCCACGCCAACCTGCTCGCGTAAGTGTTACAAGACTAGCATTTTCTGACATGCGTTGACTTGAGACGCATGCCTATAGACGACGGCATAGAATATAATGGGCGATGGCTACCACTTTTTTTTTGTTTTTTTTACAATTTATAGGTTTGCGTTTGACCGCTATCTCACCTGCTGTTAAGTGATGATGCGGTCGACGATGTAGCACGCTTACCTATATATACCTATTCACTCTTGTCTTGAAAACATCCAATTTGTACCACTTAACATCCAGTAGGCCATATGCTTGTTCTATCATCATTATCATCCACAGCCCGACTTAACCCACTGCTGGGTGTAGGCCTTTTTTTGTTCTTCCCATTCACCACGATCTTGAGCTACCCTCCCCATTTGCGGCCCACGACGCTGACAATGTCGTCAAACCATCGTGCTACTGGATGTCCAAGGCTTCTCTTCCCAGTCCTCAGCCACTACTCCGTCAATCAGCTAGTTGTTAATCTTGTTGTGATATCTGGTAGCAGTTGATAAAACATGGACGTGGGTTAGACTGAACAGCAGACTGATTTAGGAACAATACCTAAGTCTTGGTTTCTTGATCAGTCTTTCGCTTTGAAATCGCGGAATGACAGCACTTACAGGCACACGCTAGATTTGTCAGAGATGTGCCTGTATCAACGCAGTGCAAAAAAGCAATCACAAAAAATTACACGTGCAAATCAGAATTTTCTAGCACTATTTGTTTGATAACGGTTATATAAAATAATCAAACTATCTTCCACAGCTGACGAGACATCAACCACGACAACATCGACTACTACAACCACAACCACGACAAAACTTCCCAAAACTTCCCCAGAACCGACCACTCCCCGACTAGTCTTACGACGCACATCCCCACGACCCATGTCGTCTCCCGCGCCTTTCCTCCCCACTGAAACCCGACCACCGTTCACGCCGGACCTACCGAGAAGACCACGTCCCAAGCCGACCACGGAACGACCGACCACGAGGACGTACGAACCGCCTCCTGAGCGGAAGGTGACGGTTCACGACAGCCAAGACGCATCGACCAGCCACGTGCCGCATATCATAGTGGCGAGTCATCCGAGAGAAAACCAGGTTAGTTTACAATCGAAAGTTCTCGGTTTCTGATGAGGAGAGTGAGTACCCCTTGAGGGAGTAGGTACCCCTTTGGTTCAAATCCAATCGTGCACTAATGAATGAATGTGCACTATGCCAGTACTCTCGAACGGTGAAGGGAGGTAACCGGCACGTCCGATAACCAAAAAAGTTCGAAAACATTTTGTCACAAGTGCACGAAAGGAACCTCTTTGAGGCCCACTTAAATATTTTCACTACATGCATTGGTTCGAAAGAACTAGTGACACGACAACAAGAACCCTTTGCACCGAAAGCTTAAGCGGCTCTGGCTTCTGCAGTTTATCCAGATGCTGACTGTGTTATTTCCAGATCTTCGGTAGCGGCAACAACATCCGGGCGGAACAAACGCCGCGGGTGAACGTCCCCACTGCGGTGGACGGCGAGCGACGGGAACCGACAGGCGCGCGGTTCAACATCGGCGCAGTGGTTGCGCTCGCGGCTTTCGGGGCGCTGGTGTTCCTCATCGCTATCATAACCACTATAGTTATACTTGTCAGGAGGTGAGCATCATTGACTACTGAAGAGTTTTGAGCGTTCATCCTGGTCCAAAATACGGTACAGATCGTACACAATCACTCATTACTGAACAGTACTTACCTACTTGACTGCTGGATAAATCAACAAAAACACTTAGGCGTCTATAATGTTGTTTCGAAAAGATAAGCTGCATTGAAACCTACCCAATGCATAGTTAGGCCAATTTAGAAACTCCTATTTCAGTTTTGACCAGCTAAATCCAAGTCCGTACTCGTCATGCTTTCGAGCATGTGGCCGTTGCATACCGTACTAGAATGCAATGCACACATTGCGCTTGTTCATACCCCGTTCGTATAATCTGGTCCTGTGACTGTACCTCCCACTAACGGATGTGATTCTTGTGGGACGACATCAGCGGCAGCAGAAAGCGCAGCGCAGTCCCGGAGCTGCCGCCGCGCTGGTACACGCTGCTGGCACTTCCCTTCCCCGACCAGCAGGTGGGGCGGCGTGAGTTCGTGCGCGCGCATCGTCACACGCACCGCGCCGGACACTTCTCCAACCCGTTATAGCATAGCCTGTGCGTCAGGTACCGCGCCGGAGATATGGTGGCTGATCAAGCAACGCAGAACTATACCCGTTTAGGAGCAGAACTAGGGTGAGGACCTTTTATGCGTTGCGTTGTTTTGTGTCCTCGCAGCGGATCGACGCACGTCGGCGCAGGGCATCGTCGTTGCCTGTGTGTAGAAACACTGTCCGTCGTCCATCGGAGCTCCACAGAGCAGCGCATCACTTCTCAACGCTTCGTTTCTCGTCCGTCGATTCGTTGAAATATTGCGCTCGACGGCGAAGCGCATAATGTGCCGATGTCACTAATAAATAGTACCTAACTCGATGCTGTGACGGCGCAGCACAACGCAACCCATAAATAGGGCCTCAGACTTAGCAGACTACGAATTACGTTTCGCTGACTGTTTTGTGAATAAATATAGTTGGTTCCATGAGATTTGTAAAGTCGCCTCTATAGTGGATCCGACACTTATTGCTGAGTTATCACGCCAGTCAGTGACCAAGCTTTGGAAGTTGGACAATCAGTGTTTCATTTGTCTGCAAGCTCACACATACACGCTTGCTTGCTTATGTAATGCCGACTGCCATCCTCCTAACTGGGTAGCTTGAAACACAGCATTAATTACCCTACATTATAAAAAAAATAGTTTCGTTTTCACGTCATAGCCCTTGGAACGTGCTATAGCTATTTGTCACGCATTGTAAAAACACAAAAGAGCTTCTGCAACCGCCATCCACAACGCTTTTAGTTTAGTTGTCGGCCACCATGTCTTCCTGTGCTTCCGCACCGGTAAAGGAACGCACGCGTCAGTAGAAACCACGCATCACTGGACACCGTACACTTGGAAACACAGAACACGTCTTAGCTTCAAACTAGGCAACCACGTCCTCACTCCAAACGTAGGTCACAATGACTGATGCATGTTGCGAAGATATAAAAATACTCTTCAATTTCACTATTCATCCATTTCATATGCCACACTTGGGGTTCATACCTTCAGCTCACTATTTGATGTCTGCACAGCAATGGATTGGAACGATTAACTTAAGAGTAGGTGTGTCATCAACTGAACACTGTTGATTAGTGAATTCACCATATCAGACTGCTCACCATATCTTTTCCCACAAACGAAACGACTATCCAATGATGATTGATAGAGAACTATGATTTATGTGCAGTGACCCCGTTACATAAAAATAGAGCTCCAGTAGGCACCTGCAAGTTTGATAGCACCTGCGTTAAGGTGCCTGTATTGTTGCTGTCTAATGTTAACGCCGTATAATATTTACCAACTTAAACTTAGTCATTATTTAAAAATAACTTCCTTGTTATTCCTTTGCAGCAAGAAGCATAAAGGCAACAAACCGTACCCTGGCCACATGCGTTCGTGTAACACGGTGGGATCAGGCGGGTCCTCGTCATCCGAATCCCGCAGCGGCCTAACCCGATACTACCGACAAGCATGGGAGGAGTTGCATGAAGCTACCGGCGCGGGTAAGGAGCACCACAGACTGAGAGACAGAGAAGCTCCCAAAGACCGGTTTGAGCTGGTGGTGAACGACACGGTGCCTGCTGACTCTAGCTTCGCGGTCGCTCGCAGACATCACCACCATCACCACCACCGCCGCGACCCACCTCTAGACTGGAAGTCGAATCATTCGCGCCGCTCTTCGGATATACGCGCTATTTAAACATGAATATGCTGGTATAACTAGCGGCACATAACTCTAGCGCTGTGCGATACGCGGAGGGGATAGCTGCGCATGCGTCGTAGTGTGTGCGTGTCGCGCACACTAGATGTGTGGATGTGTGCAGAGTGTCTTATTGTTACGGAGAGCGGAGTGCGACTGGAGAGTCAATCAGTGCTACCCACACCCGCCCTTCATACCGCTAGCTCCCCTCAGGTACCTACCTTATTTTTGACTTCTGCGCAATAACGGTCAGCGATAGAGTTATGTGCCGCTACCTATATGCTATGTTATAAAGGCTTAATAAGGCTACTTTTGACTTAAGTATTTCGGTAAAACTTTTTATAGGTATCGATCGATTAATATTTAAATCGTTGATCGATTAGGATTTGTATTCGTATTTTTTTCATTTCTTCTCATGTTTATAGTTATATTCGAATTACAAACTATGATTACCTTGATCTTTTCTTACGTATTTGTTAACTAACCTTTCGTAGTAGTAATAAAATGTGTTAGATAAAACTAATAAAATAAAACAGTTGTATATACCTAGATGTTAAATGTAATTAAGATAAGATTGAAGTTAATCATTGTTCTATACTTTTTCTATTCTATTTTTTTAAATAAGTAATATTATTTGTGTTTAATTAGAACTCACCTAAACATATGGGTGTATCTTAAAATTACCTACTAAACATTATGATTCTAACACGCAGGAATAACTTATCTAAGAGCATAGGAAAGTGTATAGTTTATATGATTTTTGCGATTATATAGGCATTAAAACAAATTACTTAGGTTTAATTACTTACCTTCCTATACTTTTACAAAATACCAACCAGTTTCTCAGCATGTATGGTACAAAGTATTTTTAAAGCAGTAAAATAATAACACGAAATGGAAAAATATGAACATGTGCCATTAGACGGGCCGACATAAATATAAGAAAATCTGTTTTAATATAATTTATTATTAAATTTATGAATAAGAATGTAAATAGATATTAAGAAGGTTAATTTTGTTATTAGTAATTAAATATTTGAACGGCTTGATAAACCAACATAATAAAAATTTATTTGTAAGAGTTGAGGCAAAATTTGGCTTGACATCTTGTATTAAGTCTACCTCTCTTTATCTAACATTTACCAAAGAAAAGTGACAGAGATAGACTTAACCCAGGCTGTCAACTTAAAACACGCGCGTGGGCCAAGTCTACACGCTGCGCTGGTAAAACAACTCTCTACTAAAGATGGATAAAATTGATTATGAATTTAAGTGGAGAAGCTTTAATTTGTCAGACCAATGATGACTCCTTCCTCTATTTGATTGCCAATGGCTGAAGAAAACACCGTTTTAGAGTTATCTTTTGGTTGTACGTTTTGTACTAGGTTCCTTTTTATCCGATAGCCTTCTGAATAATCCGACTCTAACCATAATAGCATACTCTATTATGCCGTTTGTAGAGACTGTATTGAGCCAGGCGATGGAAATAAAAGCAAACCGTGTTACTACAAGAGATGTATTGGTAAATAAAAGTGATGCATTATGTATTTATTTGTTTTCTTTTATGTAGGTTCTTCCTATCTTAAGGGCTGTGCACGTCTAAGCGATGGCGATCAGCTGAAACGGTGTCAAATATCGCCGTCTTATTTGACAGCGTTTCAGTTGTTCACCATCGCCTAATGTGCGCCGGCCAGTGAATCATAACCAACTGCGTCTCCAAGGAATAAATACTATGCAGACACAGATAATACTTAAGGACGACCTACCTAGTACAGTTAGCATTCAAAGTAGGCATTTTCGGATTGAAAAGTTCAAATATTAAACCAGCTTACCTTAGGTGAGCTTGAATCTTAATTTCAAGTTTTATTTGTTTTATCAACTAACTGTTTAATCTACTTTTTATGCTGACTGTACGCATATGGTAGGTATCAAGAATTCTACTATCACGGTCAGCAAACATACACGAACCCAAACACTTCTCATTCAATATTTTGGCTTTGCGTCTGGGCCGGAACCCTATCGGGGCCCCTAGGCAATGCAGTTATCGGGGCCCTTTTCTTACTTTTTAAAGAATACTATCGGGCACACATACCGGATATAATATTACCTGATGTTAATAATGGAGAATGTCACGAACGTTGATAACTGCAAATAATGGGAAATGTCACGAATGTAACTTTTTTTTCTTTCTTGGTGCGTGGTCCGCTAGGGCGCGGCCTCCGTGGGACCCTAGGCAGTTGCCTCATCCGCCTTAAGGATAATCTGTCCCTGCTTTACGTCATTTGAGGCATCATAAAATGAGAAACCTCGGAGACGTCGAGATTTTTACGACTGGGCTCTCAGCTCAGTTGGTAGTAACTCTGCCTTCTGCGCCGTAGGTCGTGGGTTCGATCCCCATCGAGAACAAGTATTTGTGTGGTGAACACAGTTGTTTGTTCTCTGTCTGGGTGTTATATTGTATTGTGACGCCGTGCTGACGTAACTACGTGAAGATTTTTGTTCGACATTCAAATCTTACCAGAAAATTCTAGTAGCGGCGAGTGCCTTCTTTTGGGAATTCAAATAAAGAACCGAAAGTTCTGGACTAAAACAATAAATTATACAGGTAGGGAAAGACGATCGGAATCCAACAGAAGAAAACGAAATGACGATCGAAATTCAATAAATGACAATCGAAATTCCGGGAGCTGCAGGCGCGTCTACGGGCAGTTCAGTGGAAAGTGATCTGAAGAAAGGAACAAGAAGGAAAAGTGGAAAAGTGGAAAAAGTGAACAGTGAAAGTGAATAGTGAACAGTGAATAGTGAAGTGCAAAGTGGTGAAGTGCTCCCAGTGGACTATTAGTGTTCGGAGCACAGCGTTGGTCCGTGTAACGCATAGTGCGCGGGGACAGTGTCGGACAGTGCTACGCGTTTCGTGCAGTGCTACGCGTTCAGTGCAGTGTTACGTGTTCGTAGTGCAAATAAATCGCTACTTTCGGAAAAATCAGTCGTTTCCTTCCAATCCCTATACCCACTTCCGTAACATTTGGTGTCAGAAGTGGGATTGGAAGGTAAAATGCCTGTCATGCCGAGGGAAGGCGTGAGCACTCGCGCTAAGACTGGCTCGCAGCAAGCCAGTGGCTCTGGCGCCGAGGCTTCTGAAGAAGAAACCCCTGGACGCCAAGACAACTCCGGAGGGGCAACTACTGCAAGTGCGTCGACGAGGACCCAGGTTGGACCAGACCTGGGCGCCTTGTTTGAGCAACTGCGCGCCATGCAGGAAGAGCAAGCCCGGCGGCAGGAGGAGCAGCTGCGCGTCATACGGGAGGATCAGGCTCGCCGGGAGGAGGAACAAGCCTGCCGGCAGGAGGAGCAAGCCCGCCGGCAGGAGGAGCAGCTGCGTGCCATCCAGGAGGAGCAGGCTCGCCGCCAGGAGGGACAACTGCGCGCCATCCAGGAGGAGCAGCTGCGCGCTATTCAGGAGGAGCAAGCTCGCCGCCAGGAAGAAGATGCCCGCCGCCAGGAGGAGCAAACTCACCGGCAAGAGGAACAGTTGTGCGCATTGCAGAAAAATCTTTTGACCGCTATCACCGACAGCATGCGGAGGGTAGAAGCGGTGGAGGAAACTGTACAACAACACGGAAACCGCCTCTCCTCCATCGAGGAAGACGTCAAGAAGCTCAAAACAAATGGAATCCCGGCCTCAGCGACCATAGTAAGTGCAACAACCTCAGGCGGAAATTTCAAAGTCCCGCCTTTCGATGGAACCTCTTCTTGGGCGGCTTACAAGCTACAGTTTGAGGCTGTGATGAACCTGAATGGGTGGACCAAGAGCCAGGCTAAAACCGCGCTTACTTTGGGACTACGAGACAAGGCTTTGACCGTGCTGGAGGCCTTGGGGAGTGATGCAACCTACGAGCAATTGCTGGAAGCCTTGGAATCGCGCTACGGGGACTCACACCTAGAGCATGTTTTCCGCGCTCAACTCCGTGATCGATGCCAACGAGCAAACGAGTCATTACAACAGTGGTCCCTGGAGGTAGAAAAGTTAGTCCGGAAGGCATACCAAACATCGCCGGCATCGGTCATTGACAGCATGCTTTTGCAGTCGTTTGTCGACGGTATTCTCGACGCGGAAGTAAGAGCTGCCGTGCGCTTGGGTCATCATGGTCACATCAAGGAAGCCGTCGCGCATGCGCTCGAAGTAGAAGCCGTCCGACGAGACCCGAGGAGTGGACGTCTGAGGGAGATTAATTCAACGGAAGTGGAGCGGGTAAACCAACGCAGAGCTTTCGTCCCTAGATGCTACAACTGTGGGGAACGAGGACATCTAAGAAGCGGCTGCCCGAATCGGATTGCAGAGAGACGAGGGACCGATGCTTGTGTACAAGCGTCGGAGAACCAGGAAAACTAATTCCAGCCAGGGCTGAGGGGTGGGCGCTGGCCGGTAGACATGAAGCCCCGAAAATCAAGATTCATCAGAGCACAGATGGAAACAGCTTAACTGTTAATGGATCAGTAAATGGAATTTCGTGCTCATTGACTTTGGATACTGGAGCGTCACGTACGGTAATTGGGACACAGCTGATAAGAAGAAACGGAAAGATCAACGTTCGGAAGGGAGCTTACCAGCTAACAACGGCTACCGGCCAGTGCATACCAGTATCAGGTGAACAGAAAGTGGCTATCAAGATTGGTGATAAACTTTACTGGCAACAGGCGGTAGTAGCTGACATTGTGGATGACTGCATTATTGGCCTGGACTTCTTGAAGGACCATCGGTGCAAGCTCGACATTCACTCCGGCGTTCTCAAGTGTGGAGAAGACGAAATACCGATGAGAGGCGGTGGTGAAGGCAAGGTGTACTGCATTAAGAGCACTAAACTGTTGCCAAGATCACAAACGCTAGTTCCAGTAATTTTTCCTGGAAATAAAAGTTTAAAACAGCGACGTTGGACAATACTGGAGAAAGTGGATAACGAGTCATCATGGCTGCCGGCACGTACAGTCGTCAATTCATCTATGGAAGCAGTGGTACCTGTATTGAACTTGAGCAATGAAGAACAGGTGTTAAAGAAGGGTACGCTAATAGGACGAAGCGAAGAAATTGTGTGGTTGCGGAATTGTCAGGAAACCAAAAAGACGGAAGCAAGTACAATCGACGTTAACAGTATACTAGAAAAATGTAAGCAAGATTTGACAAGTATTGAACTGCTCAAGGCGAAGAATTTGCTACGTCGGTACTCCGATATATTTTCGAAGAATGATGGTGATATCGGAAGGACGAGTATGGTTCAGCATAAAATCAATACTGGAAATGAACAACCTATACGACAACGACCTCGCCGAATTCCTTTTGCCAGAGAAAAGGAGGTGGACGACATGATTCAAGACATGAAGGATAATGAAGTAATCGAACCATCGTCCAGTCCGTGGTGCTCACCAGTGGTTTTGGTAAAGAAGAAGGATGGGTCAACGAGGTTCTGTATTGACTATCGCCGCCTAAACGACGTGACCAAAAAGGACAGTTATCCATTACCAAGGATAGACGACACCTTGAATACTCTCAACGGCATGAAATGGTTTTCTACGCTGGACCTAAAAAGTGGCTATTGGCAGGTGGAGTTGGATCCTAAGGATAAGGAGAAGACCGCGTTCTCCACAGGGAAGGGCCTCTGGCAGTTCAGAGTGATGCCGTTTGGGCTGTGCAACGCCCCGGCTACTTTCGAGAGGTTAATGGAACGTGTCCTTGCTGGGTTGCTGGGAGAAACCTGCTTGGTGTATCTCGATGACATTATAATAGTGGGGCGAGAATTTGATGACCATTTGAAGAAGCTGGAATCCGTATTCAACAAGTTGAGAAGTGCAAATCTGAAACTAAGCCAGAAGAAGTGCTCATTCTTCAAACGGCAGGTGAACTATTTGGGACACGTTATTTCGGAAAGCGGCGTCGAAACGGATCCTTCGAAAATTTCGGCGGTTAAAGATTGGCCTGTGCCTTCGGACAAAACACAAGTACGGGCGTTTATGGGACTTTGCTCTTATTACCGTCGTTTTGTCAAGAGTTTTTCAGATATAGCGAAGCCATTGCATAGACTAACAGAAGAAAAACGGCCTTTCGTCTGGGACCAACAATGCCAGGCGGCTTTCGAGGAACTTAAGAGCCGGTTATGTGAAACACCAGTACTCGGATATCCGGATCAGTGCAATGAATTTGTAGTTGACACAGATGCAAGTAATACAGGGATAGGAGGAACACTCTCACAAAGAAAAGGAGATCAAGAAGTTGTGATAGCTTATTACAGTAAATCCCTGTCAAAACCAGAGCGGAATTATTGTGTCACTCGAAGGGAGCTACTAGCAGTTGTCAAAACACTTCAGCATTTTAAGAAGTATTTATTGGGTCGGAAATTTCTAGTCAGAACAGATCATGCAGCCTTGAAGTGGCTACTGCAGTTCAAGAATCCTGAAGGACAAGTTGCGCGATGGATTGAACAACTACAGGAGTACGACTTTTTAGTAGAGCATCGCAGTGGGAAGTCTCATGGGAATGCTGATGCTTTGTCAAGACGGCCGTGTTCTGAAAACTGCAAGCACTGTGTGAAACAGGAAGATAAAGAAAAATCTATGGTCCGAGTTATAAGAACTGATACAGTAAATGATGATTGGAGCAGCGATGCCATGCGTAAACTACAAGAAGAAGATGAAGACCTTAGACCAATACTCAATTGGGTGAGAGATGGATCCGCACGCCCAGGATGGAGTGAAGTTGCCGGAATGAGTGCAGTAACTAAGAGCTATTGGGCACAATGGAATAGCCTGCTCTTACACAATGGTCTTTTATGTCGAAAATGGGAGAGTGCATCAGGACAGGACAATCATCTTCAGACAGTTGTGCCGAAGTCAAAGATTTCTGATATACTGCGAGCGTATCACGACGGAACATCAGGCGGTCATCTCGGTGTGAAGAGAACTTTGGTGAAAATTCGTCAACGTTATTACTGGTTGCACTGCAAGGAAGATGTTGAAGACTGGTGCAAGAAATGTACGAGTTGTTCCTCTGTCAAAGGACCACAAACAAGAAGTCGGGGGGCGTTGAAGTTATACAACGTGGGTGCTCCTTGGGAACGAATAGCTTTGGATGTGGCTGGGCCGTTTCCAATGACGAATAGTGGAAATCGTTACATTTTGGTGATAATGGATTACTTCACAAAGTGGCCAGAAGCGTTCGCATTACCAAATCAGGAAGCTATCACTGTGGCTAACAAACTGGTGAATGAAGTTTTCTGCCGATTTGGACTACCCCTTGAAATCCATAGTGACCAAGGCAGGAATTTCGAGTCGCAAGTCTTTCAGGAAACATGCAAAATTATGGGGATACACAAAACTCGGACTACGCCGTATCATCCGCAATCTGATGGAATGGTAGAGAGGTTCAACCAAACTCTGGAGCGGCATCTGGCAAAAGTTGTTGAAAGCCATCAGAACAATTGGGACGAGTACATTTCTCTGTTCCTTCTGTCGTATAGAACGGCAGTTCATGAGAGTACCTCTACTACTCCGGCCCGAGCGAACTTTGGTAGGGAGCTTCGACTGCCAGCGGATCTTCTCGCGGGTTGTCCTCCAGATACGCCTAGTTGTATTTCGGAGTACGCGGAAGATTTAAGAAGGAAAATGGAGGAAGTTCACGGGCATATGAGAGAGGAGAATCTGCGTGCTAGCGAGCGAATGAAAACGCGATACGACAGAAGCGTCAACTCCAAGTCCTTTGAAGAAGGTTCTGCTGTTTGGCTTCACAACCCCGTTAGAAGGAAAGGAAAATCTCCAAAACTACAACCGAGTTGGGAAGGCCCTTTTCAAGTAATTACGAGGATCAATGATGTCACATATAGAATTCGGAAAACGCCAAGAAGTCCAGCGAAAGTGGTTCATGTGGACAGGTTGGCACGGTACTACGGCTCTAACGATGCTCGGGACGAGCACGTCTAAGGAGGGGGTAGTGTGACGCCGTGCTGACGTAACTACGTGAAGATTTTTGTTCGACATTCAAATCTTACCAGAAAATTCTAGTAGCGGCGAGTGCCTTCTTTTGGGAATTCAAATAAAGAACCGAAAGTTCTGGACTAAAACAATAAATTATACAGGTAGGGAAAGACGATCGGAATCCAACAGAAGAAAACGAAATGACGATCGAAATTCAATAAATGACAATCGAAATTCCGGGAGCTGCAGGCGCGTCTACGGGCAGTTCAGTGGAAAGTGATCTGAAGAAAGGAACAAGAAGGAAAAGTGGAAAAGTGGAAAAAGTGAACAGTGAAAGTGAATAGTGAACAGTGAATAGTGAAGTGCAAAGTGGTGAAGTGCTCCCAGTGGACTATTAGTGTTCGGAGCACAGCGTTGGTCCGTGTAACGCATAGTGCGCGGGGACAGTGTCGGACAGTGCTACGCGTTTCGTGCAGTGCTACGCGTTCAGTGCAGTGTTACGTGTTCGTAGTGCAAATAAATCGCTACTTTCGGAAAAATCTGTCGTTTCCTTCCAATCCCTATACCCACTTCCGTAACAGTATTGTAAGTATGAATTTATAAAAAAAAACTATTATAGTATTGTATCAGCTGTCTGTATCGGTTCCCTTAGTACAAGCTCTGCTTAGTTTGGGGCTAGATAGTGCTGTGTGAATTGTCCACATTATTTATTTATTTATTATTTTATATTCTCAACAATTGCAATTATTTTTCTGCCTTAACCTAAGAAGCTTGTCATGAAATTTGATTTTCCTACAGGGTCCTATCAGGGTATTCTCAATAAATAAAAAGCCATGTGAACATAATGTTTTGTATTAGTCTTTGAAATTAACTAACGCATAAAAAGAGTTACATAACTTTGTGAAGAACCTTGCATTGGGCTTAATCTCAATTAATCATAGTAACATGTAGTTGAAGAATAGGATTGGGAAATGGCCGTCTCTGTCTAATTTTGCATTATACATATTTCACAGACCATACTCTCTACCAGAGGTATAGACGGAGAATGGTCTAAGCATAGTTTTTTCTTGTGTATAACTACTCGCTTTTATTTACTTGGTTGGATGCACGTAAGATGCCCACCCACCCGATGGACCGATGGCATTGTCAAGACCGATCGGGGTCGGGAATCAGGAAGTAGGTGGATGGATAGAGCTCAAAATTGTTCGTCGTATATTTAATTTTAGTTTTTAGTTTTTATTTTCTATAAAAGCTTGATATTTAAGTATATTTTCACCATTGTTTTGTGCCGCCTGTGTCCAGTCCTATTCTTTAACTACACGGGCTATACCTAAAAAGGTATGTACACTTATTATAAAATGTTTAAAAAAGGTAAAGAAAATTTTACAGTTAACAGTATAACTAATAGTTATAAAGTGCGTAAATTAAAAGTATACAATAATATATTTGGCTAATACTCGTACATAATAACAGTATTTATAGTTTTAGGTACCTTTAAAATAATGCAGAACCACGCATAGTTTAAAAATAAAAAGGTTAAAAAAAAGTAAAACATTATTTTTTACAGTTTTTGATTACAAAATGATTAGAGCATAAAAATGCGTTAAAAAGATAACCTAAAAACTTGTATAATATCATGCAAAGAAACTATTTATTTAATTGCGAGACTGAAGTCAGTTGAAATAAAACTCTTAAAAGCACAATGTTACAGTGGTAACCAACTCAGAATAAAATGCTTTGTTATAAAACTTTAAAAATGTAAATTGAAAATTTGAGGCAGCCAATAAAAACTGTGGCACACTTTATAAAATTAATTTAAAAAAAAGCAGTAAATTACTTTGTCTGAGTTTAAATAACCATTTAGTTTTGTGATTCCCGTATTTACATAACGGTTTTGGTTGATCATAATTCAAAAACTTCACTTGGTTATGCCAAAAGAATGTAAGCCAGAAGAAATGAGATCCAATCAACTTCTTCGATTTCTACTTAGCACAAATCCATCAAGGGGCCCGCGGAGGACGAATTTCATACAAACGTAATACCAAAATAATTATAAATTTAAGCAGATTTTCACTATATTATTGTAACAGATTTTATTTTAAATTACTTACCTCAAAGGAAATTAACGCCAATCACATTTTGCAATGAAAAAAATGTGTAAAATACGATTGGTGTATATTTCATTTGAGGTAAGTAATTTAAAATAAAAACTGTTCAGCAACTTAGATAAATACTATACGAATACAGTTATTAGAATAATATAGTGAAAATCTGCCTAAACTAGTAATCATTTTGATATTACATTTGTATGAAAATTCGCCATCCGCCGGCCTCTTAACACCATACAAAAATACACAGGTCGTTTCAATCAATATGTAATACAATCTACGTTATGGTGTGTTAGGCACGTGTGTAAAATCCCTATAGATTATGGAAGTGTTATTATTTAGGCACTGTCTAAGAGATAAATATTTAAAATATATCCATCTCATTTTAGGGCGGATTTTTCCATCTACGGAATAAAGCGATTCATCGAATAAAGAATGACAGTACGTAGATTACAGCAACACAGCTCGATTGAATGATCGCTGAATCCGCGTTCTATTTTCAAATTTTTCAAACAAAAACTGACAACTCACATCGATTTACGCGATCGCTTTTGTTATTTGTGTTGCTGGAATCGACGCCCAGTCCTCGGTTTTGACAAGCCTAAACAAGCGATGGACATATTTTTATCGGTCAAATAAATCAATCTATAGATTGAACAATTAGCCCTTAGACTTGTCAAAAATAAGGGCTGTCATTTGTTATTCGACGAATAGCGTTGTTATGTTTTGTATGTGATTTTTTTATGTTCCGTAGATGGAATAATCTAATCAGCCCTTATTGAGATTAAATCAAGAATGTGATTTTCAAAGGCTGTAGCAGTAGGAAATTCGTTTCTATCATAATGTCTCGTAAAATGGAGAATGAGTGTAAAGATGCATCTGATGTCTTATTGGATACATATCATAATACCTATAATTATTTGTATGTGCTGATTGGAGACCAATTTCGTTATTTTGATTACAATACTGTTTTTAGTACCTCTCACACCCTTAAAACAATCTAGAGCGAGTACTTGATATGGTAGTAAGGACTTGCGCACATCTAGATCGCCTGCGGTGGCGACTGGCGCCTGGCGTCTGGTATCTGGCGATGGCGTCAAATATCGCATTGCCAAAGTTCGCGGCAATGTGTGCAGATGTATGTTTTAATGGAACTCTATGCTAAAACTAATCGCCATCGCCATTTTTTTATTCAGTTAACACCTTTACTTCCAACGTTTAAATAACTTTTTTTACAGCAAAATAAGGGTTTTTGCAATCCCCGCTTTTTTACGACAACACCGAAGCTATATTACTATCATGCTACTTTTTCTTATGTTAAGTTAGACACCAGTTTTTTTAGATAGAGCTATATTCGCTTGCTACCCACAGAAAAAAACATGGAACGATTTATAAAAATATCGTTCAAAATATATAGAAATTACCCTTTTAATAGCAGTATTAAATAACGTTATTTCTTCCATTCCCACTATTTATATAAAAAAACATCACAAGTGTTTTAGTGCTCCGATCCAATTTTGTACAAACTGAATCCACTTGTTTCATCTTAACTACCAATTTCACCACAATTTGTAATTTGACTTCAAAACTTAATACATGCAAATTGGAAATTAAATCCTACCCAGTTAACACGGTTGAACAAGTAACCCAACCTACGAAAACGGTTGGTTTTAAAGTAACGCCCATCCTTGAAAACACACGGATAAATATCTACGACTCTATAGGCGCCCGGTTTCTGAAACCATAATCAAATCAAAATGAGCTAATCATGTGTCAAATCCTTCGTCAATTGGAAAATGGGTTGCAGGAGCGCCAGTCAAGAACAAAATTTATATTATTTGATATGTTGGCATTGTTTTGTCAAACCACAATTTTTACGAGGTGCAAAACAATTACAACTACTTTTAAACTTTTTCCATTTTTGGACTTACAGCAAGGAGATTGAAAGTTTTTCCATTTTTGGGTTTGTAAACGCACAAATTATGAGGTTTAAATACTCTGCTATAGCGCTGTTAAATTGCATGTTATCTAATCCCCTGTTTTTTTCTTTATAATTAATGGCATCTATATCCATTCGGTCAATTTTGCCTTAAATAAAATAGTTTTAAGTAAAGTTAGTCATGTAAAAAAAAAGTCAAAAGTCGGCCGGCATGTGTGAGTGCTCTTTCTGCAACCCGGTTCAATTAGTCAGACCTTTTAACTTGACAGACCTGTTGTTGATCAGAGGTATGTCAGATAATGATCTGGTTTTCAGAAACCGGCCGTAGATTTGATAGATTTTTACGGCGTTACTATTAATAGATGTAATAAATACAATTCCAGCATTAACAGTCACCCGCCATTACATACAAAAATATATATTCAAAATGTACACTTTAACCTTAGAACTAATGTACTATACAATACTTTGAAATAGTCACAACGGGTTTTTGTCGCTTTGAAGTCTGTCGTTTGTTGTCGCTTACACCTTACACCTTTCAGCTCTAAAAAAACCTGTTGTGATTACTCTAACTCTTGTTTGGGACGCAAGCCTTGTGATAACTGGTACACTCGTTCAATGAGCATAGACAATGTGAGAACTAACGAGATAATGTGTGCAAGCGCACAGACATTTTTGACCTTGAAGGCACGGAAATATTTTATTGCAGCGGAGGGAGGTTTTATTGGTGCGCATAATACTAATTTCCCTGCCGGGCGTGTCAAAGCATATTTTACTTTTACAAAAAGATATTTAACAAGATCATATTCAAATGTGCAATATTTATAGATACAGTAGTAATTATCGATCACAACATAAAACACTTATGGCCTTAAGGGGCCGGCGGAGGGCGAATTTTCATACAAACGTAATACCAAAATGATTACTAATTTAAGCAGATTTTTACTATATTATTGTAATAACTGTTTTTGTAAAGTATTTATCTAGGTTTCTGAACAGTTTTTATTTTAAATTACTTACCTCAAATGAAATAAACACCAATCGCATTTTACACATTTTTTTCATTGCAAAATGTGATTGCCAGTGTTAATTTCATTTGAGGTAAGTAATTTAAAATAAAAACTGTTCAGGAACCTAGATAAATACTATAAGAATACAGTTATTACAATAATATAGTGAAAATCTGCCATAACTAGTAATAATTTTGGTATAACGTTTGTATGAAAATTCGCCCTCCGCCGGCCTCTAAGGCTTGCGCACATTTAGGCGAATGCGATGGCAATCAGCTGAAACATTGACAGAATATATATTTGACAGCGTTTCAGCTGATCGTCATCGCTTAGATGTGCGCAGGCCTTAAACTATAGCCGTCTCTTACCAATCTATAACAAAAGTAATGCAATTATACCTACAACTATTATAAGTAGCTTTATGGTATGAAAGTTTTCTAGTTTGTGTACGTCAAAATTCGTCTAAAATGATTTCTAGTACAAATACCAATAGGCACTTTGACTGTACTGTGCATGCACGAAGTGAAAAAGTTTAACTAGTTTTTATTTTTTGTAGTTTTCAGTATTTATATGTAATTTAGAATATAACGCTAGATGTAACAGCTATACATGTATTAATACAGCATAGGCCGTTGAATATCATCGTTGTTTCATTAAAATGGAAAACGACCTGAAATTAGTATTACAATTTGTATGTTAATTTCAGTTCGTTTCAATTTCAAACGAATGATAGACGGACTTTTCAAATTGAGAATTTTGCAGACACTTAGCTAATGCAAAATGTTTATAAAAGCGATATAGTTGCTATTATAACATTCCATGCTAATTAATAAAGTCAAAATAAAAGGTATTTCAATAGTTTTTACAAGAATTTCAAATTTTAAAGCTATGATTTACAGAAATATAACAGTACCTACAGTACATAATTCAGTAAATATATTCTTTTTCAAATAACATTTGGCATTTCTAGCACACCGTTAAGACCCAGCTTAGGGCCGTGTTAGCATTGTGGCATTCATGGAATTCCCAAATGGTGAAGTATCTGTACCCAAAGTCCCAGTGCATTTACAACATTTCGTTACCAAATGTTGTTTTCGTTTCGCCTACGTGTCTCTCTCTTTTGCATGGAAGAATTATGAGACAACAACTCTAACTACGTAACATATTTTTGCTGTCTCATCTTTTCTCCCTACAAAAGACAGAGACACGTGGGCGAAACGAAAACAACATTTTGGTAACGAAATGTGGTAGCAAAACTCGGACTTGGGGTACTGAAGTCGGAGTTTTGCTACCACATTTCGTCTACCAAATACTGTTTTCGTTTCGCCTATGTTTTATTGTATGGAGAAAAAATGAAACAGCAAAAATACGTGACGTAGAAACAATCGAAACGAGTTTTTGTCTTATTAATTTTCCATACAACAGAGGGAGACACGTGCTCACACGAAAACAACATTTGGTAGACGAAATGTGGTATCAAAACTCCGATTTCGGGTACTGACCTTAGACCCACATCATCTTATTGCGATAAATATATCAATAAATGATTAATTTTCAGTATTTGTTGTAAACATTAAAAAATTCACGATTTTTAGTTTAAGCCTTATGTTTGTAAAAGAAGATCTAGAAATATAAAATGCATTTCATTCGATAAAATATATACAATAAAGCTTTTATTACTTTGAAATATTAAAAGGTTACAATATTATTGCTACAAAGATACAGATCCTTTTTTGATATTATTGCTTACATATAAATAAACTACATTATTAAGTAGTTTATTATATTGCAAAGAAACTTTTAAACGAACCCCCACACGAAATATGAAATAATTAAGTTAAAATACATCAAGATATATTGGGGCATCCTCTTCAGAGAAACGTGACTTATCGTATTACAACTTGAGATATTGCTTTGTTTGTAATCACTGGACTAACATTAGCCCAACCACATCAAACCGTCAGAGACATACAATGAAAAATATTTTCTGTCTATAGAAAAAATCTAAACAACTAATTTGACCTAATCGGTGAATTTTTTGGTCTAAAAAACGTAGGCCAGCTACACTTACATGTTTTCCGGTAAAGACGCCTTTTTGCTTTGGCGTGAGAACGATTATACTTCGCATATTCAATTAACGATGCTGCTAGTACGGACACGGCTAAAATAGGATTATTTGCGCTTAAAGAGCCGTATCCTTTACGTAAAGTAGCATTAGCGAGGCGAGATCCAAGTACCCGATCCAATTGTATGCGCGTGTGCTTCATGGTTTGACAGAAAGCACCATGACAGTGAGCCTAGTCGCCGCCGCTGGCTGCGCTTCGACGCCTGAAATGAGATATTTTGAGAGTAAGTCTTTAGTATTATTTAATGTAGGGCAGATTTTTTCTACTACGGAATAACGTTATTCGTCGAATAAAAAATGTCATTCCTCACTTTTGACAAGCCGAAAAAAGAGATGGATATACATATTCATTTTTATCTGACGGTTAATCTGTAGATTGAAAAAAATACCCTGAGTTATACTTGAGAGCGTAGCTTGTTTTTTTTTATAACTACTAAAGTCTGAGTAATAGTGGAACCGATCTACACCAAGATACATTTTTTTAACCGACTTCCAATCAAAAAGGAGGAGGTTATCAGGTTTATTGTATGTTACCGCATAACTTCGTCATTTGTGAGCCGATTTGAAAAAATATTTTTTTATCTGTAAGGTACTGCTTCCAGATTGGTCCCATTTTAATTTTATTAACATCGGTATTGCCATTTTTTTTTTAAATATTTTTTTTAATGTTTGTAACTGCATGCTTCCGTCATATATGAACCGATTTAGAAAATTATTTTTTTTATTTGGAAGGTTATTCTTACGTCCAGATTGTCCCAAATAAATTTCATTAAAATCGGTTTAGCCGTTTGGCAATGAAGTCGGTTTCTCAAGTTTTTTAAGCTTATAATTATTTATGAATCGAGATCGAATAAATTCATTACGCCCGCAGTGCGGCTATACGCGCCGTATTAAATATTTGAGGAATCAAGTACTAACATGACATGATATTTATCAGACAGATGTATTTTCTTGGTTTTTATTATGTTTACCTGTCAGCCTTCATAAGCGCAAGGTGAGCGTCGCGTTGTGCTGACACTTGCACGAGCTCGGCCACAGTCGCTGCTTGCTGCTCCGCTGAAATACATATTACACCCTATTTCAATGCACATTCAGACAAGTAAATATATATAAATTATAAATAATATATAGTGGACAATCCACACGACACTTTGTAGCCCAAAATTAAGCAGAACTGGTACAATGGGAACCAGATAGCTGATATAATACTTATACACATATTTTCTTGTAAATGATGTAAGTGATTTAGTCTGGGTCGAGCCTCAAGTGTCAAGTTTTTGACACTCTTCAATGGAGAACTGTATAAAAATCTATGCTAGAGGTTGTTTCTGAATACGGGCCTAAGAATACAATATAACACCCAGGCAGAGAACAAATCAGCGTTCACCACACAAATATTTGTTCTCGGTGGGGATCGAACCCAATCAATGGGTTGATTGGAATTTTCAAATTACGCCGTTTTAATTTATATTTTTATGTATTTGGATGATAATTTATTATGAATGAGTGACTCGAGTGAGATAAACAAAAATAAATGGTGGAAGTTACCGAAAAACAAGCATACACCTCACGCAGCGCATGGTTTTGACACCCTAGTCGGCATAGTAGCTAATTCGTATTAGTATCGGTTATATTATGAAAGTTTAGATAAGTGAAGTGCCGCTAGTTATAAAGCCACCTGTTTTAAGACATTTGCACTTCCAAAGACTGGTTAAAATCTGGTCACAACCAAATCTCTCCAAAAACCGTCACTGAAAATGCACCTTTAAGAGGGAATCACACAGGCGACTCTCTATACAAACGTAATCTCCTATTTCCTCCCTGGATAATGCCTCTAGACTCTAGATTGACTCTGGATTTTATGAAACAAAATGGTTACTCTAGCTAGAGTCTAGACTAACCATTTTGTCTCATAAAATCCAGATCTGCTATACAGGGTGTAATCGTTAAGTGTGCACAGGCGATTATTCCGTAACTATTGCAGATATCAAAAAACTTTAAACTGATATCGAAAGTACTTTACCTAATGAGTAAAATGACATTAATAACTTTTTAAAAATAAAACGAGAAATATCCAAAAAAATTACATTAATCACTCCCATACATTTTATTTCTTAGTAAGTACAAAATTTTGTGTTCAAAGCATATGTTCGAATTTAGAACGAACACCAAAGAGTATCTTTCTTTTTGTTTTTATTTAGTATGTTGCTTTTCAGCTAGTTCAAATCAATACAATATTGAAACAAGGTTTATTATTAATTTGAAGTGGTAAGATAATTAATCTACACGTGTATCTACTTGAAATTCATTAATACCTTCATATCGTACATAATTATCAAATGACAAGGGTAAAATGAGTAGGTACTATTCCACTTAAAATAAGGAAACTAAAACCTTTCTACTATCTCATACTAAATGTATGGGAGTGATTAATGTAATTTTTTTGGATATTTCTCGTTTTATTTTTAAAAAGTTATTAATGTCATTTTACTCATTAGGTAAAGTACTTTCGATATCAGTTTAAAGTTTTTTGATATCTGCAATAGTTACGGAATAATCGCCTGTGCACACTTAACGATTACACCCTGTATACGTGCTCGTATGTTTTCCTTTTTTTCAGAAACTTATTGATAAAGAAAATATCACCTCCAATTCATATTTCATATAAATCATATGAGGGTCATATTTTCTTTATCAATAAGTTTCTGAAAAAAAGGAAAACATACGAGCGCGTATATAGCAGATCTGGATTTTATGAGACAAAATGGTTACTCTAGAGGCATTATCCAGGGAGGAAATAGGGGACTACGTTTGTATGGAAAGTCGCCTGTGTGATTCCCTCTTAAGGTTATAGCACATTATACCGGCACCGCAACAGCACCGCTCCAAACCAGCAATTAACTTGTCATTCAATTTAGAGCATTAAATCGTGTGTAGTATAATATATTTCATAATGTCAATATGAAAGCCATAAGCCAACGGCGGGCAGTCAGCGCGCTTGCCGCTACCACACAACTCGACTCGCAGCCCGCGTGCTGCAAGCGAGCGGACCTTGTGCGCACAGCGCGCCGACGGCATGCTTATTACGCGCCGACTCCGAGTCGGCAGCGAAAGCAAGGCGAGTGTTCAATCATAAATGCCATATAACAATATTGAGTTCGCGGTGACAGCAAGCTTGCACCTCGCGGCCACCGCGCGGACTGTGAGCTTACACGTCGCGGCCGGCGCGCGGACTGCGAGCTTGCACCTTGCGGACAACGCGTAGTTAGCGCGCTGGCAGCTAGCCGTAGTCTAAATTCGAGGCGACGCCGTGCTGCAGCTGGGCAGTTGCGGTGCCGGTATAATGTGCTATAACCTTTAAGGTGGTACAGTAGAACTTTTGCTGAAGGTACATTATCTTGTTCTGTCCAGCGTGCAAGAAGAGTACAGGGTGTGTGTTGTGTACCGGAGAGAGGTCTTGCGAGCCGTCGCTCGAGCCGCAGGAGCCGGCGCGCGGGCTCGTCGGCCGGCTCGTCGCGCGCGCGCCGCTGAGCCACCAGCCGCGCCCAGCGAGCCTCGAACCACAACTGCATGGCATCTCGCTCTTCGGGATCCGGCACGCTCGCCCCCGCTTCTTACATTATTATGATCACAATACGGCCGGCGTATCTTAAGGTGATATCAGACGATTCATTTTTTGTTCATTTTTGCCTTTCATTCGGCACTTTTCACGCGAAATGAAACGTGTGAACACCGAATGAAATATTAGTGAACATGGCATGAAAGAAAAATTAACCATTCACTCGAGTGAACATTCATCCGAGTGAACCGTCTGATATCACCATTAGCACACCACCGCTACAGAACCGTTAAAGCGTCATCGCTAAATGAATTTAAATTGCGATCAAGTTAAAAAAAGGCAGCCAGAGCGCGGAAGTGTGGCTGACGTCGTCGGAGCAGATCGAGGAGACCACGCGGAGAAAGAGATGGAATATAGCCAAATCTACGCGTTAGAACAGGCAGTTGCGCTAGTGGATCACTGTAGCAGCTGTACGGGACAAGACATAAGAAAATTTCGGTAAATTTTCGTTACGGTTCCGCAGCGGAGGTGTGCTACGGGCATGAAGTAAGCCGTTTGGCTATCTTTGATTCGCCATTGGCTGTTTTAGCACAAACGGCTCTGTTCAGACCCGCCGAGTTATACTGGCCGAACTGTACTTGTGTTGTTTATTAGGTCTGTCGCACGATAAAGCATAAATTGCAGCCATAATCTTCAAGACTATGGTGATGGATTAAATAAAAGGCATAAATTAATAAAAAATAATGTTGCAATTACATAAGCAAATTAATGTAAATAAACAATAAAAATGTTATGTTATGAACGATATGACTTGTATGAAAAGTTTTTATGTAAGCTAGATATTTATTTTGAACAATGATAATCTAGCTTGGACTTGATGTTGAGTGGTTACCTTTGCTATTACCTCACAGGCTCCACCGAGGACGGGCGTCAAGTCTCAAAGTCAAGTGTCAAATTGCACCGGTACCTATCCTTCATAGTCATTGTGAAAGGTAAGTGCTACTTACCAGGTACCCGTGGAGACTGAGGCCTAGGTTTCTCAGGGGGGGAGTAGCAAGCTGGAGGAGGCGGAACTGGGGGCGCTTCTTGTTGCAGCGCCCCCGTCGACTTGTGCGCGTTGGAACACCGCGGGGGCGATTCTCGCTGGAACATCACATTTTATATTCATCAGTTGCATACATTACCATCGTCTTGAGCTGTGTAAGTCATGCCGGAGAATACAAAATAACCCTCATTTGAACTTTATACCAATTTCGAAAAAACCCAGTTTACCCTTTTTTTGAAAAAAAACCTGTGTAAGATGAAAGGGGGGTCTTGAAATTAACAATTGCAGTAACATGCAGTTTTGTTTAATGTATATTATGTATATTTATTAAGTGTGAGGGTTTCTAATTGAAAAGTGGTTCATTTATACATTTTAGTTTGGTCCTAATTTCACTTTACGTTTTTGTATATGAAATAATATATTTTCGATAAGAATATAGTCACAATAACAGATATTTTGAAGCTGACGAGTAATAATAGCGTTCATAAGCAACACATTCTAGCTTTTTAAGTTTACAGTTGCTATTGTATAATACGTATTAACATACAAATATTGTTCGCCATGGCCTGTGGAATACCCCCTTTCGGGCTGATAAGGATATTATGTTACACCCTGTACAACTTTTAAGTAAGTATAATTTTTTTGGGTTCCGTACCACAAAAGGTAAAAAACTGAACTTTTTTGTTAGTTGTCTGTCTGTCCGTCTGTCAGTCTGTGAAGACCCTTTATCTCGGGAACGCGTGGAGGCATTTATATCTAGACGTGAAAAATAACTAGGAAAAATGGCTTTTATTTGGAAATCTGTGGTCTCTGCCTAGCCCGATGGGAAAGAGGCGTGATTTTATACATTTATATACAATACTACATACAATAAATATACGTACTGATTTTATGGCACAATAGCAACAGTAAATTATTGACACTTTACAAACGAAGCTTTTAAAACATGCACATTCATTTTGCTGATCGAAAACGAGCCATAAAACTCTAGCAATACAGTCTTTAATGGACTAGAAAGTCTAGGCGTCTAGAACTAGACAGGATGCAAGTAACGAAATATTCAAGATGGTGGTGGTGCTGAATATTTTATATGGTTTTTGGTCGACAAAAGCTTAATTAAATATAATTTAAAATGGAAGTATAACGTGATCGATACAAACATAACACGAAGTCCAGTACCCCGAGTCAGAGTTTTGCTACCACATTTCGTTACCAAATGTTGATTTCGTGTGAGCACGTGTCTCTCTCTTTTGTATGGAAAATTGATGAGACAACAACTTGTTGCGATCGTTTCTCCGTAACGTATTTTTGCTGCCTCATCTGTTCTCCATACGATAGAGAGGCAAATAGGCGAAATGAAAACCACATTTCGTAGACCAAATGTTGTAAATGAAGTGGGACTTGCCCTTGTGATCACGCTGTTGCTAGAATAATTTTAGGACGTTTCAACGTAATCTTTGTAAAGTAATAAAGACGGTTTCGATTTAAGATCACAATGTAAGTAGAGTTGAACAAAATAAAAGATCCAACATCACCACATAGCTGAAAAACCCACAAGCGAGCGTAATCGCGTCATGATAGAGCGAGACAACGTACGATAACGTGAGCGGGTGCGACAGAGACAGCTACATCATGCGACTCACGACACATTTATCTATTGCTTTGCTTACGTGCGACGACAGGTTCGGTTCCGAGGCCCACTGAAAATTATACTCGTGTTAGTCTACTGAGGGTGTCCTCATACACAAACTAATAGGCGTGATGACATCTACCAAGAACCATACCCAGACAGTCATAAATCGAAATATTGTTCTTGCGTATGTTTAGTTTAACACCGATTTAAGGCGTCAGAGGCGAATGACGTCACGTCGACATCGATGAAACAATTTTCACTAGGAGTTTCATAGAAGTGACACGAATTTAAAATTTTATCCATTTAAAATGTTGATTATTATGTTTTAAGCCGCATAATGTACTTTTGACGGAAATAGTAGAGGTAAGGTTTAAAAAGTCATCATACCTATTTAAATTGCAATTTTTTATCCATATCCCAGTAATTTTGATCGAATCATGGACACCCCAAACTAATATTAATACCAACTCCCAGTTGCTACTTTATACAATATTCACAAATTTTGTGGCAGCGTGTTTCTGTGTAAAATGTAATGATTTGTGGAGTGCAAGTAATCATTTTCTGTATGAAACACGCGTATTGCATATTCATTTCAGCGTCAAAAGTGCCGTTAAACACAAATGCCATGTCCGCTAGACTGAGTCATGAACCCTGTGAATCGGAGCCTTCTATTACCAAATGTAAGTTGAACTAACCTTGTGCCGAGGTCCCAAATGTCGGTTGAGGTAGTTTGAAATACTCTTCATAATACTATTCCTTCGCCTCTCCCTCGCTAGTTCCGGGTCGGAGAATGAAGGGGTGACGGGCATCGGCAAGGGTAACACTGGAGGGGAGGGTAACACTGGAGGGGAGGTTAACACTGGAGGGGCTGGTCTCGGAGGAGGAGGGGGTGTGGGAGGCTCCGGTAGCACGGGGGGAGGGGGCACGGGCGGTGGAATAGCAGAAGAAGGCGATATCCGCGTTCGTCGCGTCGTTTTCCTAGGCACGCGCGGACCGCTACCTAACCTCTCTAGTACCAGTCTTCTGACCACTTCGGTCTGCTCGTCTCGCTCGCGTTTGATCTCCTGCACTTTGACCGTGGTGTCTCGCGGCGGCACGGGACTGATGGGAGACACAGAGCCCGAGCTGAGAGTCACGGAGACGGAGAGTTCGAAGCTGCGAGTCGGAGAGTCGGTACTTCGGGACGTGGACCGGTTGAAGGTTTCACTCGCCGACCGGCAGATGGCGGGCGAGTACAATCGCATAGAACTAGCGCCCGATACCGACGCTAGCGTCGAAGACGGAAGTGATATGTTCGAGAATATACTGTTCGTTTTGGTAGTAGGCGTGTCGGGCACAAGCGGCGGAGAGATGTCGTCGAAGGACTCGGACTCCGGGGTCGTTTTGTTCGTGAACGTGTTCGAAGGAGGCGACACTTCGGTTATGCTGAGCGACTCGATTCCCGGCTCGAGCTTGCTGTCTGGCGTCACGTCCGTTATTCTGTCTTCGCTCACCTTGCTGTTCGGTTCACTTGTCTTATCGGTGAATTTGGTATCGCTCGAGGATTTACTCATGCTCTCGTTTTCGAGCTTTTGATGCGGCAGTTCTTTATAATCCTTATCTATGTACTGTTCCTCTATCTCTTTCGGGATGGTGTGTACTATTTCCGTGTGGGAGAGAGGTTCTTGGCTGCAGGGCCTCATGACGGTTTCGGAGAAGCTTCGTTCGATAAAGTTCATGGAGCGATCGTTTCCGGGCGAGTATTCGAATTCGTCGTCGACGAGCTCCATGTATCCTTCGTTGCGAGGAGTCGAGGGGGTGCCTATGGAGGGGTCCTGCTCGCCTTCGTCGGCGAACTCGAAGTGTTCGAGTGCGTTGGAGAAGACGATAGGTTCGGGGCTCGTTCGACCGCACACATGCGACGCGACTGCTGCTATATTTTTGGCATCGTGTATCAACTTGGGGCCACTGAGTGTACGCGGGTTCTTACTACGTTTTCTTTGTTCGTTTTGGAAGCCACAGTCATCAAGTGCGCCCTCTGCGGCCCAGTCGGACAACTCTGTTTCAGTGAGGGCCAGCGTGGTCGCGTCTCGGCCAGATTCCGAGGAGTCGGAGTCGTGCGCGACGACAGTGGGCCCGGTCGCCGTCGCCGTGCCTGATGCTCTGTCGTTCTCTTCACTCACTACTATCAGACTGTCGAGCTGGATCAACTCACCGCCTTCATCGTGCACTTCTACTCTCGGCACGGATTTAGGCGCAGTTTCTGTGTGCGAAGAGTCATCCGATAACGAGTCACTTTCTAACTCCGGTTCTTTCTTTTCTTCAGAGACAGGTTCTGACTTTTCTGAAATATTCTGAAATTTCAGAATAGATGAGTCTGCTTTGGTGAGTAGGTCAACCGGTGCTGCCGTCATGAGATTTTTGATGATATCTGGCATCGGCGGTTTTTTATCTTCGGTAACTTGGCAAGCGATGATCGGTTGAGAAGGGGTCGGGCCGAGCATTTTTTGGAATTCCGTGATGTTAGATCGGAAGGCTTCGAATTTGGTGTCTATCTGGGAGGTGGAGTCTGATTTTCGTACTGTGGGGGGTGAAGGTTCGCCGAGGAGGTATTTGCGCTTAAGTTCTAGTGCACGCTTGGTTGCTAGCCCGCCGGCGGACCGCGCGCGACTGAGAGGGTACTCGGTGAGATGCGGTGGCGGTACGGGGGGCGGGGCCTCCGTCACGAGGATCGCGGGAGGGGAGGGCGCCGGGGCAGACTCCTCCCTCGCAAACTCGCTGTCAGTTGACACTTCTGTGGCAGATGATACTTCGGACTCACTGGATGCACTCTCGTCTTCGGACTCCACCTGTGCAATATCGAATTATAGAAAACGAAATAGTTGTATGCACTAGATGGCGCCAGCTCTACGTTACGAATCAGCTGGTACATAGTAGTTAGTTTACCCGTAGCTCACATGGGTTTGTAAAGTGAGCTGGCCACATCTGGTGAGAAGTTGGTATATAAAAAAATAAACTTCGAAGTCTTATACTTCTCCAAAATGATTTAGACTTGAAGTTTGGATAAATTTAGGTGCATATTGCATAGCAAGTTTCAGGCCATCACCGAGAAATTACTTTGATAATTTGCTCCAAAAGAGGCGAGCTTTAGAAATTAGGTAAAGGGTGATTAAATTAGCTTATTTCGATAATTATAAACTAAGAATGGGGAGGTGCGCTGAAGACCTTTAGATCCACACTAACTCACCGCCCGAAAAAAGATGGCTGACGTCACTAAATACATAAAAAATAAATATGTGATGTAAACTCTCGGTAGTAATAGGTACATAATTTAAGCATAGAATACAAAATGTTATGTTATTTAACTCACAAACAACACAAATAAAATAAATATATATAAATATTAATAAAATAATAACATAACAAGCAAGTGTTATAGCATAAATATACATATTTTAAAGCTGTGTACCTTGTATTTAAATAATATAATACAATTTTATACTTATAGGATTCTATAAAAGAGTTCGTTCAAAACTGAACGCAAACATGCACTCTCCATTTCATTTTAAACGAATTATAAAGTTTTTTTATCAAAATTCTGCCCGTTTTTTCACATTATACGTCTAATTTACTTGGAGATCATAGAGAATTGTCTTTAAGAAACATAAAAAAATTTGTTATAATGACAAAACACAATCAAAAAAGCGCCATCAATTTTATTTCAGCAACTTACTGTTTCATTAATTACTTCACAAATAACTAGGAATTAGCTTCATACGAAAACTGCTTTTTCATCGAAAATTAATTTCAAATTTGTTCTATCGAATTTCCAGAAAGGTACTTTAATAAAACAGTAAGTTGACAGACGGAAGTTAGTGTGGGCAAACTACACTCTTACCATCCCGCGTCCGCCGCCCCTGTGTTAAAGAATCGGTGATTAGGTTAGAATGTCGCGTTTTGAATCATGAGAAGTAACTTTGTATGAAAAACTCTGTCATTGAGTTTTAGGAACCCTAAATGGTTGAAGCTGGCTTTCTATTATAACAGTGATTCATTAGAAGCTTCTCGATTTTTGGACTTTGATTAATGAATTGTGTCCTTTCTTGTTGATTTATTAAGATTCTATCAAATAACATTCTGTGGTTTGATTTTCGACGACATTTGCTCGTTTTGAAACCACAACGAAACTATATGGTTTAGTAATCGTCCTTCATTTTAGAAACTGGATTGTACGTCAAATTTGTATAGTAACATTCATATGATTATGAACACCTTCACAGTTCACAGTGGTGACAGGTGCTATGCCACAATAATGTATTTATCTTTTGCAGATATTTTTGCAATTCGGTGACAAAGTCGAGAGAAAAGTAAGTCTGGTGGTATTGCTAAGTTAAACCGGCATGTTGTACTGTACAGCCGTGACGTATGTTCGTGCTACGTCGAGGCGAGAGCTATGATAATAGTGTCGATTCTGTTGTTACATTATCCTTTACTAATTTTTAAGTTTTTACCGTTCAGCCGTTACGAAGATGATAACAAAACATGCTATGCTCGGAAATAAGAAATATCGAAATCAGGCTTCATTTTCTGTGTTTTCCCGGAAGATAAGACATTAAGGGCGCTTGTACACGCTAAGAAAATTTGCCGTTCCTGCGGCAGACAAGACAAATTCTTCGTGTAGACGACAAGAATTTTGTCTTTTCCACACACGAAAACGCAACAACGTTCGCCGCGTCGTGTCTTGCGCAGATAAGATTTTTTTCGTGCACCGCTGCGAGCAGTGTACACAGTTATTTTCTAGTTACGACACGAATTCTTGGGTAGACCCGGCGTTTTTTCTTAGCGTGTACAAGCGCCCTAAAGCTTGGCGCAAATGAGCCACCAAAAACAGCGACCGATCGCTTTTTCATACGTTTTGCAAGAACTTGCACAAGCGTGTCTGATGGTTGCCACTCACCAACCCTACAAAGTGTATTTCAGTGGCCACCAGTCGCTGTATCCGGTGGCCCATTTGCGTCGAGCCTAATAATGTCTGGAATTACCTCAGTCAAAAGGATAATGCAACAATATAATCAACACCGCAAAATGGATAGATGAGAAACACCGAGTGTATCGGGGCGGCATCGCGGGCGTCCGGCGCACCTCCCCCTCGCGACAAGTCGCAGGTCGCAAGTCGCGCGGCGTCGCGGCGGTCGCGTAGGTCGCGCGTCACGCGACGCAGCAGCGCGGTACCTCGCTGCTGTAGGTGGGCGGTCGCGCATCGGCGGGGACTTCCCGGCGACGAGCCTCGCGGGCGGCGCGCATGCGCGAACATGACTCGTTGCCAGATGATTCACCACCTAAAGATTATACAACGCTTATCAACGGCGGGATCACAGAGGTACGCCCAAATATTTAATACTAACGATCCACCTAGAACTCGAACTAGATATACCAATATTTACAGGGCAAAAACTCAAAGATCATAAAATAAGTTTTGGTGTGTTATTAATTATTATATGTAAAAGTATGATCGCTAAAGTGGGATTCGGCTGGCCATGTCTGCCGCATAACAAACGATCTTTGGGCCAAAATAACAATATAATGGGCATCCAACAATGGTTGACGACCTCGCGGCAGACCAAGACTCAGATGGCGGGACGATCTTGACTCGTATAAGGAAGACTGGGCATCCACAGCACAGGACCGGAAGAGTGTTAGGAAGGCCTTTGCCCTGCAGTGGGACGATGCAGGCTAAAAATAATAATCGGGCTCTTATTAAATAAACATAAATAGTTACCGTCATCGGAATACTCGTCGTATCCGAATGAATCGTCGCTGAAGTACATTTCGTGTCTGGCGGGGCGCGGGGCAGTGCCAGCGGGGGCGGGGGAAGCAGCGCGCTCGTTCTCACTGTCACCTGCGTCCGTGTACTCGTCGGAACTAGACTCCTCTTCATCGCTGTAACGAATATTGTATTATAGTTGTGTTAAGGTTTTCTTTGATTAAAACTAGAACTCTGTTTTACTTATTATAACTAGCGGCACATAATTTGAGCAGAGCAGTGAGCGATACGCGCTGCGCATGCGTCGTAGTGTGCCATGTCGCGCACACTGGATGTGTGCAAGCGTCCTATTGGTACAGAGAGCGGAGTGCGACTGGAGAGCCAATCAGCGCTACGCACGCCCACCCTTCATTCCGCTAGCCCCCCTCAGGTACCTTATTTATGACTTCTGCGCAATAACGGTCACCGCTCAAGTTATGTGCCGCTACTTAAACGCGGCAAAACAATACAACTACGCATAACAACGCCATCTTGCTTCTTCTCCTTTCCTTACTTTATGGATGTCACACGTTGCTTGATCCGACTAGGGACGTCCTATTCCTTAAGCCGGTTAACAGTATTGTTAACCGGTTTTGGTAATAAGACATCACTATCGGATCAAGCAACTGGACACATCCCTAGTGTTCAATACAAACAATAGATAGAGTATTTGGAATTGTATCCGAACAGCTACTTTGATGTTGTCTATGGTTGACGCGTCGAGAGCATTCATTGTTATCATGGCGAACCATGATCAATCACTTTTATATAAACAGAGTTGTTCTTGGAAGTGCATACCTAAAACTTGTGTTGTGACGTTGCGGATTATCCACGCACGCCATACATTTGGGGTTATCGTGTTACTACCCAGGAGCATTCAAGGTCAGAGCGTGCAGTCAGAGAAAAAAGAAAAAAAAATTCGCTTCGGCAGTGTATCCGAACGCGGTTTATCTTAAAGAAAACAATTCGTCTACATCGGGGCAACAAACCAATCACAGAGCGGCGCGGGCGGCTGTTTGCGAGTTTGATAAACTTCGCTTGCTTGCAAATCCTATCCGTGGATTTCATTGGACGAGAAGTCAAGAACGAACATCGATCTGAACGACCTGAAGTTGAACTTTATCAAAAACCAAAGAAATCGATCGGTCGGAAGTTGGACATTACAGGAAAATTGCTTAGTGTTTTTTCCAGGGTTTTTTCTTTGTGATTTTTTTTTTCTGTCTTTGTTCGATTTTTTTATTTTGATTGATATTTTTGACTTGCTTTGCCCAGCGCTAGATTTTCTTCTTGCTAAAAATCTTTCAAATAATATTAAAATACATATTGCAGGCGTCTATAACGCAATATAGGGACACAGTGTGTATCGTAATACTGCGGTTTCTACCGCTGTACCAGTAAGTAAATAAGAGTACACGCTCATCACAATTTGTGATCAGATTTTGACTTATTTCACGATCGTATTTTATTTTTAATAACGCTATTCGGCATTTGTCTTTTAGGTTAACGTTCTTCATGATGTCAGAATTAAAGCCATTGTATGCTAACCGTGGCTACGTCAAAGGATCCCTTACGAGAATCGCAAAATTTTGTGAATCCAGTGACGTGAAAACGTGTTCGTATGAAATGCTGCAAGAAAAACGTGAGCGACTTGCTGCGGTTTTCAATGATTATGAGGTACAAAATCAGGGCATTCTGTTGCTTGATCCTAATGACAAAGAAGACTACAGCGAATATGAAGACCTATACTACAAAAGTGTAGCAGTGCTGGATTATCAGTTGAAGATACGAACAAAGGAGCCGGTAAAAAATGAGCGTCCCACGTCTACTGTTGGTGAGTTTCACAAATTACCCAGAATTACAATACAAAGTTTTGATGGAAAAAATATGGTGGATTATTATCCATTCATTAATCTTTTTCGGTCAGTTATTCACTCCGATAAAAAACTAAGCGCTTGCGAGAAGCTTTATTATCTTCGCACGCTGCTAGGTGGAGAGGCTTTGGACATAATAAAGAATTTACCCCTCAACGATATAAATTATGATGAAGCATTAAGGCTTTTAGAAAATAGGTATGCGAACACCTCTAAGGTTGTAAATTACCATGTTAATAGCATGCTTGACTTGCCCATCTTCACAAAATGCACAGCGCAAAACTTACGCACGATTATAAGCAGTGTTCACATGCATTTAGCCGCACTCAAAAACCTCGAACAGCCTGTGCAACATTGGGATAGCCTGCTTATCAATATACTAGCAAGAAAGATTGACAATTACACTATCCGGGGCTTCCATCTTGATAGTGTAGCAACATAGTTGCACACAAGTAACTCCCTTCTCGCGTTTCGTCGCGTAGGCAATACGTGGCGTGAGACGCCAGTCGTAGCTTCGCGGGCACGGGATAAAGTACTTTACTTATCCAATTAACTTTCAAGATAATATACCGTTTGTGCTATTACCGATATCAGTGTTTTGACTCTATAACCACACCCATGGTAGGAATGCGTTATCTACGGTAAAGTGGTGACCCCGCAATTTTATATTTTTGGTTACGACTCACCTTGCGAGTTAGGTATCCCGTGCCCCGCGACCACATTTTTTTTTCGGACACTCAGTGAACTCTAAATTTTCTGTATAAAGTTGGTGAATTACCTCAGTGTTACGTATAAACTTCGGCATCATGTTACCCGCTGCTATCGGGCAGGCCCCGACGCCGACCCCGGCGCCGGTTGCGACTCCAGGCCCGGCGACAACCAGCGTGGAGGTCAAGGACGAAAAAATGGATTTGGCTGCCATCACAGTCACTTCCCGTGTTCCAGAATTTTGGGCAGATCACCCGAGGCTATGGTTCTATCAAACCGAGGCCATACTAGCGCCCCAAAAGATGTCAGACGAGGTCAGGTTCAACCTTGTCATCACCAAGCTCACTAAGGAGGTCATCCAGCAAGTGACGGACATCCTGATGAATCCTCCTACCACCCGGAAGTACGATTCATTAAAGGAACGATTACTTACCATTTACGAAGAATCGGAGACCCGGCAAGTACAGAAACTCATGAGCGAGATGGAGTTGGGCGATCAAAAGCCTTCTCAGCTTTTACGACGCATGCGAGATTTGGCCCGCACCAAAATACCGGACGAGACCCTTAAGATCCTGTGGCAAGGCCACCTTCCGCCTGCAGTTCGTGGAATAATAACAGTAGCGGAGTCCAGTGATCTCACAATCCTTGCTAAGATTGCCGACAAGGTAATGGAGACGCAAGGAAATAATCAGTCCGTGTCGGAGGTAAGGGCGACGCCCGTCGCATCATCAAGTACGCTCGACACAGCTGCGATTATCAATGAGATTAAGCGGATAGATAAGCGGATTGATCAGCTGCATAACTCGCGACGGAACGACTCGCGCGGTCGAAGCCAAAGCAGGGGGAGATCCACTAGTGTCAATAGAACGTCATCGGCGTCACGTAAACCGGATTGGCAGTGTTTTTACCATTTCCGCTACAAGGATAAGGCGCACAAGTGTATCCCGCCCTGCAGCTACAAAAAGGAGGGAAACTAAGTGAGGTACAGTCAGCGACGGATGCCTGTATCGTTCCTGTAAGTAGTAACCGTCTTTGCGTCACAGATCGAAATACAGGACTACGATTCCTTGTGGATACGGGAGCGAACGTTTCGGTTCTCCCGGCGCGTAAAATTAGGCATAACAGTGATAATAGTGTTGGTTTCAAACTTTATGCGGCAAACGGTACCGAAATAAGTACTTTTGGTGTTAAGACTATGGTGTTGGACTTAAAATTAAGAAGACCGTACCGATGGACATTCGTGTTGGCAGCAGTGAACCAACCTATTTTAGGTGCAGACTTTTTAATCCACCATAAGCTATTGGTTGACCTAAGCAATCGTAGATTAGTAGATGAAGTGACTAAACTAAATATCATAGGTTCTATTAGAGTTTGTAATCAACCTACCTTGAACACCTTGGACGAGACACACCCTTATTTTAACCTTTTGGCTAAGTACTCGGGTATAACAAAACCTGTTTCTTTTAAGGATACTCCTAGACATACAGTTTTCCACCACATAGAGACGACCGGGCCGCCTGTACATGCGCGTGCGCGCCCGCTGCCTCCCGACCGGTACAAAAAGGTATGTGAAGAATTTAGGGTTATGCAGGAATTGGGAATCTGTCGGCCTTCAAAAAGCCCATGGTCAAGTCCTTTGCATGTTGTACCTAAAAAGAATGGTGAAATTCGACCCTGTGGGGATTACCGGCAATTAAATGCGGTCACGAAACCCGACAGATATCCAATTCCGCGCTTGCATGATTTTACATATATTTTAACAGGAAAAAATATTTTTAGTAAAATTGATGTAAATAGGGCATATCATTGCATCCCTGTTGCTCCTGATGACGTGGAAAAGACCGCCATTATTACTCCTTTTGGTTTATTCGAATTTCCTAGAATGTCCTTCGGATTACGCAACGCGGCTCAGTCTTTTCAGCGCTTCATGAACAACACGGTTTTACAGGGATTAGGAATTGAACGAGAAGACGGAACTTTTGAACCAAGTTCAGAGTTTATATTCTGCTACATAGATGACGTAATCGTGGCAAGTGAATCCAAGGCTAAGCACGAACAGCATCTAGAAGTCTTGTTTAAACGCTTACATGATTTTGGTATAACGATTAACTTGTCGAAATGTGCATTTGGGCAGGAAAATATCGAATTTTTAGGACACGAAGTAACAATAGACGGCATTAGGCCATCGGATAGTAAGGTCAAAGCCATTATTGATTTTCCAAAACCGGAAACGGTAATCGAACTCAGACGTTTCATTGGTATGGTAAATTTTTATCGTCCGCATATGCCAAATGCCATTTCTTATCAAACCGAACTTAACAAGTACATTCGAGGTTCTAAGAAAAACGATAAGTCGCAAATTGACTGGACAGCCGAGGCTAACGAAGCTTTTATTAAATGTAAAGAAAGTTTACAGTCAGCCGCCACATTAACGTATCCGATGCCCGATACTCCTCTAGCTTTGATGACAGATGCATCAAATACTTGTGTAGGAGCCGTACTGCAACAATTAGTGAAGGGTAATTGGAAGCCTTTAGGTTATTTTTCACGTAAACTTACCGATACGCAGGTTAAATATAGTACATACGATCGGGAGTTGTTAGGAATTTATTTGGCTGTAATTCATTTTAGAAGTATGTTCGAGGGCAGGGAGTTAACCATCTTCACAGATCATAAACCCCTGACGTTTGCATTTTCTAAATTATCAAGTGACAAAGAGACTCCACGTAGAACTAGGCAGCTTATGTACATCAGCGAATTTACAACGGATATTAGGTACGTCGCTGGTGGCGATAACTTAGTTGCAGACTCGCTGAGTCGTGTCGAAACAATCACGTGTCCCAGTACGTTGGATTTTGCAGAATTAGCGACCGCCCAGAACGACGATGCTTATTTAGCAAACGGAAACGTGGTATCAAATAGCAGCGTTGTTATTAGAAAAATAACGTTGCCCGATTGTGCCACGCAAATTTATTGTGAAACATCAAACAGTAATATTAGACCCTATTTACCGGATAAATTCAGGAAGTTAGTGTTTAATTTGGTACATAATTTGAGTCATCCCGGAATAAATGCAACACGTAAACTCGTGTGCCAGCGTTTTTTCTGGCCAGGGATGAATAAAGATCTTAATCAGTGGACTAAAACTTGTATTCAATGTCAACGTTCGAAGGTTCAACGTCATTCGGTATCTCATTTAGGACAATTTCCCGCAGCTGGACGTTTTGAACATATCCACACTGACATCGTAGGTCCCTTGCCGACTACCACAGATGGATATAGGTATTTACTTACTATCATTGATCGATATACACATTGGCCTGAAGCGTTCCCTATAAAAGACATTACAGCTGAAACTGTGGCTAAAGTTATTTATGACGGTTGGATTACTAGGTTTGGTAGTTGTCAGTATTTAACCTCAGACCAAGGTCGTCAGTTCGAAAGTAATCTTTTCTCACAGCTTATGAAATGTATGGGTATACACAGAATTAGAAGTTCGCCATATCATCCACAAAGCAACGGCGCCATTGAAAGATGGCACCGAAGCTTAAAGGTAGCGCTCCGTGCTCGATTGGTATCTACGTCATGGGTAGATGAGTTACCTACTGTTTTATTAGGGCTCCGAACTACTTTACGTAGCGACTCCAACCTGAGTGCCGCCGAATTAACTTACGGTTGTACCTTGAGGTTACCTGGTGAATTTTTTGTATCTGCTAAATCAGAAGCTTCAGATCCACATACATTAGTACAAGACTTACAAGACAAGATACGTAGTTTGAGACCGGTAGAAAGAAAACATCGTGATTCACGAACGTTATTTATTCATCCGGATCTAAAGTCTTGTGATTTCGTTTTTATTAGGGTTGATGCGGTTCGTAAGCCTCTGCAACCTCCGTACGACGGTCCGTACCGTGTCTTGAAGAAAGGTTGTAAGGTTTACAAAGTACAACTCCCTAACAGGTGTGTAAATGTCTCTATAGATCGTCTTAAGCCAGCGTACGTACTCAATGAGCAGAGCAGTACACACGACACAGGTGACGACACTTCTAGCATGGGTGACGTCATACCCGCTCACGTTCCGAGCTCATCTAGTAACCCTACTTCAGGTAAAAGAACTCGGAGCGGGCGCGAGGTACGCACACCAGCACGCTTCAATCTATAGTTAGATGGTGTTATGTAATTCTATAGCTTAGGTGATAAGTACTTACGGTTGGTACCTAGGTTAAACATTTCTTTGTTATACTTAAGTTACCTATAATTAGCCTATGAAATAATGGTGTTCGACCGAGGTTTTCAAGGTAAAGTTGTAGGTAGTATCTTAAGTAGGTGATAGTAGCATTAACTTACTCGATTAATCAAGCAACGTTATTTTGGATTTATATTGCGTGGTGAAATGAGCCCGCAACCCTAATTTTAGATGGTGTTGTCGCACCCGTTGACTCTCGGTAATTGAATATAGCAGGTGACAACTACCCTTAACGTAGGCATATGTTGTTTAGTATTGATCGAGTTAGTAAATAATGAATATAAGTAGCTATTTACGTATATTTTTTAGACTAAATAATTATAGTTTACAGTTTATCTAAGAGTAAAATATTTGTTATTCAAACCGCTCACAGAGAGGCATTACATGACATTCGTCACTGGACAATTATGACGAAAGACGGTTTGGAGCATCTTTGGCATAGTACGTCACAAGCCTTGTGCCACAGAATAAGGACAGTTGGTACTGATGCGGATGCATACGATGCAAAATGTTTTATTACATGGATACTATAGTAATTTTAATGCTTTAGATTATAAGTGCCATAGGCATAGGTATGTACGTAAGTAGGCCATACTTTTACAAGTGTAGCATTAGCATAAGCAAAGATTTGAACTTTGAAATGTAATGACGAAATATTGTATTTAGGCTATAAACAGGTACAGCTTATTGGACATAATTTTTAGGTATTTTTGGCATTTCTTCAATAACTTTCACTAGAGTTGCACGTAAAGTTCATGATATTTAAAATGGGTAAACAGCAATCAAAAGAAGTAGAAGACAACCGAGTGGTTATCGCACAAAATTCCACTCAGGTGGAAGCGCACATGACGCAACAGAGTATTCTCATGGTTGCTATAGTTGTCATATTGGCTTTACTGGTGATTTATGTGGTTTGGCGACGATTTTGTAATCGTATACGAGCCTGGCTGCGGAAAGAAATATTATCAAGCAGCGTTCCTACGCCAGCAGCGCCGCTCGCGCACGTGAGAGTGATACAGCCGGGGGTTGTACCAGCAGCGGTAGTGTAATCTCGCGCCTACAGCCTCCCCTGTCAACATACGTGATATACTTTTCTTATTATTTTTAGAATCAGTGATTGTTGTGTTTTCTTTCGTGCCTCTTAAAAGTTATGTCCACCCTGTTTGATTTAACTATAAAATTTTACCCAGTGTATAGGTATGTAATTTAATTTTTTGCACAATTTTTGTTTACAAAATTTTTAAACCAATGTATTTCTTAAAAATTTCATACAGTGTATTTGATATTTTTTATTGCTATTTTACTATTTTTTTCATGTTTTTACTATGTAATTCTTATACAAAATTTCATTTTATGTTTTAATGTGTGTCATATTCTGTTTTCAAATGTATTTAATTTTTTAACCGTGCCCGCAAATATTTTGTTGTAGGTTATACATTCTAGCGTAGCCGACTGTACAAGTTTATTTTACCATGATTGCACTTTGTTATTGTAACTGCTTAGGTACTTAGACATTGCCAAGCGATAATGTTTCAGCGTGTCAGCAGTTATGCTCGCCACGCGATGTGACTTGTACAATTTTAACGCAATTGTAATTCTAGGGTTATCACCTTGAATTGTATTCTTTCTTTTATCAGTTTTTCAGTATTTTTATTTTTTTTGTTTAAAAAGGGGGAGGTTACTGTAGCAACATAGTTGCACACAAGTAACTCCCTTCTCGCGTTTCGTCGCGTAGGCAATACGTGGCGTGAGACGCCAGTCGTAGCTTCGCGGGCACGGGATAAAGTACTTTACTTATCCAATTAACTTTCAAGATAATATACCGTTTGTGCTATTACCGATATCAGTGTTTTGACTCTATAACCACACCCATGGTAGGAATGCGTTATCTACGGTAAAATAGAAATCCTAAAGAAGTTCCTTCATTGTCTGAATTCCTTTCGTTCTTAGAGAAAAGGGCTATTGCTCAAGAAAACACAGGCGAAGAGGGGCATGCTGCATCGCACTCCGAGAAAGCTTCAAGGTCTGCAAAGACAGTCAACGGGGTGGTGACATCCAATGCAACATGTAAGTATTGCAATAATACTCATAGGCTATTTGAATGTGCTAAGTTTAAAATGGCATCTGAGAAAGATAGGTGTGAATTTGTAAAAAACAAAAACTTATGCACTATTTGTTTGAATGAGCACCGAGGCAAATGCTTGCTTCGCCTAAAATGCAAGGTTTGCCAGCAACGCCACAACACGCTTGTGCACATGCAGTCGCATACTAATAATAATGAAGTAGGGCTTATGGCAGTTTCCAATAGCGCTCCTGGTGCAAGCCAAGCAGCAGTCAATATGACAAACACTGCACATGCAAAAGATGTCCTGCTGCCAACAGCGATTGTTCGAATAAAAGGTAAAAATGGGGTATTCATCAATGCAAGGGCATTGTTAGACAGTGGTTCGCAGATTTCATTCATAACTGAAAAGTTGACAGGAAAAATTGGATGTGATCTCTATGAGTCCGATCAACAAGTACTAGGGATTTTTAGATGGCATTCACAAGGTTTCAAAACAAGCAAAATTGACCATTCATTCCTCGGTGAATAATTATGCCACTGAAGTCACTTGTTGCTTAGTAAAGCATATTACCTGTAAGCTGCCTCAACAAAGCTTTGACATATCAAAATTTAATATTCCACCTCACATCAAATTAGCAGATAGGAATTTTAATCAGGTTGGTGAGAAAGATATTTTATTAGGGTGTGACATATTTTTCCAGGCACTGCAGCGTGAGTCACTGCCAGCTACGCCGTCCGGCCCATATCTAGTAAACACTTCCTTCGGTTATGTCGTCGCGGGCAGCCTGCCCGTATCAACTGGCAGGGTTTATGCTTCTAATTTATGCATTCAAGTAAAAAAGGTAACAATGTTCATACTTTTCCACACAATGTGAAGGAACAAGATCCTCAATTGCGCGAGATCAGCCAAAACATTTCCAAATTATGGGAATGTGAAAAGGTGCCCATTGTATTTAAAGAAGGCACCAGTGAGCACCAAATAGCAGAGCAATGTTTTCAATCATCTGTTCAGCTGAAGGACAAAAAGTTTTCCGTGGGCTTACCCTTAAAGCTAGAATTAAACAATGTGCAATTGGGTGATTCTTTTTCCTACGCCTTGCAGAGGTTTTATAACCTGGAAAAACGTTTCGTCAAAGATGAAACATTAGCTCAAAAATACAAAGATTTTATAAAAGATTACGTTGACCAAGGTCACGCTAAGGTAATTAATATTCAAAACTATAAATTAGATGATGGTCAAGTATATTTTCTTCCACAAATTCAACAAAATATATTTTCTTCCACAAAAGTATATTTTCTTCTTCTTTCGGGTTAAAGACCCGGTCTTTAACCCGAATAGTAAAACAACGCCTGTACGTGCGGTGTTTGACGCAAGCATGAAAACCAAAAATGGATTATGCTTGAATGATATATATTACTGAACGGTCCTGTCGTACAAAATGAGCTGTTTGACATACTAACGCTATTTCGAACATATAAATTCGTTTTATTATGTGACATAAAATCTATGTACAGAGGAGTGCTTTTAAAAGAGGAATTTTGCTGTTTACAAAATATATTATGGCGTGATTCTTCCCACGATCCTGTAAGCTGTTTACAGTTACAAACTGTCACATATGGAGTCAAAAGCTCGGCTTTTCTTGCAACTCGATGCTTAATGGAGCTTGCTCAGATTTATCAGGATAAATACCCCCTGGCTGCATCCGCGTTGAAGTATTCAACCTACGTTGATGATATCCAGGTCGGGAGTAATGATTTAACTGAATTAGAGGCAACAAAACAGGAGTTAATTGCTATAATGCAGGAGGCCAGCTTTTCGCTTCATAAGTGGTGTTCGAACGACAGAGACATTCTAAAGGATATGCCTTCCAACTTGCAATGTTTTGGTGATATAGATTTTGATAAAAATAACACGTCTTTAAAGACATTAGGGCTAACCTACGACGTAGCTTGCGACACGTTAAACATGAAATGTCCTGAAAAGGAAGTGTTGAATGTTTACACTAAAAGACAAATGCTGAGCTTTATAAGCAAGTTCTTTGACCCGTTAGGTCTAGTCGGTCCTTTATTGGTTCAAGCCAAGTACTTAATGCAGCAGGTGTGGTTTGCGGATATAAAATGGGATGATATCTTGCCCGAAGATCTCAATAGGCAGTGGGTTGAGTTTGCCAAAGATTTTGGTCGAAATGTCAGGTGTTTCTATTCCTCGAAATATTAATGTACAGTCGTCCAATTCAATAGAACTTGTTGGTTATGCAGATGCCTCAAATATAGCTTACGGCTGTTGCCTATATTTGAGGGCTATCGATGCGGATAATAATGTTCAGGTAAACCTACTTTGCTCTAGATCACGAATAAATCCTAAAAACAAAAAATTAACTACACCACGTCTTGAACTGAACAGCGCATTGCTAATGGCCATGCTAGCAAAAAAGGTATACGACACACTGTCCTTAAAATATGTTGTAAGAACGTTCTTATACCTAGATTCACAGATTGTACTTGCATGGTTAAATATTGCTCCTGTAAAACTTAGCGTTTATGTAGCGAATAGAGTCGAAAAAATTAATCAAATGGCAGGACAATTTGAATGGAATTATGTAAAGTCCAGTGAAAATCCAGCCGATTGCTTGTCGCGCGGCATGTCTCCAAAATTGCTAGAGACAGAAGTAGGAAAATTGTGGTTTCATGGACCTGAGTATTTACACAGTACAGGGTATATACATTTAAAAAAGATGAATAAAAGTGAAGGAGAAATTGTTCCTGAATTAAAACCTGAAGCACAAACATGTAATACTTGTAATAAGGTAAATAATAATCTGATTTCTGTTCTTGATAAATATTCCAATATTGAAAAACTTACACGAATATTTTCTTATTGGATTGGATTGGATTATTAATGCAAGCAGAGAAATAAAGTCAGTTGTACATAAATGCATAATTTGCTTCAAGCTTAAAGCAAAGGCTGCAACCCAGCTCATGGGCTCTTAAAAGCTCCCAACTGCTCGCGTGAATGTAACGCGGCCATTTCAAATAATTGGCACAGATTATGGAGGGCCTTTCTATGTAAAACAATCTAGAATTAGAAAACCAGTTATAACAAAGGCTTATATTGTAATATTTGTGTGTTTTGTCACGAAGGCATTACATATTGAGTTGGCTTCTGACATGACAACCAACACATTCTTAGCCTGTTTAAAAAGATTTATTTCTCGTAGAAATAAGCCAACTGAAGTACATTGTGATAATGCTGCCTATTACAAAGGGGCAAGTAATATTATGAATGACTTGTATGAACTACAGAATTCCACAAGCCACCAAAAGCATGTACATTGTACATGATTTTTGTGATGCAGAAAGAATTGAGTTCAAATTCATTCCCTCATACTCTCCGGTATTTGGGGGCTTGTGGGAGGCTGGGATAAAGAGCGTTAAGTACCATTTGAAGCGTGTGATTGGTCAGACTGTTCTTACTTATGAAGAACTTTACACAGTGTTGGTGCAAATAGAGGGAATCCTGAATTCCAGGCCTCTGACGCCTATGTCAGTGGACCTTGAAGACATGTCTTACCTGTCACCCGCTCACTTCTTAACTGGTTCTTCATTAACTGCTTATCCAGAATTAAATTTAGTTGGTGAAAACGTTGGTAAGCTTTCCTTTTGGAAACAGTGTGTGCAAATGCAACAAGCATTTTGGTTTCAATGGCATAAGCAATATCTAGTTATGTTGCAAAGCAGACCCAAATGGAAAGGTGTCCAACCAAACTTAGAAATAGGAACTATGGTAATAATTAAAAATGAAAATGTAGCTCCATTACAATGGCCTATCGGCAGGATTGTTGCTGTGATGCCAGGCAAGGACGGCAAAGTACGAGCCTTGAATATAAAGACCGCTAAAGGTTCTATAATTACAACTAGTATTATGAAGGTTTGCCCTCTGCCACTTGAAAATTAGATTATTCTTAAATAAGATAGTAAAATTAATTAGAGTTAGAAAAATAAAAGATAGATGTAAGATTAAAAGATTTATTAGCATAAGAATGAGGCACTACCTGTAATTTAGTCTCGCCCCCAATATGTTCAATACAAACAATAGATTAAGTATTTGGAATTGTATCCGAACAGCTACTTTGATGTTGTCTATGGTTGACACGTCGGGAGCATTCATTGTTATCATGGCGAACCATGATCAATCACTTTTATAATATACAGTCCATTAATAAAAGTTTTCTATAACAACAAAATCTTTCTCTGTCTTGTACACCTAGAGTTCCTACCACTATTATTCTGTCGTTTCCGTTTTTTGGTATCTGTTCATATGGTAATAGCTGAAAATCTGCGTTTTGCTCTCGAGCAAAGCTTATGCGCTGAGCTATTCCCATTTTGCCAGCTGTAACACGCACACCATTTCATTTATTTTTTAGTTTATATTGTACTTAGTTGTATTTTTAGTTTTAATTATGCTTTTGATCTATTTTCCTTGTTATTTGTTTTGTGTGTATGTACTTTCTTGGTAAATAAATGATTTATCTATCTATATATCTATCCAGAGTAGGAAGAGGAGGAAGGATATGATGGCGTCTTGCGTAGTTGTATTGCTCAAAGAGGAGGGATAAGGTCAGGAAGGAGAAGAAGGGTACTGGATATACCTGAGTCCGCCAGCGCCCGATGTCTCAGAAGCGAGGCAGTTCCGGTCAGTCCACTCGTCCTCGTCGATTTCCCTCGCGCCGCCGTCGCTCAGCTCGATGCTGATCCGCTCCGGCGTAGCGACGGCCGGCGGTGACACTCCCCGCGTCGCATCCGGGACTGACACGCCCGAATGACGTAGGCATACCAACCGGCTGCCGTAACGTTCCATTGTATAGTTCCTGTGTTACACGAAGAATTCAAAAACTGATCACGTCATTTCGTTTTATACTGTAGCCAGTTTTTAGGGTTCCGTAGCCAAATATGAAACACGAAAGCCTTTACGAAAACGGATTCGTCATGTCTCTCTGTCTGTCACAGCCACTTTTCAGATGGAATAGGCTTGCCCAGTACCTATACCATCCTGACAGCTTAGGTTGGCCTAATCCACAGGAAAGACATGTTCAATACGTGCGGAGTTGACTAAGCTGCGGGTTTCCTCGCGATGTTTTCCTTCACCGTTTGAGAGTACTTAGCACTGTGTACATACATTTTTCGACGGAAAAACTCATTGATACAGGACTGGATTTGAATCCGCGACCATACCATTTAGGATCAGTGCTAATTTCAATAGAGTGTTGTCCTTTGTGTTTCCTCGTAACGTCATCGCTTGCAGCATAAAGACTGGACATCTTCGGTTACGAGTAGGTATTACAGTACTAACCCAGGTCGCAGCACAGTCTTGCAAACAGCGCAACGGAAGCAGGCGCGATGTAGCTGAAGCCCGTCGGCGGTGACCCCCTCAGCGGCAAAAACGCGCGTCCCGCACGCCGCGCATTGCACGCCGGCGGTGGCAGGCCCGCGCCATCCTTTCTTCGGCTGTCGACCAAACAAGATTTAAATAAACACTTGCATCATGCCATTTTTACTGGCTTCAAATGAACAAGGTGGTTCTCAATTCGCTGTTTTTTTTTTTCGAAAGTTTTGTTATCGTCATAAATTTTTTTAGGGTTACATCCAGACTGATCCCATTTAAATTTAATCAAAATCGGTTTCTTCGTTTTGTTTAAATTGTTTTTTTTTTATGTTTTTTATCGCATAAATGGGCTTGTGACGAAAACTTACCTCCTCTTTTGTTAATTCTGCTTTGTTTTGCTCGGGTTCCTCTTTCTTGACAAATCTTGTAGCTAGATTGGCGACCTGAAAGTCCATTTAAAAATAAATATTTTGGTAAAAATAAGTTGGATATTAACACGTTTACTTAGAATAGAGAAAATGTGAACTTGTAAATGTCAAAACTAATAGAGCTAGATTGGCGACCTGAAAGTCCATTTAAAAATAAATATTTTGGTAAAAATAAGTTGGATATTAACACGTTTACTAAGAATAGAGAAAATGTGAACTTGTAAATGTCAAATCAAAACTAATAGAGCATTAATCTATCTGCATGACTAATGTACTACCTATTAATGAGAGAATATTAGATAATTTCACTCGTTAATAACTAACCTTTTTAGTGCCATGATCTGGCCGTCCAGAATCGCGTAACTTCTGATCCAACTTGTGTAGTGTCTCATCAATTTCTCCCCACTTTTCATCAGTGTCACCTTCTTTCAATTTTCGCTGCCGCCCAAGAAACTGTCGAAGGAAAACACTTTAAACTATATGTATTGATCGCGACAACCGCCTGTCTGCTATCAGAATTGTTATAACTGTAGAAACGAAGAGAATAATGTGGTAAAGAGAAGTAAGTAATTAAAGGTATCATGCATATTGCGTTTAGAATTCGATTGTACAGCATCGGAGTATGAAACCGATTCTTAAATTCGTGCAATGTGACACAGGCAGCGTGGCCGAGTGGTCTAAGGCGCTGGTTTTAGGCACCAGTCCGAAAGGGCGTGGGTTCGAATCCCACCGCTGTCAGACTTTTTGCGGTATATTTTTTTCTTTTGATGAATTGACATTAAATAATTTATTTGCTTTAGCATAGTCAATGTTTATCATTGTATTCATGAAATTTTAGGATTATTTTCGTAACATCAATTTTTTTTTATAAAATTTGTTATAAATTGTACATTAAGGGCAAGCTTAATTCTCTGGCAAACACTCTTTCAGACTCTACTCTGTTGTAGGGTCTTGAATTTTAATTGTTGGCTTAGTACCAACGTGACACTGGTTCTTGCGAGCTAACGTAGTGAAAGGATTTATAAATATGCCTGAAAGAGGCATACTTATTTAAAATTTACTTTGCTTAGTGCAAGCCTTTAAGAGCGAGTCGTGCAAAATAGTTGAAAACGATAGTCACGGTTAAATCGATATTATGAATATACTTGCAATAATGAATCTAAAACTTTGTATAAAGTACCAGACTGAACGTATTGACAATTATTCCGTAACAAAAAAAAATATTTATCTATAATTAAATAAACACAGATAGGTAAAATTTGACAAATCGTATGTCGGCGTTATTAAAAAATGTCATGTTACACTGTTGATTTTATGAACAAACTTTAATTCGAATTAATCTCAAATGTTTAGTCTACAATTAGTCCTTTTTCGATTTTTAATAAATCACTTAGTTATTTAGTTATGAATTTTTTAAAAAAGCATCTCAAATCCGCCATACAAATTTACTATGGACGCGCGAAATTGAATATATACGCGACGAACGCTCGCGGAAATTCAGTCCACCACGAGAGCTCAGAGTGGGAGCACGTCTCTTTGCGAGGCGACGCGAGCCAACTAGCAAACGCGATCTTATGTGTATGTACACACAGCTGCAAACAGGTAAAGTGAGGTAAGCCATTTTTTATTATCTATGCTTTTTATTGCTCAAAAAAATGTGATGTACCTATAAATATTTACTCTGTTTAGGGAACAATGGGAAAGCGAAAAGAAAGATATTCTAAGAAGAAAAGTGGCGCTTTGTTCCGGAAAAAAAAATCGATAAAAATATGTACGTATGTAGGTATAGATTATTTTCGTATTTCAAATTTGATGTTGGTATTGTTCCAAGTTTTTTTGGTCAGGCTGATTGCGAATCGAAAACCCAAGATGGCGGATTCATTTTTTTTTATATTTGATATTGGTATCGTTTAATAAGTTTTCGAGGGCGCTGGTTCCGAATCTGCCATTCATTTTTTAATCCAAGATGGCGGATTCTTTTTTTGTCATAAATTTTTGATATGGGGTTTTGGGGGCGCTGGCTCCGAATATGCCATTCATTTTTTAATCCAAGATGGCGGATTCATTTTTTTTATATTTGATATTGGTATCGTTTTATAGGTTTTTGAGGGCGCTGGTTCCGAATCTGCCATTAATTTTTTAATCCAAGATGGTGGATTTTTTTTGTCATAAACTTTTGATATGGGGTTTTGGGGGCGCTGGCTCCGAATATGCCATTAATTTTTTGATATGGGTATCGTTTTATGGGTTTTTGGGGGCGCTGATTTTGAATCTGCCATTCATTTTTGAATCCAAGATGGCGGATTCTTTTTTTTCTTAAATATTTGATATGGGTATCGTTTTATGGGTTTTTGGGGGCGCTGGTTCCGAATATGCCATTCATTTTTGAATCCAAGATGGCGGATTCTTTTTTTTCTTAAATATTTGATATGGGTATCGTTTTATGGGTTTTTGGGGGTGCTGATTTTGAATCTGGCATTCATTTTTGATTCCAAGATGGTGGATGTTTTTTTTTCTTAAATATTTGATATGGGTATCGTTTTATGGGTTTTTGGGGGTGCTGATTTTGAATCTGGCATTCATTTTTGAATCCAAGATGGCGGATTCTTTTTTTTCTTAAATATTTGATATGGGTATCGTTTTATGGGTTTTTGGGGGCGCTGGTTCCGAATATGCCATTCATTTTTGATTCCAAGATGGCGGATTCTTTTTTTTCTTAAATATTTGATATGGGTATCGTTTTATGGGTTTTTGGGGGCGCTGATTTTGAATCTGCCATTCATTTTTTAATCCAAGATGGCGGATTATTTTTTTTCTTAAATATTTGATATGGGTATCGATTTATAGGTTTTTGGGAGTGCTGGTTCCGAATATGCCATTCATTTTTGATTCCAAGATGGCGGATGTTTTTTTTTTCTTAAATATTTGATATGGGTATCGTTTTATGGGTTTTTGGGGGCACTGATTTTGAATCTGCCATTCATTTTTGAATCCAAGATGGCGGATTCTTTTTTTTCTTAAATATTTGATATGGGTATCGTTTTATGGGTTTTTGGGGGCGCTGGTTCCGAATATGCCATTCATTTTTGATTCCAAGATGGCGGATGTTTTTTTTGACGTGATAACGTCTTATAAATCGATGGAGCCGGCTGCACGCACGAAAAAACATGACTCATGCGTCGTTACGTCGTTTCGTCGTTCCTTTTACCTGAGCCCGAGCCCGGGTCGGGTAATGGGTAAGGGTAAATGAGGGTAAGGGTGAGGGTTCGGTCGGGTTCCGGGTCCGGGTCCGAGAGTTCGAGTCTGAGTCCGAGTCCGAGTCCGCGAGTCCTCAAGTCCGCGAGTCCGCGAGTCCGAGAGTCACAAATATTAATTAAAATTCTTTTGAAAAATGCAACCATTCCATCAGTATTTTCTTATGACGTTATCACGTTCAACTATCGTCAGTAAACCGACTTTACAGACAACCGATTTTTTTCTTAAATATTTGATATGGGTATCGTTTTATGGGTTTTTGGGGGTGCTGATTTTGAATCTGGCATTCATTTTCAATCAAAAATGAATGGCATATTCGGAACCAGCGCCCCCAAAAACCCATAAAACGATACCCATATCAAAATTTAAGAAAAAAAAACATCCGCCATCTCGGAATCAAAAATGAATGGCAGATTCAAAATCAGCACCCCCAAAAACCCATAAAACGATACCTATATCAAATATTTAAGAAAAAAAACATCCGCCATCTTGGAATCAAAAATGAATGGCATATTCGGAACCAGCGCCCCCAAAAACCCATAAAACGATACCCATATCAAATATTTAAGAAAAAAAAGAATCCGCCATCTTGGAATCAAAAATGAATGCCAGATTCAAAATCAGCACCCCCAAAAACCCATAAAACGATACCCATATCAAATATTTAAGAAAAAAAAAGAATCCGCCTTCTTGGATTCAAAAATGAATGGCAGATTCGGAATCAGCACCCCCAAAAACCCATTAAACGATACCCATATCAAATATTTATGAAAAAAAAAGAATCCGCCATCTTGGATTCAAAAATGAATGTCAAATCCACAATCAGAGCCCCCAACAATCTCTAAATCGATACCCATAATTATCATTTATTTAGGATAAAAATGAAGCTGCCATCTTGGATCCAAAATGAATGAAAGTATGAAAGAAAGAAAATTTATTTAACATAACATAGGTACACAGAACGGAACATTGACAAAATCAAAACTAAAATATGAACAAAAAATTCTAACACAAATAATTGAGTAATTACTTGCTATCTTAGCACATAATAAAAAATAACAACTATGTCCCGCGCTAGGTACATGTTATGCCAAATAGGCCCTGGCTCAGCTTTTGCTGCTTAGCGGGGTATGAACTTACCACCAAAAATATTATTCACAAACAAATATAGTTGAAAATGAAACGAAAACCTGGCCTCTCAGCTTAGTTAGTAGTAGCTCTGCCTTCTACGCTGTAGGTCGTGGGTTCGATCCCCACGGAGAAGAAACATTTGTTTGGTGAATACAAATGTTTGTTCTCTGTCTGGGTGTTATATTGTATTTTAAGTATGTATTAAAAAAAAAAATTATATGCTAAGTATTATATCAGCTGTCTGGTTCCTATAGTATAAACTCTGCTTGGTTTGAGGCTAGATAGTGTGGAGTGGATTGTGCACAATATTTATTATTTATTACTATTATTAAAAAACCTAAAAGAAAAGTGAAATGAAAATGTAATTATTTTGTAAACTGACCTCAGATTGTTTTTTTTAGAGAGATGAATTTTACTTTCTGGCATAACGTAAACAAAATTTCGTCTCTATAAGTCACTCAACCAAACAACATTTTTTTCAAATCATGGGTTACCTACTTTTGCCACACTAGGTGTAAACGGCGTCGAGCGAACCTATCATTGTGTGCGTGAGTACGCACACAACTAGCGAGCCGCAGTAAATACCTATTTTCCGTCCGCCTGGTTTACTCGACTCGCTCTTAACAATAACGCTAATCGTCGAATACAAAATTATATTCCTTGTTTTTGACAAACCTAAACAAAAGATGGATATATTTTTACCTGAGGGATAAATGTATCAGGTGATGGAAAAATTTGGCTTTAGTTAGGACTGTTGTTCAAGATTGCGATGCCTGGATGGAATGAGGGAGGCCTTTGCCCAGAAGTGGGATCCCGTGGGTACATAATAAAAAGGTAGATAAATCTTATATCATGGATAGAATTTAACAGGATTAGAGTAAAAACTCCAACAAGCTCTAGCGAAATGCGCCTTTAAAAAGATTAAAGCAATTTGCCTAAATATTTAAGTGAGCAAAATGTATTGTTAAGTATTGCGAAGCATAAAATATATTACTTTGACAAGGCAAAGTTTAACTTGACTCAATAATAAATAAGCCGTTATTTTTTCACTCTTGAACTATCACCATACCAGAATGGAACGTGGAGAATCATGAGGTTCAAACACGAAAAACGTGTGCATGAAAAATGGTGGATAACACCAGAAATAGTCGGTTCTTTTTTTCAATTCGATAATCTAGCATCGTAGTACGAAAGCGATTCTTAAGTTCGTTCGTCGAGATACAGGCAGCGTGGCCGAGTGGTCTAAGGCGCTGGTTTTAGGCACCAGTCCGCAAGGGCGTGGGTTCGAATCCCACCGCTGTCAAACATTTTGTAATATTTTTTAATTTTATATTATTTTACGGAAACTAACGTTTACATATACATACTATTATGTTAAGTAATGAGATAAAAGTTTAATTTTCACGCAATATAAATATCGATAAAAGTTACAAACAAAATGTACAAACAAAATGAACAACAAACAAAATGTACAAGGCGAACTTACTTTATCCTCTCTTCTCTTTCACTACAACTTTGTAGTGTCTTGAACTTTTTGCCTTAACAAGCCACATTCGTTCACGATTTCATTTAGATATGAACATTTTTTTATAATATTTGAATTAAAAAAAATACAGGCTTAGAGTATAAAGCTCTAAAATGGCCTGGCGAAAATGTTCCTTCAAATAATTAGGTACAGCAAAGTGCCTTAATATTTATGTCAGCAAAATGCATCGCAGAGTATTGCAAAGTAGAGTATGCCTTGGACATAAATACTTTTACCTGGCAAAGTTTAACACCAGACTCAATAATCTGTCTGATTTATTTTTCACTCTGGAAATGTCATAAGACCGGAATAGACCGTGGATAAGATCTTCGCTCAGTCGCTTCACTCTTGTCAGAGCGGTCGTGGTCGTCATGAATATTTTATGATTCATCTTTACCAGGGGCTGCGGCACGCCTCACGATATCTAGGAATGGTACACCCAGGAAAATACTCCCTAAAGAACTAAACTAGAAATATGATTATTCGAAATGTCGTCGTTGTATGAAAGCTATTCTTAAATTTGTCCTACGGGATACAGGCAGCGTGGCCGAGTGGTCTAAGGCGCTGGTTTTAGGCACCAGTCCGAAAGGGCGTGGGTTCGAATCCCACCGCTGTCAAGCTTTTTGCGGTATAATTTTATAAAATGTAGGCATTTTTACCTCAACATTATCCAAATTCCTTTTTTTTTTTAGATTTTAATAAGCTAGATTATTTACGATTGCAGTGTATCCAAATGCTAACTGATACGAAACCATTATCTCAGTATTATATCCAGTAAACTTATGTAGCTAGCTAGTTATAGTTTAGTAGCTAGTGTAGTGCCATATTACAAATTTTATTAAATCACGTTTAGTTTCGTTCGCGTGAAGCCATTAGTATGCCTTTTTATGGGACAAGCAGTAGCTGCAACAAAGACCTTTAACTGGTTTTACAAAAGCTCCCCTCTCAATGTTTTGGTTTAGGCTGCGGCGTTGTACTACGAAAATAAACCATCTTTACATTTTCTATTTTTTAATTTACTTCACCATAATAATATTGTCATTAGGTCTCTGAATGCTCACCTGTTCACGGTCCCACTTGGGCACTTTCTCCGCAGTCCTAGGCTCGGGCCTGCCAAGCCTATTCTCCTGAATCTTCCGTTCTATCTCCTTCATATTCCAGTCGTCTCTCTCTATCTTGCCGACGGAGCGCATCAGGTCCTTAAAAAATGAGATTTGAACAATTTAAGGTGATATTATTATGTGAATTCGAGAACATTAGCGTGTCGTTAGTGCTAAGAGATCTGAGAGAATAACTACTGGATCTGAAGATATAAGTATTATAATCAGCTAGGTATCTGATTCTGATGTGTAAAATGTCCTTGGATATTATTATTACTATTAAGTATATTAGTAGTAAATATATTCACTAACAGACTTTCTAAGAGTCAGTATTACACATACGAATGTGCACGTACAGATAGGCGTATTGGTGACCGCAGTAATGGTGTTAAACATTAAGGAAATGCTGCTGCCTATTTCCCAGTTGTGTTCCCTTAGTCGCCTTTTACGACATCCACGGGAGGTGATGGAGTTCCTATTCTTTGCCGGAACCCCACGTCAAAAGATAAAGAAGATGAGATGAAGTTTTTATAATATTGTAAATGTGTTTTTAACCGACTTCCAATCAAAAAGGAGGAGGTTCTCAATTCGGTTGTTTTTTTTTTTTAATGTTTGTTACCGCATAACTTCGTCATTTGTGAGCCGATTTGAAAAAATATTTTTTTATCTGAAAGGTACTGCTTCCAGATTGGTCCCATTTTAATTTTATTAAAATCGGTGTTACCATTTTTTTTTAAAGAATTTTTTTAATGTTTGTAACTGCATGCCTCCGTCATTTATGAACCGATTTAGAAAATTTTTTTTGGAAGGTTATTCTTACGTCCAGATTGTCCCAAACAAATTTCATTAAAATCGGTTTAGCCGTTTGGCAATGAAGTCGGTTTCTCTAGTTTTTTAAACTTATAATTATTTATCTTACCTTCGGTTTCGACGCCCGGGGAGCGGTCGTTTGTGCAGAGGTTCCAGAAAGTTCCGCGGCTAGCTTAGCGACACGGGCGCCGCCTCCGACATTTCGCCCACCGCCGCTCACTATACGGCCCTCCTCCTGTTTTGAAAGTTCACATTAACTTTGGAACGGAATCTTAATTTATTATTTACTAGCGGCCTGTCCCGGCTTCGCACGGGTGGACATTTATTTTTTAAACATATAAATATAGCCTATGTAACTCAGGGTGAATGTAGCTTTCCAATGGTGAAAGAATTTTGGAAATCGGCACAGTTGTTTTTGAGTTTATTCATTACAAACATAAGCTCAAAAATACAAATCTTTCCTCTTTATAACTCCACTGTTTGTTCTCAGTGACAACAAACAGTGAGAATAACCACCGACTGGATACAGTCATACGCTTAAGACTTTTTTACACGGGGAGTAATAATTTTAACTGCTCAATATAAAAAAATAAGGGGGGCTAAATAATTATCAATGAAGGGGCTTATTTTAAGCAATATTAAATTGAAGTAAATAAAGTTTACAAATTGGGTCTGATAAGTACTGTTGAAATCGCAGTACTAAGCAACTGATTGTATTTTCCACAGACTTATTCGCAGACCCAAATCAGAATACACGAGGCATTACTAAAACATAAAGTTTTGTTAGTATAAAACACAGTGTAAGAAAACAACACCAAGTGGCGGTTACCCGCGGTCCATGCACACACATCAAACGGTTTTAGAAACTGTTCAACGCCTTGAGTTATTCCGCGGATGTTTTTGAAAACGTGCTTATTATTGAAACTTGATAGTGTCGGTGTACGAAGCGGGCGAATGCCAAACAAAACTCTACATTTATAAAACAAGAACTGGCTTTTATCAACTTTTTGATAGAAGGAATCAAAAGTAGTGACAATGATGTCTTTATGAAAAAGTAGACGCAAGCAGGCAATTTATTATAACTGCATAATAAAAAACCAATATGATTTTCAAATTCAGTATTGAAGTTAATTGAAAGATTTAGCTTTCAACTGTATTTTTACTTTGTAATTTACATTTGCCTATGAATCTGTCTTTTAAAAATAATACATTCGCCCGATTCAATGTTCAACACTCGTCTGAGGCTCACGTCATGCAACACACAGGCACGCCGCCGCTCACATAATGCTGCAACTGCCGCTCAAGTTTCAGCACGCGTTCGCCGAACTGCGGCGCACTGGCGCGGTACTGCTGCAAGCCATAGTCGTTCTCCAGGTCAGCCGACGGGACCTCCATACGAGGCTCGGCTGCAAGCATCTGAATGCTCTTTTCAAAACGTTGCTTCATGATCTCGCGCGCTGCTTTGCGCCTACCCCCTTTAGGTCGCTTCGCTTCAGCGTTTTTCTTCTGCATTATATCGGATACCCTCTGCATTCTGAAGGAAGTCTCCCCACTGCCGCGGCGTTGCGTCTCAGGCGGCGGGAGCGGCTTGTGTTGCGCCTTTATTAGATCAACCATGCGCTGTTTCCTCAGCTCCATCTCTGGATTGCCGATGGATTCAGGCTTCGTTCCCGGTCGCTCCGGACTCGGTGTGTCGCGTCTTTTACCCTCTATGATATCCGACATCCTTTGCAACCGCATTGACATTTCGTTCGTCATCGAGCCGGAGCGCACGGACCTAGCCTCGGGGCTGGGTGTGTGTCGGCGTTTATGTCCTTCAAATAGTTGCGCGATGCGTTTCGTGTTAGCGATTTCCGACGCTCCTATGGAGTGGGACCGCTTGGTCAAATCCGGGCTTTGAGAGTGCCGTATCCGTTGTTGCACGGCATCGGACTGCCGCCTTCCCCTCTGAGGCAGCGGGCTCTCGGACAGGTTTCGCTGCTTTACCGGTTCAGGCGTCTGATGTTTCTTCCTTTCGACTTTGATGACGGTGGCGTCCGTGTCCGCCGAGTCATCGAAGTCGAAGCTGGGTCTGATGGTGCTCGGGTCGAGGCCTTTCAGCCTGCGTGGTGGTCTGACGGGCTTGTCTTTTTTTTCCTGAAAGAAATGTGTGAGTTTCGACTGGTCCCGGGTGAGGTTCGTCTTGGTACTGCCTTGCAGGAGATAGGCGAGGGAGTCCCGGAGCATCTTGGGGTCGGGTGCGTCTTCGGGGTCGAGTAGTGCGATGATCTGTTCCTGCAGTTCCCTCTGCGTGTCGCGACGAGAGCTGGTCGCGCCGGCGTCATCGTGCCCCTCGATGAGGCGCGCTAGTTGCGTGATGTCGTTGAGCTCGAGCTTGCCTATCTTTTTCCTTATGTACTCGGCGGGGTCGTTACTTACTTGAGGAGTGCGCACGGATCGCCGCTTCCGCTTGTAGCTTGAATGGGATTTGTCCGCGTCAGCTGCGTCTGTGGGCCAGGAAAAAGACAATTCCAATTCTGAATTCTGAATAAATATGGCTACAATTTAGTATAACTACAGGCCAGGTAATATTTTCACCATCAAATCCTGCTAAGATAATTTAGTTTTAAGCATTTTTTAGTTTGGGGCTAGATAAAGGTTGTGTAGAATTTTTTAAATAATTTATAGGCTTGACCGCAATCTCACCTGATGTTGAGTGAGGGTGAGGTCGGATGCCCACAATGTAGAATGCCCACCAATATAAAAACAGTCATATTACTATTGTAAAGTACTAGTAGTAGTGTTGTACTCACTTGAATACGCCGAGACACCGTGGTCTGCCGTGTTTCGAATATGTTTATCTTTTTGGATGCTCTGTTTGATCTAAAAAAAACAATCATATTATTGTTATGTACACTACAGTAGAAAATAAAACAGGTAATTTAAAAAGTATGCATTCGAAATCTTCACACTTTTGGAATATAATATATTATTAGTACTCAAACCACTGCCAAGAAAAAATGCTCGTTGAAAAGGCTACAAAGAGAAAATCGTAGCTCATTTGTTTAGTGTTCAAGCACCTTAAAGAAATGAAAGCCAACTACACTATTCAAAAATCTACGTTGAGAGTTAATAAACAATTTTAGGGGCTCTGTTCAGGCATTGAATAGTTTGTGTAAATAGAGCCTATGACGAATTATAAAGAGATTCATCGCGTCAACGAATAATGTGAACTGTAAAGGCCTGCGCACACCTAGGCCGCTGACGATGGCGATCAGTGAAACGCTGTAAAATTTGACAGCGATATTTGACAGCGTTTTATTGATCGCCATTGCCAGCGACCTAGGTATGCGCAGGCCTTAATTCGTGAATTTTTTCAGTGGCAGCGATATTATAGACTACACTCAGTTTAGAGGGGGCAAACATTCGAGGGTTTATAAGTATTATCACCCTTACATACACGTTAAACAAATAAAACAATTTGGATCATATCAATACAAACAATTGAATACCTTGCAACGCTCCAGGCGTCAACTCGAGAATGTTAACCCCATCTAAACCAGTAGATATAGGTGAAATACGACCCTTTGGACAGTATATGTGATTCAAACAATTCAGGTCTTTGGAAAACGATAGAATGAAGTTTCGTATTGACATTTTGGATGAAATTATAAAAAAAACTCAGGACGAGACGGGAAGTGACGGACGGCAAAGGACGTAAGTACATAACAAGTCTTTCCGTCACGTAAATTTTCTTGTTTGTTTTGCAACTTTCTTTATACAAATAACAAGAAAGCGTGCCCGTTCTGTCAGTCATGACAAAAACACGGTGGTGTAAACGTGAAAATGTCAATACGAAGCCACTCAAAATGACAATACAAAGCTTCGTTTATCGTTTTGCAGGGTAGATCGAGGACGAATAATTACCTGATCGAAAGCGTCGCTTTGATGGTGAATATGCGGCACTTCGCCTTTGAACGCATTGTAGACGCGCGTCAAATACGAACGCACTTTAGCGTCGGGCACGTCTCGCATCGTGCCGCCCGAGGAGAACGGAGCTATGCCTGTAATTATGTAAGCAAAGGATGTGTCAGATTTATGATTTTTATCTGCTTTGACATGTCTAAAGGTTCACTGTGCAAGTAACAACGGTAGTTTCAGCTTCACTCAGAGTTACTCCAACTCGGAATAAAGTCCTCAAAATCAGCTCAACAGTTGGACTAGTAGTTTGGAAGTAGCACCGGTGACAGAAAAATTCAGGCTGGCGTGGTCCATACCACGCCAGCCTTTTGCTCCTCAATTTTGACATGCCCATGCATGTCATAAGGAGGGATGAAAGTCTGTGACTAGACGAGTGATGAGTAAGAATATGGATGGGTGTTTGGGTAGAGGTAGGCAAAAGAAAAGATGGATGGACAGTGTGAAGGTTGACGTGGATAAGAAAGAAGTGAATACAGAGATGTCGGCTGATAGAGGAGAATAGAAAAGAAGAACATGTTGTGCCGACCTCGCCTAAAGTGGGATAACGGCAGGAAGAAGGAAGTTTGACTATGAAGTCGCTTGAACTTCAGTTGTTATGTGACGCCAACTGTACCTAGTTCATGATGCAGCACGTGATAGACGACTCTTGGCGGCGACGCGGCCGGCAGCAGGTCGGGCCGGTACCGTCTCAGTAGCGCGAGCAAGGCGCCCGGCGCGGCGGCGGCGCGGAGACCTCCCTCGGGGCTGCCGGCCCATTGCACCAACACCTCGTCCGGCACTTCGGATTCTAAACACAAACATTACACTTGTTTATCATCATCATCATTATCAGTCTGAAGAAGTCCACTGCTGGATATGTCCCCTACACATTTCCAGGAAGAACGATTCTGAGCACTTTCCATCCATAGATTTCCCGCGATCTTAACAATGTCGTCAGTCCATCTGGTGGGTGGGTGTTCTACGTTTCGTCTTCCGGTTCGTGGTCGCCATTCGAGAACCTTTATTCCCCAACGGTTGTTGTAGGTTCTTCGAGCTATATGGCCTGCCCATTGCCGCTTCAAATTATTATTCAAATTCTAAAAGCTATGCCGGTGACCTTGGTTCTTCTACGGATATCCTCATTTCTGATTCTATCACGTAGTGAAACTCCCAGCATAGCTCTCTCCATGCGACTTTGAGCTTGTGCACGAGGCCAATAGTTAGCGACCACATCTTAGTTTCATAAGTCATCACTGGCAACACGCACTGATATTTTTATTATACTACTAGTTAAATGCTAACCATCGCCTATAACCAAACAATGCCTCGCAAAACCTTTCACCACTAGTAAAATGAGTCCAAAGAATGAGTGTCACGAATTGTGTATATACCTCTGCGTCGCTTCCTCGCGCTAGCAGCGGCATCTAGCGGCAGCGGCTCGTCAGAGTCGTAGAAGGCGGTGACGCGATGCGGGCCCACCACACTGCGGTTCAGATTGGGATACCGCGTGCCGGGGTCCAGGGAATACGCGCCGAAGTCACGCTGAAGATTCTCCGGGGTCGTTTGAGCTGGGGATTACAGTCAAATATTGGTGCATGTTCCACAGTGCCATTTTGTTCCTAATCAAACATAGCTATAGGTGTTATATTGTATTATAAGTATGTTTTTTCACATATAAAGTATATAAGTATTATATCAGCTATCTGGTTCCCAAAGTACAAGCTCTGCTTAGTTTGCGGTCAGATAGTGTTGTGTAGATTGTCTACAATATACATAACTCTATGGCGCAGCCGGCAGGATGTGATTCGGTTGAGTCGCTCACCCAGCCATCGTTATATGGACTCGCGCTCCGCTACCACCTTCAGCGGATGCGGCGACGGGCTCTATTTCCAGGTTCGCGCCGCCCTCACCTCGTCTAGCACCGATAGGAACTTTCTGGCGCAGCCGGCAGGATGGGATCCGGTGGAGTTACTCACCCAGCAGTCGATAGACGGATTCGCGCTCCGCCACCACCTCGAGCGGATGAGGCGGTGGGCTCTATCACCAGGAGCACACCGCTCACGCCACTTCTAGCACCGATAGGAACTCTCTGGCGCAGCCGGCAGGATGGGATCCATTTGCGTTACTCACCCAGCAGTCGATAGACGGACTCGCGCTCTGCCACCACCTCGAGCGGATGAGGCGGTGGGCTCTATCACCAGGAGCACACAACCCACGCCACTTTTAGCACCGATAGGAACTCTCTGGCGCAGCCGGCAGGATGGGATCCGGTGGAGTAACTCACCCAGCAGTCGATAGACGGACTCGCGCTCCGCCACCACCTCAAGCGGATGCGGCGGCGGGCTCTGTCCCCAGGTGCGCACCGCCCACGCCGCATCCAGCGCCGACAGGAACCCTCTGGCGCAGCCGGAGCCGGTCGGCCAGAAAGGTTCCAGTAAACTGTCACCGACCAGCTGACACAACAGTCGCCTTCCTCGGCGTTCGAGCACCTAAATACAGCAATTGTAAATTTAAACAATGTGACGCAGAAAACTATATGATCGGCATGAACATTCCATATTCAGGATGTCATCATCTGTCTTTCCGAAAGGTAAGTTTCTATAGGTAAAACCGTAAACCATGAAAACTTTTAGAGGTACGCAAGTTGGACTGTTTTTAAATTATTTGGTTCGTTTTAGTTTTACAGTAGCAGTCTTTGGACCGTGCGTAATCGAAGCGGAGCCACTAGCAAGAAATGTAGAACCAATTAGATTATATAAAGAGATCAATTTCGACAAAATTATCAAAGGTTTACTTACCATACTCGCATTCTCCGCAGCATACATAGACGTAAAATCAAACAATGCGACATCAGGTTCGCCGTAGTGGTTCAACGCGAAGTCCCGAAGCGGCAGGCGTCCGTCGGTTGAAAAGCGAGCCGCTTCTTGTGCGTATCGCATCAACGCGGCGCGATCCACGTTCTCCACGCTAAGTAAGCGAGACACTTCGCTGAAGTCCTAGAAATAACATGGAAAATGTTTACGCGATGATGATAATGTATTGCGCGAACCTAATAACTGTATCTAACGTAGTAAGTAGTTTCTTATGAATTATGTAAATGTATCAGAGAGTAATAACAATATTTATTCTAAAAGCAACAAACTACAGTCTGCTCATGCTCAATTAAGTGTTCACGAAAGCGAAGCATTTGTGCTTCATCTTCTTGTCGAGTCACTAGTTCTTCTTTTTATCGTGTCAATGGTTTTTTTCCAACCAAGTGTAATGAAAAGATTTTAATTGCGCCTCAAAGAGGCTTCTTTCGTGAACTTGTCACATAATTTCGATCTTTTTGAAGTGAAAACTTCTTTAGCGGCGTTGAGCACTTTCTGAATGGGTATAAAAACTTAAACTCGCGTCAGGATCACGTGACCCTGATCGAAAAAGCGTAGGACGGATTTTTTGCAGAAATGTACCCTAAGACTACAACGTAGAGTTCATAATAAAAATCGAAAAAAAGCGTAAGACGCTACAGATACGCTAGTAGTTACTATGACACGGTAACGTCACAGAATAGATAATAGTTAGTAGCAAGCATACCAAGGCGTTTTTCGTGACTGTAGTAGGTATAGGTACATACCTATTATAGATTTTATGAACTAGCGGCCGCCCGCGGCAGGTAGTAGTGGTCATTGGTACATGATTTTATAGATCTACTGTATTTATTTTTCGAGTGGAGCATTGCGGCGAGCGAAGCGAGCCGCCATGCGACCATGGGAACAGCGCGGCGAGCGAAGCGAGCTGTGCTGTGACTCCCCCTAAGCCCCCCAGAACCCCCTCCTCCGAAACCCGGGGGGAGCGTCGCGGCGAGCGAAGCGAGCCGCCACGCGATCACGGGGAACAGCGTGGCGAGTGAAGCGAGCCGTGCTGTTACCCCCCTAAGCCCCCCAGAACCCCCTCTTCCTGAACCCGGGGGGAGCGTCGCGGCGAGCGAAGCGAGCCGCCACGCGACCACGGGGAACAGCGCGGCGAGCGAAGCGAGCCGTGCTGTGACCCCCCTTAGCCCCCCAGAACCCCCTCCTCCTATGTCTGCCGTTTTACTTCATTTAGGACCTACTTGTAGGTCGCGCGACAAGGTCCCTTCTAGCGGTTCCGACCCGTTGAGGATTTGGCTTTACGTAAAATTTAGGGTTCCGTATAGGGTTTTGATTGGGGTTATACTATATTGAGGAATTTGATTAAATGGTCGACTTTTAGGGTTCCTTAGGACTTTGATTGGAGTTTCAACTACACTTAGAAGCTTGATAATGTTAAAATTTTTAGGGTTCCTTAGGACTTTGATTGGGGTTTTACTACATTGAGGAATTTGATTAAGTGGTCAACTTTTAGGGTTCCTTAGGACTGATTGGAGTTTCAACTACACTTAGGAGCTTGATAATGTTAACATTTTTAGGGTTCCTTAGGACTTTGATTGGAATTTCAACTACACTTAGGAGCTTGATAATGCTAAAATTTTTAGGGTTCCTTAGGACTTTGATTGGGGTTTTACTACATTGAGGAACTTGATAAAATAAACAACTTTTAGGGTTCCTTAGGCCTTTAATTGGACTTTCAACTACACTTAGGACCTTGATTATGTAAACAATTTTAGGGTTCCTTAGCACTTTGATTGGAATTTCAACTACACTTAGGAGCTTGATAATGCTAAAATTTTTAGGGTTCCTTAGGACTTTGATTGGGGTTTTAATACATTGAGGAACTTGATAAAATAAACAACTTTTAGGGTTCCTACGTTAATAATCAAGTTTTCACTTCTGCCGGCACTCCCGGAGTGCAACCCGTATTTTTTTAAGTTCTACATGCTGGTTTCCTCGCGATATTTTACTTTACCGTTTGAGAGCACTGGCATTGTGTTAATACTTTGTTGGGCCGTAAATCTCATTGGTGTGACTGGATTTGAACCCACGATCTTAGGATCGGAAGACCACTAGCGCTCTGACCACTGTGGTGAATGGATTCAAATATATTCTAGCGTTGTTCACTAGTATTTTATGCCACATTTACGTCCCACTACAACTGAATTTAGTAGTCTGGGCGCATTGCGTTCATTTGAGGGGTAAATATCTGCATGCAAAGATAACAAACTTAGGTTAGCTACTTCGTCGATTTGTCTATTGTCTATGGTTTTCACTGTTGTGTTCGAATGACTCACAAAATAAATACTTACGTTTAAAAGTACCCCTTTATCTATCAAACTGTGTTTTTTGGCCGTCATCACGAAGTAATGCGTGTCGTCTTTGTAATAGACAATATTCTCCAGATCAATGCCTGTGACTCCGTAAAGTTCTTTGAAGAACTTCTGGTTGAATATAAACGCTACGCCGCTGATTTCGGGCACCTGTTGATAAATAAAAACAACAAAAAGTAAAAAATAATCGTCCGGGGAAGTACTACCACCATGCTTATTTCTACCGTGAAGAAGCATAGCGGTATTTCAGTTTGAAGAGTTTGGGTGCCGGAGGAATTGCTGGCACTTGAGGTTGAACATCTGTGTGCTTCAATTTGATGGATGCAGAGGAGTGCATCGTAGGGCACGTTCCTGACGTGCGTGAACTACGAGGCAATGCTTTGTTATAGGCGATGGTTACCACTTAACATCAGGTAGGCCATATTATTATGCTTGTTCTATCAGCTAGTTGAATAAAAAAAACACAACCGCCCAACTAATTGCTATCGTACAAGCTCTGCCGCTCTGAGTAAAGTAAATTTAACATTGAAGAAGTAAAAGAATTTAAATTGCTAGGAATATCAATAGATACACACTTAAACTGGAAAGAACATGTTGCAAAAATAAAATCTAAGCTATCACAATTTATATATGCTCTGGGTATACTTAAAACAAATACACACTACGATACCGCTTTATCTGCATACTATGCTTATGCTCACTCTTGGCTAAAATACGGCATCATATTATGGGGACATAGTACTGATGCACATGATCTTTTCATTCTGCAAAAAAAATGTTTGCGCATATTAGTTAATATTCACCAACCCGAAAGTTGTAGATCTTACTTTGTCCAAAAAAATATCCTTACTCTCCCCTCCATATATATATTAGAAATTGCACAATTTGTAAGAAAACATATAAACTATTTTGAATTCAATAAAAACCCTCGCCGGAAAAACAAGCTTGTCCTCCCTGCACCCAAATTAGAAATGTATAAAAACAGTCCCTACTATAGATCAATAGTAATATTTAATAAAATCCCAGATAAAATTAAAAACGAAGCTGAAAATATCACTTTTAAAAGAAAATTTAAAAAACTACTCATTAATAAATCATACTACAGCATTAAGGAATTTATGGAAGACAAGAATTAAAAACTACATCTTACCTACCTCTAAATATTACCAAGCCGTCCAAGTCAAATAGTCATACATAGATTTAAGATTTTACGAGTATTGTTAAGCTAGATTCTCTACAGAAGTGTTACCTAGATTTACATAATTTAATTTAATTTTGCCGTAAGGCCATTGTAATGCCCCAGCGGGGCTCATGTTCTGGACGTTATTACCCCCTAAGACCTATAATACACATGAAACAATGAATAAATGAATATGAATATGAATATGAGTATTTTAGACAATTCACGCAACACTATCTGGGCCCAAACTAAGCAGACTTTGTACTATGGGACCCAGATAGCTGATATAATACGTACTTATACTTAGATTACAAATTACAACACATCATAGAGCTCAACATATTATGATCACAAAAAGGAGGGGGGGGGGGCGCATACACCAAACCTGCCTATAGTCAAAAGACTGATCGCAGAGGAGACACAAACAAAAAAAAAATATTACAGATTAGTTAGGGGCTAGCACATGATTAATGAATGAACTCACCGAGTGTTCAGGAAACAATGAAGCCGACTCCCTAGCAAGAGCGGGTGCGAAACAGACACCTACCACGGACGACCTAGGTCTCTGCCGATGGGGATCGGCAGAAATAAGGAATAGGCTGAAGAGGTACTCCCACAAGGAGCATCAAAAGCAATGAGAATGCAGATCAGAATGCAAACACACAAAAACGATGCTTCCAGCGATGGATAAGCACATCACAACAAACCTACTCAAGATGAAAAGAGAAGACTTAAAACTGATGGTAGGAACCATCACGGGCCATTGTGACCTCAACTACCACCTCATGAAGACTGGAGCTTCAGAAAGCGACCTGTGTCGGGGCTGCCTACAGGACAAGGAAACAGTGGAGCATGTGGTACTGCACTGCTCCGCAACAGAAGAGGCGAGGTCCAAGACAGGGCTCAGGAACTTATTGAGTCTTGTCCCTCCACATCCACATCCGTGTCATCATCAGGTTCACTAGAACACTGCTGCCACCAACCCAAAGTCCTTCGCCGTTATTTTAAGGATTTGGGCTGGCTGGAGTGAGGTTTGGCAAGGGGACAATGCACAATACACCCCATCGCAGAACGTCAGTGCAGATCGTATTCCCCCAAATCAATTAGAATTAGAAACTCACCGAGGCCTCCTGTTCCGAGTGTCGGTTGATGAAGTTGGCTGTGATCGCCATCGCCAGCTTCCCACGGAACTCCTTCCTCTTGAAGCCTTGCAGAGTGTTCCGCTTGCCGTCCGCTCCGATCAGCGAGTCGAACTCGTACTGAGCCACGGGATGGTCGGTGGGTAACACGCGCGCCCGCCATCCAAGCGCTGACAAACACAAGTTCATTTAAAACAAAGCTTTAAAATCTTAAACCGTCTTTATAACACAGCTGGTGAACAGGTTGATGTTTCTATATGACCAATATGAAAGTTTACATTGGTCCTATAGAAACATCATCTAGAAAAAACCCCTTTCGAAGTCGGTTCATACATAAGAGTTCTGCGCTAGCGAAACAAAAATAATACAACAGAATTGATAACAGCCTAATTTTTTTATGAAATCAATATAAGAAAGAATCCCTACTTCCATTGGTCAATCCATCACGCATGAACGATTTGGCTGAAAATTGGTGGGGAGGTAGCTTAGAACCAGGAGACGGACTTTGGATACTTTTTATCCCGAAAAGTAAAGGGAACAGTGCCAGTTACACGCAACCAAGCTTGGAAGAACAGGCAACAAACAACAGCTAGGTTCCTAGAAACACTCACTTTCTGAATTTTCTGTGACAGTGGGTTCCAGCAGCTCTTCAAAGCTAACTCCTTCGTGAAACTCCACTCCTAGCAAAAGTGCCACCTGTAAAATAACAAAGTGAACTGTTATTGTTTGTGACGTTGGAGAAACTAGATGTTAAAAGTTGATATAAAAGTTGGAAAGTTATAGTCTTGTTGGTAGTAGATATACTTTCCTGGACTAGCTCTAATAACAACAGTTAAGTGTAAGCGACTGTACATAAGTTTTTTTCACAACTAGCTGACGGACCGAGCTTAAGGCCCACTTGATTTTAAGTGGCCTTTAACAAAGCATTGCCAGAGGTCACGCACATCAGAAACGTGCTCTACGATGCATTGCCCTGCGTCCCATAAGAGGTATACAGATGTTCAGCCTCACGTGCCAGAAATTTACCGGCACCCACACTTTTCAGTATATCAGCTATCTGGTTCCCATAGTACAAGCTCTGCTTAGTTTGGGGCTAGATAGTGTTGAATGGATTGTCTAAAATATTTATTTATTTATTTCAAACCGAAACATCAATGCTGCTTCACGGCAGGACTACAACTTTGAACTTTGTCATAGTTTAAAATTACCTTGAGCAGAATACACTGCAGTTGCCTGATGCTTATGTGGTCTATGGAACCGGCGCAGAACTTTCCGAAGAATTTCTTAGCGCCGAGAGCTTTCAAGTCTTGAATAACGAACGGCCATAGGTGCAGCACGTTGTTGCGAGACATACGATCTCGTTTCTCTATCACCACCTGAAGAATTGAGCAGTTTTAGTTATTATTATTATTTTTTTATACAACTAGCTGATGGAACAAGCATATGGCCCACTTGATGTTAAGTGGTACCATCGCCTATAACAAACCATTGCCTCACGAACGTCAGTAACGTGCCCTACGATGCACTTCCCTGCGTCCATCATCTTGAGGCATACAGATGTTTAGCCTCACATGCCAGTTATTTCACCGGCACCAACACCCTTCAAACCGAAACACAGAAATTAGTGTATTTTAGAGAGTTTCATTTCGTTGACAGAAGGGAATTGAAAACGAGGTTATCTTATACCGATCTCACATAAAGTGAGATAAGGGCAGGAAGACGATGATATTATAAAGAATGTTGTTACGTCGTCGTCTATCCAAACTTTAGACATCCGACTCTAAATGCTTGAATATTCCATCAAGCTGAATTTTACAACACCACGCATGAGTAATCCATAGACCAACAGACACACATATGCACATTTCTTTTATTACAAAGTTCTTTATTCTATATATTTGGGAAAGTAGTAACATGACAGTCAAATCTCCGGTGTCCGTTCAATTGACACCCATCGAGACTCGTGATACAGAGGAATTTAAAGAAAGAGAGAATGCAATCACAAAAAACATTTTGCAACTCCGGCGAGGCTTAACAAGCATCATAATCATATAATGCGAGTGGTGCATTACAACTCTTCAGTCTGCAAATAATTTGATTGTCGCTATGCACTCGACACTCAGGCGGCTTCCGCTCGTTAAACCAACAATTGAATAATCTGACCTCTGTGTAAGCGCTGTGTGTATGATTACTGGGCTATTGACTTGACACTTCATGGTTATTAGAACTACTTAACTATACAGTATATACTGCACTGAGATTTTCAAGGATGAGGAGAAAAACAGAATAAATGAAGGATAAGTAATTGAAACATCATGCGACCCGTGAGCGTGTAAGGAAGACACGGTGATATATTATGGGTCTTAGTTGCACAACAGACTATGGAAAGACCTATACTGAGAGTTTATTGAATCAGAAATCAGGAGATTCGTAGAACTAAGGTAACTAATCGTTGAAGTGGTAATGGGCAGAGCACATATTTCTCGTAGAACCTACAGCCGCTTTGATAAGGAATAGAGGAGGCATGTTATTCTGCAAATAAATATACGAGTATTATTTTGAGTTTGACTTTGAGGTTCTCGAATGGAAACCACGAAGCTTTAGATACGGCGTTGAACTCTCCCACCCGATCGAACGAAAACATTGTAGACATGACAAAAACATTATAACTAACTAATGATCTTGGCAATGCAGTACAGGTGGCTAAATTGGAAGAAGAATTGTCGAGATGGGAAATCGGTGGATGAAGAGGGCTTTAAATCGTTCCTCGGAAGGCGCAGGAAGATGTAGAACTCGTAGATATTATCGTTTTGGGTTACGAATTTCATAGACATGATGTTGAGACGTTGTTTAATGAGCCCTGGTTATTGTACAAAGTAGGATACCCACCACTTTCGCGCCGAGAAGCTGGCATTCAATGGCAGCGCGCACGCCGCACGGTCCTGCGCCTATGATGAGCACCTTGCTCTGCGCGCAAGCACGCCCCTTGGCGTACACTTTGTGATTCGCACGAGCGTCGAACTTTTTGAACAGAGCTTGAGCCTTCCATGAGCTCGCGAGCTTAGCCTGCAAACAATATTATTGAATTTATAATACAAAGAATCATGTACTTATAACTATAACTCGTTGTCCTCCGAAAGAAAGACCTCCTATTTACATAAAACAGAAACAAGAACTGTTTCGTTGGTTTGATAGCGAAAATTGTTACTATATGTCGTGAACTATGTAGAGAGGATGGAACAAAGAATATTGACGAAATAGGTACACCAGGCGAGTGTGTATAGGACTATTGGAAGGGGAAGATCTCGGTGTACGTATCTCGATCAGATCGCAGAAATTTTAGAGAAGGTCAACAAGAAAAAAGAACTCCTGCAGGGTAGACAACACAACGACCGCACCCTTGGTGTTGTTGGTGTCTAGCGGCAACGGAGACCGCTTACCATCAGGTAGACCGTAAGCTCGTTTGTCTATCTTTTACATCAAAAAAAAATAGACGAGGATATTATTATGAGGAATGATAATAGATAAAATTATGTGAAAGAGATAGGTCAGTATCGTAGCGAGTGGAAATCCGTAGTCTCTGCCTATCCCTAAGAGAAACAGGCATTATTATACGTATTTTAAATTCGTGTATTCAGTAATTGTTTCAATTAGGCTTGTTAGAATTAGGCCAGAAGATTATTAGTAGGTTCTCCAAGAAAATCAAGCATTTAGAATGGATCATTTTGACATATCAGTTGGATTATATTAAAACAAGCCCGAATTTTAGCTGCCTAACCAGCCAGCATGGCGAGAGGCGTAACCATCTTACATATACGTATTTTTCATAAGGATCAGAGTAACAATTCAAAATGTACGAATGATGTAAACGTGAGTAGAAAATATCTAAAGACAAATCAACAAGTAGATGTTTGTCTCGTACGATACGATTTGAACTTAAAGTATAGTAATATATCCCACTCCCAGTACGCTTCGCAGCTGTACCTTATTGACTGACCAAGTGTACAAAATGTATCAAAATGGAATAAATTTTATTGAACTTCGTCTGAAGACCTTACAACGTTCCCCCGCTTCCTGAATATGCCTTCGCGCGCTTAGTTTCTAGTTCTATGTTCCAATTTAAGTATTAGTTAGGTAGGTTTGTATAAACGCAGTCAGCAGAAGTAATATACAGTTAGGGATTGGTTTTCCATAAATAACCATCGTATCTATTGTTATCCGACGTCAAAGTCATGGTTGTCAATGAATGACTGACTCATATACCTAGGCAGATCATAGAACCAACAGCAATCATCATTATTTGAAATGAAGCTAGTTTCTGTATGTACTTCCTTCCATGATTGATAAATATCTTTATTGAATCTATAGCGTACACGATCGATGTACTACCCTTTGTAATCCACGTGCATCTATTCAATTAATAATAATCAGAGGGTTGCGAATACTAATCAGACAAACGCGGGAGGGGTACAAAATGGCCGGCACAAGCGCGATTTAATAACAAAATAAACTTGATCACAAAAAAGTAAATACATAATAATGTTACGAATCTCCTAAGATATTGCTGGAGAAAACATGTTCTATGTTTTTGGGACTTATTTCACCATAATTAACCGATAAAAGCGATAAAATATATATTAAAAATTACCGCTCTAAAAGTCTGTCTAACCATTAAAACTCATATTCGGAGACTGTGGGCTCCATGAGACTTTATTTGCGCGAAACGTAAGTAAATAAAATAAATAAATATTGTGGGCAATCCACACAATATCTAGCCCCAAATTGAGCATTCTATTGAATGAATCACCGTAACATATAAGCTGAATTAATCACTATGGCCTCTGTGACAGTATGGAATTTCGCGATAGGGAGATTACAGACTGTGGAAATGCATCCGCTATCTAAAAGTACGACCCTTATCTATAACGCAAGGTGATAATTTCGTCGCTAATTGGTTCTTGGTTTGTCTATTGAGATACCTACAAAATTGCCTGTGGCTTTGGAAAGCAAAAGCCCAGTTCAAAAGTTAGCCTAAATTATGTCCAGATTGTGACCTTTTATGGATACATTATTTATAAAATAAGTATGTTAACTAATAAATAAAAAAATTAAGAGTCTGGTCTGGTCACCAACGAATAAATTAATAGGTAACAATATTAAGTTTTAAAAACTTGAGAAACCGACTTCATGCCCAAACTATTTAAACCAATTTTAATGAAATTTAAATGGGACCATCAACGTGCGTGACCTACGAGGCAATACTTTGTTACAGGCGATGGTTACCACTTAACATCAGGTGGGCCATATACTTGTTCTATCAACTAGTTAAAAAAAAAAAACAATCTGGAATTATTACCAATCAGATAAAAAAATTACTTAATCGGTACATAAATTACAGAGGTATGCAGTAACAAACAACATAAAATTTAAATTGGACCAATCTGGAAGTATAACAATCTAAATGAAAAAAATCGAACCGGTCTAAAAATTACGAAGTTATGCTATAACAAACATTAAAAAAACCGATTTGATTTGAAGACGGTTAAACAGACCGGGGCTTGTTCATACGTGATGGACGCTAACAAATAACAATATGTATACTATAAGACAGACGTGACCGTTGTGTTTAATGCGTTTTGGGGGGAGATACATCAGTTTGCAATTTGATTACAAAAACGAGTAGTTTTATTTTTAAAGCTGTGCTTTTTTCTGGATACCTTAAAAATTGTGTCAGCGCATTCAAACATTTCAAACACTCGGCGAACTAACGAAATTAGGTTGATTAGTAGGTAGGTGGCAGGCTAGTCAAATAAATACCAGACAGTCCGCCAACTTGCAGTAGACACAGACAGAATGACAGTTACTATGGCCGGAGTAAACGAGTTTTAGTTTCAAATGTCAGATCTGAAGCGATGCATACACGAACGTAACTCGAAAGTGTGTCTCAATCACTATTAAAATATGTTTTAATTTTCTGCAGACTGCATACGCTTACAATCAAGGAGATAATATTAATATTACAGACTGACTGGCCTCTCAGCTTATTTGACAATTATATTCTAAGTATGTACGTATTTACAAAAAAAATATCGAAGTATATATCATCTATCTGGTTTCCATCATACACGCTCTGCTTAGTTTGGGGCTAGTGTGGTGTGAATTGTCCACAATATTTTTATTTTTTATTTATTAACAAACTACAACACCGAACTTATTAGTCTTACCATATACGATGTGTATGGAGGCCAAGAACCGGCTACAGAAGCGTAGGGCGCCCTGCAGTTAGATGGATGGACGACATAGACAGGGTCGCGGGGCGGCAATGGTTTATACTGGCACAGGATCGAGGTAGATGGCACAAACTAAGGGAGGCCTATACCCAGCAGTGGGTGAAGTTGTGCGGTGGATGATGATGATTATGATATACGATGTTAACATCAGAATGATGGGCACAGCCCCTACCTGTTTAGAGTTACATTCGCACTGTAATTATTAGCGGCACTAATAACTACAGTGCGAATGAATATTTGTACCAAATCGCGTAATGGACTACGATTCGACTGAGTAAAAAAAAGCAGCCAAGTGCGAGTCGGACTCGCCCATGAAGGGTTCCATAGCACGACGAACTACAAGAACCTTTATATAATGTTACTTGATGTAACATAATAAGGTTCTTGTAGTTCGTCTAAAGGTAAATTGCGGTTTACGGTTTATGACGTATAAAAAAAAACTACTCACTAGATCTCGTTTAAACCAAATATCGTTGAAAGTTTGCATAGTAATGTACAACATATATTTTTTTTAGTATTATCATTCTCTTACTTTAGAAGTTAGAGGGGGGGGACCAACTTTTTTCCACTTTGGAAGTGTCTCTCGCGCAAACTATTAAGTTTAGAAAAAAACGATATTAGAAACCTCAACATCATTTTTGAAGACCTATTCATAGATACCCCACACGTATGGGTTCAACGAAAAAAAAATGTTTGAGTTTCAGTTTAAAGTATGGGGACTCCCGAAGTTTCTAGTTTTTTTTTTATTTTTATGTAAAAATCTTAATGCGGTTCACAGAATACATCTACTCGTCAAGTTTCATCAGTCTATCTCTTACGGTTTTGGAGAAAAATGGCTGTGACATACGGACGGACAGACAGACAGACATGACGAATCTATAAGGGTTCCGTTTTTGACATTTGGCCACGGAACCCTAAAAATGCCGGCCCTAAAAATGCATGTAAAAGTATTTTGAATGCTTAATATTCTACGTTATTTCAACGCTATGCGTGACTATTACTTAGGCAAGACCGAAGATAACATAACTGTATAACAGTAGTTAACTCATATTCCACAAACATACAACAAATAAATAATAATACTACTAAAAAAACTAATACTAATACTACTAAATAATACACTTCATAATTTGCTTACATAATGTAGATTCGAATTGGTTAATGTATTAAATACATCGAATAGCTGAAGATAAACAATATTGTAACTGTGTGTGTTGTATTGTAACAATATTGTAGTTGTGAAGATTAAATAAATAAACAATAAACATACATGTCAACATACAAGTTAGTACATCATAGTTTAGTAGTAGGTATAGATATACGGCCAGAATGTTTATGCATAACTAGCTGCGCCCCGCGGTGTTACCCGCGATTAAAAAGTATACTTTCCTCTATGTCTTTGATAATTTCATTATTCGTAGCAACTGGATGGGAAAACCCATTGAAACCGTGCATTTTCCTGGATTAAAAATTGCCAGTCATTTTCTGACCATAAACTACCACTACCTGGGGGCTAATTCTCGGGCCGATCTCGATCATTTTGCAATTTTACTTTATTGCTTGTTTTCCAAGAGAGAATGGATGATGTCCTTGAGTAATTCATCAACGACCTCATCGTAAAAGCCTCGACAGCTATGATATACGGAAAATGTAGAAAAAGTGCGGGGTTGTGAAAAGAAGCAATAAAATAAAATTGCAAAATGATCGAGATCGGCCCGAGAATTAGCCCCCTGTGCAAAAAATAATGTCGAATTTTGCTCTATAAAAAATTAAAATATATCCATTCCATGGGATACATAGATTTTACCGGAAGTAAAGTATTCCATAACAGTGTTTCATCCAGATCCTTTCAGCCGTTCTGACGATATTGAGTAACAAACATCCATCCATCTAAACTTTCTTATTAGTGGGATTGGTGTCTCTATCTAAAATAAATTGACCGAGGTGCAAGTAGAACTTGCGTAGGTATTGCAGTGTTTAGAGTGAAAACTAATATAGGCACCTACCTCGCGATAACATTAAAGTGAGCAATTTACTGCATTTTGAGGAGCTGTTCTGCTCATCACGCCTAAGATCCTTGAGAGGAATCTTTGAAATGATAATAAAATGATTATATGCCAGTATATGATAAAATTTAACCAGCACGTGAAGTATTTGGAAAGGAAAGATCTATTTCGAGGTTTGTGAACTCAGAAAGCATGAGTATTTTTAGAATGCTAGTCGGTTTGCTCTACTATCGCGCAAAAAGTAAAGAATACATTTTCGTATAATAATGTAGATTTCTGTTCGCTAGCAAATTTACCCCTCATACAAAATAACGCGGTCGAAATATCGTAGAACAAACTTTATCGATATTGACTGCCTATACAAATACATCTCATCTATCTATCTATCTATCTATCTATCTACCTACTATAATACTATTAACATTTTATGAAACCACCGTGTTTCGAATTTAATTTGTTACCTTTTCTTCTATACTCACGTGATTTAAATCATACTTTACGCAAGGAATTCGCTCGTGATTCATTTTAACGTGGGTGGGCAATAAAAATCGGGTCATGAGTTAGCCGGGAGATGGTGAAGGCGTGCTGAGTAGTGGTGATGAAAATACTTTACTTACAACTTAAGTGTTGTTATCCAGGTTATTTTACATTATTATAATAGAACAGGCTGAGGCACTAAGATGAAGAACCAGAATCAGAATTATTTATTGACACGGTAGTATATTTCCACGATAGTATATTATGAAATTAGTAAATAAAGAACAGATTTAAAGCGAGGGCCGTAGATGAATCACGAGCAAGTGAAGTATTTTAATGACTGAATCAAAACCGTAGATTTCATAGTCAAATATTAGAATCTTGAGCGACGCGAGTGATTCATGGCCCTCGATATCAAAGAAAAATAATAAACATAGGAGTCAGACTTTATTCTAAGCTGCGCAACCTTGCCAGATTTATCTCTTGCTCATACTTTCTTATTACGTTATGTATAGGTGCGACAGAATCAAGAGATTATGAATCAGCTACGACTTAAACTGTCATTACCGAAATTTTGCTGTTGCTTTAGATGTGTGAGCTGTGGGTTTCAATTAATAAGCCTTCCGATTTAGAAAAGTCATTAACCCATTTGAAAAAAAATGTCGGTGTAAATCTTAATTTTGGTCGTGTTTTACAGGTTTGTTAAATAAAAATAAACATTGTGGTGCTTTACTAAAATATTTTAATGATATTGTTATTTATTTCATAACATCAAATCATAAAAAGATGCATACCGCCAGCGTCTTGGGGACGCTTCCGTCTGGCACTGATTTGGATCAGTTGAGCTATCTCTAGATCGTTTGTAACGATCTGCAGATAGCTCAACTGTTTCTTGTGCATTTTGTACATTTTGTAAATATTTTGTTTAATTGTAAGTTTCTTTGTGTAAATAAATGTTTAAAAAGATGCATTGTCTATACTTTATGCTTTAATATTATAAAGAGGAAAACTTTGTTTGTTTGATTGTAAAGCATAAACGACTGGACTGTTTTTAAAAATTCTTTCACCATTTGAAAGCTACATTATCCACGAGTAACATAGACTAAATTTTATTTTGGAAAAAAATAGCGTTCCTTAAAATATTTGGTTTTTTCGGACACAAGGTGTAAAAAATCAACCAGAAAAGTTACTTATTTTGCGTACGCTGCCTAAACTATAAAAGATAAAACCATAAAATGTCCAACGATAACTGACATACACGCGGGCGGAGCCGCGGGCAACTGCTAGTATTTTCTAACGTGAACTTGAAGTACGTGAATTATGTCTTATTGTGTGAAAGGATATTTTTCGCATAAAGGAAAATTAGAAAAATATCGCAAACGAATAACCGGTGAGATTTTAATGGTTTTCTATAATAATAATTATCAAGAGGAAAGATTTACATTTTTGTATTTTAGAGTTTATGTTTGTAATAAATAAACTCAAAAACTACTGGGACGATTTCAAAAAATCTTTCACCATTGGAAAGCTACATTCACCCTGAGTAACATAGGCTATATATATGTATGTGTATAAAATAAATATCCCCGTGCGAAGTCGGGACAGGCAATACCGTCTTTACCTTAGGGGCACACGGGGCCCGTGCCCAGGGCCCCCATTCTCATGGGGCCCCGAAGGACCGACAATTTCTCTAACACATTCATTCTCAAAACATTTTTGTCGGGCACAATACATTTTTTTCACAATACTACGCCATTATATCCCACTGTATTTTATTACCTATAATAAATGGTTGTACTTAGTAAAAAAAAATATTATAATTAGCTTTTATTACTTTCCAAAAAGGCCCAAAATTCTTGTGGGCCCAAGGGCCCCAGCCTAGTTTAAGACGGCCTTGGGGACAGGCCGCTATAATAAAATATTTCAAAGCTTACCATTAAAACTACCTAACATTATTTCAAGTTTTAATAAATCTCCAAAGAAATCACATTCCTGTCGTGGTTTGATCTATTTTTAGAAGGGAAATAATTGTGGCTGTCATATTATAATGGTCTTTATTTACTATTAACTATATTATACATACATATAATAAATATTAATAGGTATAGTTCATCGTTTCAGACTTTTCAGAACAAGATTTTTAATTTTTCTGGTTTTATTTAATAAAAAAATTGCTCGAGTACTTATCTGTGATTTAGTAGTTACTAGATAATAGTACCTAGATATAAAAGAAGGTAATAGGTACTGTAAATTGTTTGGTCGAGTGGCACAGTGCCAGCAGCAATGCAGCAGATACACCTATTTTACGCCCTCTTCAAGGAGTAAAGCGCTCTATACTCTGATTAATAATCTCAGTCATTTTTGGTAAACAAAGGTAAGGCCATATCAAAAATATGATGTTGAAATAGCTCTTTTTATATTTTCTTAAACTTTGAAACGTTGCTGTGGTAGGGTTTATTTTCTTATAAATATCCATAGAATGGTAAAAAGTAATGGTTTCTTGCTATATCATAGAATTTACTTTATTTTGTTAACAAAGTTATAAAATGATGAAGAAATTATAGTAGAAAATATTTTATAACACATTTGCTCGTAAAGGGTCTCTAATTTCACCGATTTCAATATCGTAATGTATGTCTTTACGCACTAGTGCGGTAATGTAATGTAAAACGCACGGGTTGCTTTTTAATAAGGTATAACGTACGGTTTATCCAGATGCTAAATGTATGAAATGAAACTGAATGAAAGTGAATGAAACCGAATGAAACTGCATGGAACCGAATGAAACTGAATAAAACCGAATGAAACTGCATGAAACCGAATGAAACCGAATGAACTTAATGAAACTGAATGAAGCTGAATTAAACTGAATGAAACTAAATAAAACCGAATGAAACTGAATGAAACTGCATGAAACCGAATGTAACTGCATGAAACAGAATGAAACTGAATGAAACCGAATGATACCGAATGATACCGAATGAAAATGAATGAAACTGAATAAAACCGAATGAAACCGAATGAAACTGCATGAAACCGAATTAAACTGAATGAAACCGAATGAAACCGAATGAAACCTATTGAAACCGAATGAAACCGAATGATACTGAATGATACCGAATGAAAATGAATGAAACTGAATAAAACCGAATGAAACTGCATGAAACCGAATAATACCGAATGAAACTGAATGAAGCTGAATGAAACTGATTAAAACTGATTAAAACTGAATTAAAATGAATTAAAATGAATGAAACCGAATGAAACTGAATAAAACGGGATGAATTGGAATGAAATTAAATGAAATGACATTTACAATCTGTTATGTCATTTCATTTCATTTCATTTCAAATTCTTTAACTGCTTTAACAAGTGATAAACAATTTATTCGTTTAATTTTTATTTATTTCCTCGCAAATGTGTTATAAAACGTCGTATGACATACGTGCGCTTTGATAATTACAGCCTGTAATTTTCAACCTACCGCACTTATATCATAATGTACTATTACGACACTGGTATCATTTGAGTAACATGGGAGTAAATCACAGGACTACGAAACACTGTGTACATTTTGGCAATAAACGCCATTATTTTGTTTTCATTACTCATACTCTGAAAGTAGGTCTGAAGTTGCCTGAGGGGCCTAATAGAAAGTAAAACTTTCAGCCCTAGGGAGAATCGCTTTCTACTGACAGCTGTCAAATTGTAAAAAAAAACAAGTTCTATTTTATTCAACCATGTTCCAACTTTCTAAAGTCTTTCTAACTGCAAGGAGGTCGTTGAACTTCCAACTTTTCCAACAAAAATTCCAACTTTTTATTCAGCAAGTAGGTTGGAAACCCATTACAACGGTAAGAAGTTTATAAAGTCTAATTAGAGCGCAATGTAAAATTTAAATTTAAATAACATAAAGATCTTCTAAATTACTTGATTAATATATAGCTTCAACTATTTATTTAAAATAACATAGATTTGAGCAAACAATTTACCATTTTTTAAATTATGAGAATGAAAATAATGGCTGAATAAATGCTGGCGAGCCGAAGCCGAAGGCCCGCCAGAGAAAAAGAAAAAAAAAACCGGGAAGGCGGCAATTCAATCTTCATTTTCACTAATTTTTCTTTCATGTTTTTATTTTTACTTTCCTTGTATTCGTAATGAAAAGCACAGTGTTTACCTCGGGTGAAAGTCTTTTAAGTCCCTCAAGCTCCATTGGCGCCCTCGCTACGCTCTGGCGCCAAACCCGTCTCGGGACTCAAAAAACGTGACTTTCAACACTCAGGTAACAATGTACTATTGTGTTCTAGTTTGTTTCATTTCATTTTGAGAGATACCTTAGACCTAATAGAAAAACCTTGTTAAGTATTTAGCTCTATATGTAGTGACGCGCGCCTAGGATAGTCGATCAGATTAGTAAGAAAAAATGGATACGTCTGAAATACTCGAGCCCGTCAGATTTAGATATTGGGGGTCAATTTTAGTGTTTAAAGATTAAATTTAACTAATCTGACGATAAGTCCTTGACGCCGCCGAGTTATAGGGTCGCGAACTTGTAAAAAAAAAACGTTAATCCGGCATTCTCAAGCGCGTTTTTTTTTTTTTTTTTAAGAATATAATCTAAAACTTACTAAAATTACAAAATCTGCCGGTTTCCGCATGACCGGAAGTGTGGAGGAGCCATTTCGTCTTCCTAAGAACGCGTTACGGCATATAAGTCGCAAACGATACATTTTACAAAAAAAAGTTTAAATAAACAAAAAAGGTAATTTTATTTTACACAAAAAAGGTCTCTTTACATTTTTGTCCAAAGTTAAAACGTAATTTATCCCCATACCAGTCAAAGCTATACCAACATTGCCTCAGAACTCGGTACATCGCCAATTTGTGGAGGAATGCTTACAAATCCGACATCACTGACCTTGCACCTACCGATCATGGGTGGAATGAAAATAATAATAAATTCGAGTTCACGTGGTTTATCGGGAATCAATTGCCCGATGCGTATGAAAATGTTGTTGTATCGCCGGATATTCTGGGCAACGAGAATGACACTGAGGAAAGCAATGACGAGACGCTTGATTCAGGTAAATTTTTGTACTTCTATAATATTCTTTCAACAAAATTACTGAATAGAAATAATTGTTACGGATTTTGCAGGCACTCAGCAGGAAATAATTGTGGATGAGGAGCCACAATATGAAAGTTCCAGTGAAGAAGAAGAAGAAGATGAATTGTATTGAGCAAAAATGTAAAGATCATACATAGCAATACAATTATAATCCAATTTTTATATCATTTCATTTTTTATATAATAAATAATACACTTCGTACTACATTGTAGAATTTAAAGAAAGGAAAAAAAAGAAACCAAAAAACCTTTTTCGGTCAGATTAAGAGAACCCACCAACATTTTTGTCAGATTAAAAAAATATGCTTTCAGGATACCGAGATAAACCTCCCCTATGAAAATCTGACGCGCTCGAGTATTTCAAAAAAACTTTTTTTTTTGCATTTTCATAAATTCATCGTAACTTATCGTCATGCCGAAATCGTCAGTTTTTTTAAAGGGAGCTTCCTTGGGGCCTACTTAACACCCCTTCCGAAAATCTGACGCGCTCGAGTAATTTTTTTTTTTGCATTTTTGACTACTTTATATGCCCCCACCACGCAAACCGGCAGATTAGTATACCGTTGTTATCAGAGGCACTCGGGGCATACGTAGAATGAATATCGAGAATGCCCAAGTAACTGTTTTTTTTAACATTTTTAAAAACCGTACACGCCAAACCCACCGCTAAAATGGTTTTTGCCATACGAGCTTTTCTTTTCGAAATTATTTTATCTTTCGATTTTGATAGGTCTCGACGGCGCCGTTGAATTACGCCATTTAGCTACCTCGCCTCCCTAACTATTGTTGCCTGTCATTATTATCAGTTTTTTGTTAAGTTTTAACAAGCACAGGGAAATGAGGTTCTGCTTTTCAGTGTTCTCTAGTAGGAAAGTAGTAGTAGTAATATATTAGGTAACTATTGTTTTTTTTTATAGTTACGTTATTCGCCACAGATTCGCCTTTTTTGGTAATAATAATAATAATGAGTAATTTTTGAAATTCGTTATTTGATCTAACACACTTTTTTGTTTTGCTTTGATCGTTAATTACCAGCCTAAAGATGAAACTATGCTAAAATTTTGTCTGTAACAAGGCGGTTTTATATGCCGGTTGTAATAAGATACATCTACCGAAAACTTAAGGAACTTATAACTGGAAGTTAATAAGGCAACTTATCAGCCAGCGATGAACTGCATTGCGTGGGGGCGCGATGTCAACACTTCGTTCATCTGATCGGGCTTATACAATGCAGTTTTATTTATTTTTACAAGTCTTTTTAAAACGAATTAGCTATTAATGTTATTTTTTTATAAGCATAAGTTCTGTATTGGTTCAATCATTTATTTGATTCCCTTTTATTTCCCGCCTATTCGTACTCGCCTACTGTATGAGTCGCATTAAAGTTGCAAGCAGAGTTATCTTGCGCGCACTCTAGAACGCCCTTCGATTCACCAAGATGTTCAATAGTGCTGTGCCAGTAATTTCACCGGCACCCACACCTTTCAAAACGAAATGCACAGCACAGCGTACAGCGATGCTGCTTCACAGCAGAAATAGGCCTGGTGCTAGTACTTCCCCAGACGAGCCCTTCACAAAGTTCTCAACATAGCATGGGCATCTGATTATAAAGATATGAGAGCTCAAGTGACCTGCAAACAGTTTCTTTTCAATCCTTAGCACACTGACCAATGTCTATAAGCGTGAAAGCGTCCGTCCGGACGACAGCGGTCGGTCAAAGCAGTGGGGAATTTGCTACTTTCTATTAACTTCATTCAGGGGCTAGCCGAAAAGTGAGTTGCATACACGAAACGCTCGGTTTCCGTCGCGGTCTGATGGACATGTTATAACTTTTACTAATATACATTTGCCCACTATTGCACCCAGGTAAAATAATAGCGGAATATAAGGATTTGTAGGCCTAATACCGCCATGTCGAAGCATTACGTGAAAAATGTGTATGAGAGCATATTTTACCTTGAGTTTCGGGTAGAAGTCGGGCAGTCGATTAGGTTTGAGTGTGAGGGTGTCGCAAATCTCTCGGTGTAGAGCCAATATCTGTTTCATGGTGCCCGCAGAACAGAAATGGTCAAACATTTCCGCCGCCAGAGCGCATTCTGGCGGCGTGATCGTCGGCTCTGGTCGGGTCCCTCGATTCATCTTGAGGCCTTTTGGACAAACAAATCAGTTTATTTAAAGCTACTAAAGGTTATCAAATGTCTACTATTATATCTATGTGTGATTATATCCAATTATAAAAAAGGAATCTATAATTATAGTAATCCACCCCAAATTCAAATAATATCATAAGTAACAGCCATAGCTTAGAAAATATGGTTGGTTGGGCCAGCAACATATTTTGGGTTGTGACATAAGATTCCCGAATATGCGTATCCAAATTTGGCAACCGGAAGAAGTCGATTATAATTACAGCACAAGGGTTTTATCTCACACGCATGGTTGCTGTTGCTACCTATCGGGTTTCAAACCTAAAAATAAATTATAGTAAAATAAAACTGTAATAATCAATTGAAAAATTTATATTATTGTACAAAAAAGCGTGGGGTGCTTTTTATAATAACTTCAGATACTTATAATAAACTATTGATAAAATATTTACAACAATCAAAATCAAGCCCCCCACGCTTTTTGTACAATAATATAAATTTTTCAATTGATTATTACAGTTTTATTTTTAACTTTTTAGTTCAATTAGTTATAAAAGCGTTTTTTTTTTAGTTTTTTAAACTATATTTTTTTTTTTTTCATATTATTGGATTGTCATCGACCTTTGACAGGTGCGTGCAAAGTTTGAATCAAATCTGATCGTTTAAAGTAGGTTTTTTTTTTATTAATTTTTTTATTTTTTCATTTTTTTTTATTTTTTTTTTCATATTTTTGCATTGTTATCGACCTTTGACAGGTGTGCAAAGTTTGAATCAAATCTGATCGTTCAAAGTAGGACAAAATCGAGCTCAAAGGGGTTGGTTACATACATACATACATACATACATACATACATACAGGTGAAGCTAATAAAAGCGTTATAAAAAGGGTGCCAGGTGCGAGTCGGACTCGCCCATGAAGGGTTCCGTAGCAGTAAGTAATATAATATAGAAGTTCTAGTAGTTCGTCGAAAGGTACATTGCGGTTTACGAATAATACCGTATTAAAAAAAAACACTAACTAGATCTAGTTCAAAACAATTGGAAGTGTCTCTCGCAAAAGCTATAAAGTTTAGAAAAAAACAATATAGGAAACCTCAACATCATTTTTGAAGACCTGTTCATAGATACCCCACACATATGGGTTTGATGAAAAAAAGTTTTTCTAATTTCAGTTCTAAGTATGGGGACCCCCAAAATTTATTGTTTTTTTTCTATGTTTGTGAGAAAATCTTAATGCAGTTTACAGAATACATCTATTTACCAAGTTTCATCAGTGTAGCTTTTATAGTTTCGGAGAAAAGTGGCTGTGACATACGGACGGACAGACAGACAGACAGACATGACAAATCTATTAGTAGCCGTAGCCAAATGGCAAAACGGAACCCTAAAAAACTATAAACCACGCTATTATAGCTAATCGAACTAAAAAGTAGAAAATAATTTTTAATTAGGTGGACAAGAGACGCACAGGACAGAGGAGGCTGGCAGAAAATGAAAGAGGCCTATACCCAGCAGTGGGCCTATACCGGGCTGAAATGATGATGATGAATTAGGTAAATAGTTTCTGAGTAAAAATCGTGGGGTTTATTTTACTATATTTTCATAACTTTTTACTCTGTTTTCATAACTCTCCGCTCATCGATAGTTGCAAATAGAAATAGTAACATTTAACCTGTCACACAAATTAAAGATATACTTAATTCTTCATAAAGAGGCCAAAATACTGTAGATTATGGGTTCAATTCCTGACAAAGACAATCTATTGTGTGAACAAACATAGATGTTTGTTTTGGTTCCATGTGTTAAATTTAATGTATATAGTCTATACATTATAAGGTATATAAGCATTGCTTGAAGCTGTGTGTGCAATGTCCACCAATATTTATTTATTTATATGTAGTAGTTTATCGACTTTAGGGAGTCGAAAGTCTTTCTGTACTCTATATAACACAGGTATATCGTTTTTCTGAACTCTTTGGCTTTTTCTATGACTGGTGTAACCACATTAATATGGTCTATAGTTGAGTAGTTCCTTCTAAAACCTGCCTGCTCCCGCCGTTGTTGCTCATCCAGTGTTTTAGTTATCCTGTTTAGTAATGTTTAACTTCAAATTTAATTACAAATATAAGAATAGTTATTAAGTAGATAAGTAAAAAAAATAAACCTAGAGAAGAAATAAGAAGTAAAAGAAATTAAAAAGTGATACAAATTTTAAGTAAGTATTATAAAATGAGTCGTATAAACAGCAGTAGAAATAAAGGTTAATTTTATTTTGTTTTATTTTTTTAGTTTATCTAAGTACTAATAGGTACTTAACTAATATTATCCTCGTATATAGAACAAGTATTATATCAGCTATCTGGTTCCCACAGTACAAGCTCTGCTTAATTTGGGACTAGATAGATAGTGTAGTGTGAATTGTCCTATTTATTTTTATTTATTTATTATCTTATAATAAGTGCCTTCTCCATTAGCTTAGAGGTTATCACTTTCACTGTACAATCATCTGATTACCAATTAGGTGTCAGTCAGTAGTACTTACAGTAACTTGTCAAAATTTAGCACAAGCTAATTAGCTGCGTAACAAAAATGCACATAGTTGGTACGTGCATATTGTAGGTGAATGTACGAAGTGTAATTTTAATATTAAGACTGCACTAATCACAGTGCCTGCCTCACGCAAACAACGTCTAGTCTACTCGTTTTGACAGATCGCTCAGCTCAGCCCACCCACTCATCACATCACTTCAAACAAAACTACGATTATTTTCGTACCGAATAAACAGAGAAATACGGTCTGCCAATTATTAGGAAGATACCTCAACAATGACTAATTTAATCTTCTTGTAACGTCTTCGTTAAATTCATTTTGATTCTAAAAGCACAAAGTGTCTAGGAACTCGTACATACCTTTATTCAGGAATCAAGGCGCTCGCTCGTTCGATGGTAGATACTTGTTTTGCACATTGAGCTTTTTGCTCTATAAAGGGTCTTTATACAAAGATAGGAACTGCTAAGTGTTGGGGGTGCTGTAATGTTTAATGGTCTGTTACATTATAAACCAACACTGCCAACAATTCAACACGAATGTACAACAAAATACACTCTTTTTCTTCTTCTTTTCTTGGTCATAATATATTTTGTTCACGTTTTGTCCGTCATGGCAATCTAATGTCATTTTATAGAGATTGTGACTTTCCAAATTGACAGAACCGTGCTTCACTATCATTTGTTTTCAAAGCCAACTTGCAGGGAAGAAATCCATGCCAACTTGTTTAACACTGACTTGACTTGACGAAAAAGTGTTTTATCTATGTATTTATAAACCTACTCATTTCTCGAAATTGCAAAATTTATCCAAAATGGACAGAAGCCATTCATTAAGAAGAGGAAGAAGACTCACTTGACATTGGCAAAATATTGGTTGGAAGGGTGAAGTCCACAGAGTACCAGAAACGGGAAGTCATGTTATTTTGGGCTGATCTTATTTTCACGAAAAAAGAAGAAGCAGATTTATATGGTTTAGTGTTTCACTTCTTCTTTTTTGGCTACTGCGACTATATGCCACAATTCTGCCAGTGTCCGTTTCAGCGTTGCCAGATCATACCGCTTTTCCACTTTTTACACCGCCTTTTTGACAATGGATCCACCATCCGCTTTTAGCCAGCGCGGTTCCACTTTTTTCGACTTTGATAGGACATGAGGATTAAAATATTATCTTCCCACTATAGACATTTTTATGGGCACCGATCCGTTTACCCTTTCAAATGGAAGAACCCTAAAAATGTCTGTAACGGGCTCTACATTCCTGCCAAAACTACGCCAAATGGGGGACAGTGCTATACGAGAAAGCAAGACAGAAATACTTGTATCTCTTTTCTTAGTATAGCGCTGTCCCTTTGTTGGCCAACGTAAAGTCCGTGTTATGTTGTCAAATCACTATTGTCATGTTGGTACACAGTGTTATGAAGTTGCACACGCGCAAGGGGAGGCAATAATGTACGATCCGTTAATGCACAGCAGGATAATGTACAGCAGGTTAATGTACACACTGTTATTACGATACCATGGTTTGGATTAACGGGGCGTACAATAAAAGGTCGCGAAATAACATGCTGTACAATGTCATCACGTGTTGTTATTGTACGGCCCGTTATTACGATGACAGTTAAGCCTACTGCACACTGTAGCAATTCACTAATTGATTTTTGCTGTTTTGTTCTGGCAGCGGATACTTGTACTTGTCCTTGAGACTTTTTAGGGTGGATCCGACTTGGATAGGTTAGGGTATGTTAGAACATAATTAAATAACGCACAAGGCGAGCGAGCAAAGCGAGCGTGCCGCGGCAGCGGCCACCGTAGTGCCAGAAAATGTTTTTTACATTTACTCCAAAGGGGCTATTCTCTTTAGAAACAGTATCCATTGCCTACAAAAAATAAGAAATAATTGAATTGCCTCAGTGTGCACAGGCCCTAATGGCGTCCAATTAACATGCTGTACAATAACATCACGTGACAATTTTGTACATCCAGTTAATTCGCAGCCAGTTATTGTACGGCAGGTCCAAAAATCCAAAAAGCGGCCAAGTGTGAGTCGGACTCGCCCATGAAAGGTTCCGTAGCATCAAGTAACATAATATAAAGGTTATTGTAGTTCGTCGAAAGGTAAATTGCGGTTTACGATTTATGACGTATAAAAAAAAAAACTACTGACTAGATCTCGTTCAAACCAAATATCGTTGAAAGTTTGCATAGTAATGTACAACATATATTTTTTTTAGTTTTATCATTCTCTTATTTAAGAAGTTAGAGGGGGGGGGACCAACTTTTTTCCACTTTGGAAGTGTCTCTCGCGTAAACTATTCAGTTTAGAAAAAAAACTATATTAGAAACCTCAACATCATTTTTGAAGACCTATTCTTAGATACCCCACACGTATGGGTTCGATGAAAAAAAAATTTTTGAGTTTCAGTTTCAACTATTTTTGTGTAAAAATCTTAATGCGGTTTACAAAATACATCTACTCGCCAAGTTTCATCAGCCTAGCTCTTACGGTTTCGGAGAAAAATGGCTGTGACATACGGACGGACAGACAGACAGACAGACAGACATGACGAATCTATAAGGGTTCCGTTTTTGCCATTTGGCTACGGAACCCTAAAAAAAGCAGCCAAGTGCGAGTCGGACTCGCCCATGAAGGGTTCCGTAGCATCAAGTAACATAATATAAAGGTTCTTGTAGTTCGTCGAAAGGTAAATTGCGATTTACGATTTATGACGTATAAAAAAAAACTACTGACTAGATCTCGTTCAAACCAAATATCGTTGAAAGTTTGCATAGTAATGTACAACATATATTTTTTTTAGTTTTATCATTCTCTTATTTTAGAAGTTAGAGGGGGGGGGGACCAACTTTTTTCCACTTTGGAAGTGTCTCTCACGCAAAGTATTCAGTTTAGAAAAAAACAATATTAGAAACCTCATTATCATTTTTGAAGACCTAACCATAGATACCCCACACGTATGGGTTCGATGAAAAACATTTTTTTGAGTTTCAGTTTCAAGTATGGGGACCTCCAAAATTTATAGTTTTTTTTCTATTTTTGTGTAAAAATCTTAATGCGGTTCACAGAATACATCTACTCGCCAAGTTTCATCAGTCTGGCTCTTACGGTTTCGGAGTAAAATGGCTGTGACACGGACGGACAGACAGACAGACAGACATGACGAATCTATAAGGGTTCCGTTTTCGCCATTTGGCTACGGAACCCTAAAAAGGTTTCGTTTTAACTGGGTGTACAATAACATGCTGTACAATAACTGGACGTACATTAACCGGACCCCGCGCAAGTTCGGATCGAGCTACAAGTTTTTCACTGACTGTGAGAATACGGATTGAACTTGAGTGATATCTTTTGTGCCTACCTGAGCCACCTTCTGTTTCTGTTCTGTGAAGTAATAGCACATTGTTACCTGAGGATTGAAAGTCACGTTTTTGAGCCCCAAGACGGGTTTGGCGCCAGAGCGTAGCGAGGGCGCCAATGGAGCTTGAGGGACTTAAATAAGTCTTTCACCCGAGGTAAACGCTGTGCTTTTCATTACGAATACAAGGAAAGTAAAAATAAAAACATGATAGAAAAATTAGTGAAAATCATCACGTAGTACTTATATCTCGATGGTGAAAATGATGATTGAATTGCCTTCCAGCTTTTTTTTTTCTCTGGCAGGCCTTCGGCTGGCCTGCATTATTCAGCCATTATTTTCATAATTTAAAAAATGGTAAATATTTTGCTCAAATCTATATTATTTTTAAGAAATAGTTGAAGCTAAATAATATTATAGCCATTTAGAAAATATATTCTTTATTTAATACTATCTTTATGTTATTTCAATTTAAATTTCACATCGCGCTCTTATTAGACTTTTTAAACTTCTTACCGTTGTAATAACCTAACCCAACCTCCTTGCTGAATAAAAAGTTGGAATTTGGTTTAATAACCTCCTTGCCAGACTTGGTCATTGACTGAGTTACAGAAGTCTAGACTGCAGATTTGCCAGAGGGCAATGGAACGCAGCATTCTCGGCCTAAAACGCATCGACCGGGTGTGAAATACAATGCTGCGTTCAATGACTGGCATTGCCGATGTAGAGAGCAAAACAGCCAAGCTCAAGTGGGAGTGGGCGGGCCACGTCAGCAGGATGGACCCTAAAAAGTGGGCAAACATAACGACTCATTGGTTGCTGGAGGACGGAAGGCGACGGCGTGGCCACCCAAAAAGACGATGGCGAGACGATCTGGAAGCTCTGGAGAAGTATTGGTGGAAAGTCGCCAAAAATCATGATAGTTGGAAGATTTTGGGGGAGACCTTTGCCCAGCAATGGGACAGTGCAGGTTAAAAAAAAAAACCTACTTGCAGACTTTAGAAAGTTGGAACATGGTTGAATAAAATAGAACTTATTTTTTTTTATAATTTGACAGCTGTCAGTAGAAAGCGATTCTCCCTAGGGCTGAAAGTGTTACTTTCAATTAAGCCCCTCAGGCAACTTCAGACCTACTGTCCGAGTATGAGCAATGAAAAGGAAGTTAACTTCACATAACTCTTTGATTTTGTAATATGATTATGAATTGAGTGAGAAAAATCGATCTAACGTTAAAACAGGAAATTCCACTTTTTTTGTTGAAAATCCGCGTTTTTGGAGTACCGTTACCGCATTTTCAACTTTCGCATCTGGCAACACTGGTCCGTTTCATGCTAGTGTCATAAACTTAAGATGGAGTAGAGTACTACGAACATGGCCGGTATTCATAATAATTATGAACGAAGGATGTTACAGAAAATCGAACATGCCATAAAGCTGGGAACATAACAGGCGGACGCGGCTGACGGACGCGGCTGACAGCCGCGACTGATAGAATATCTAGCTAATGAATATACATTGCATTGTGCAAACTATCGGATGTAAACCGCGGACGTAACCTTAGGCGTTCGGACGTCCGACAGAAATCTGGCAAGCCAGGTCCCATTCGACTATGCACACTATCAGTCGCAGCTGTAAGCCGCGTCCGTCAGTCGCGTCCGCTAATTTGTTCCCAGCTTAGTACACTATAATTTATCTTGGATAATAGATAAATGAGTCAATAATATTGGATAATGTACTATAGGACTATAATTCATTTTCTCCTTGATCATAGATTTTTGACATTTGCTGAGAGATTGGATCCAATAAGGTCATAGAAACAGGTGTTAACAGTTATTTTTATTTATTTCTACTAGGTTTTTAAAAGCATATACCTATATAAAAAAAGAGTTTTGAATTTCTTGTTCGGTAATGCGTTTCAAATAATGTAATGTAGTTCTTTTTCAAATTATATACTTGCATAATCTTGCTGAAAGAACAAAAAATAAGCCATACTAAAAATTACGCTGTCTTTTGGCAAATCGAATTCTCTGAGATCTGGTAACCCTGACATCAATACCTGACACCTGTCACTGTCATCCATCAATCTGTCGAGTCAAATCCCAACCACTGCAACCACATATGACGTTATATAGGATCAAACAACTTTGATAGTGTAATAAAGTTCGAAAATATGTGTCAAGTGCACGAAAGGAGCCTCTTCGAGGCGCACTTAAAATCCTTTCACCACACTTGGTTCGAAAAGAATCAGTGACACGATAAGAAGAAGAAGAAGAAGAAGATAGTGTAATACACAGATATGACTCAAATACCTAATCAATTATCTTGGTTCAAGTATATTATTATGATCATTGAAATGATTCAAGATAAATGATAGTGTATTAGGCCCCTTATGCAGTCGAACAGGACCTGGCTTGCCAGATTTCTGTTGGACGTCCGAACGCTCAAGGTTACGTCCGCGGCTTACATCCGATAGTTTTCACACTTCAGTGTACATTCATCAACTAGTTATATATCAGTCGCGGCTTTCAGCCGCGTCCGCCCAATATGTTCCCAGCCAAAAAAGAAGAAGTGAAGTGATGATTTGACTTGATCGTACAAAGTGGTATAATGTCTGTGGTGCAAACTTCGATCGTCTGATACGTCGTAGCAGTGTCTCCATAGACTAGATTCATGCCTTAGACACGTTAATTACCGTAGATGCACCGTAATCTGACATAATCTACGGTCAACGGTAAACGTGCATTAAGTACCGTGTCGTAATTCTACCGTTATAAGGTGATGAATAACTTTTCGCATTTTTGATATTTTTTTGATTAGTACGTGTGAAAAACCTGTTTTGATTTCATGCCCAATAAGGAAATGATCAGCAAAATGAATGCTTCTATTTACGAAAAAGAAATTGTCGTCTTATATTTGGATTAGGGAACTAGTTTTTTATAAGTAAGTAGGTTTAAATTCATTACAAAAAATTAGAAACATGTAACAATTAATAATAAGTAGGTATAAAAATAAAATTTTGATTGTAATTAAACTATTGCTTTCAAATTCCCTCTAAATTTGTTTTTTATCTACTTAATTGTACCAATTTTACCATACACTTAAACATTACACGGTAATTACTGTTACGGAAGTGGGTACAGGGATTGGAAGGAAACAAACGTTTTACCGAAAGTAGCGATTTATTCGCACTACGAACACGTAACACTGCACTGAACGCGTAGCACTGCACGAAACGCGTAGCACTGTTCGACACTGTCCCCGCGCACTATGCGTTACACGGTCCAACGCTGTGCTCCGAACACTGACAGTCCACTGGGAGCACTTTACCACTTTGCACTTCACTTCACTATTCACTGTTCACTTCACTATTCACTGTCACTGTTCACTTTTTCCACTTTTTCACTTTTCCTTCTTGTTCCTTTCTTCAGATCACTTTCCACTGAACTGCCCGTAGACGCGCTTGCAGCTCCTTATATACCCGGAATTTCGATTGTCATTTATTGAATTTCGATCGTCATTTATTGAATTTCGTTAGTCTTTTCGTTTTCTTCTGTTGGATTCCGATCGTCTTTTCCTTCTTACATCATTTCTTGTTTTAGTCCAGAACTTTCGGTTCTTTATTTGTATTCCTTAAAGAAGGCACTCGCCGCTACTAGAATTTTCTGGTAACATTAAAATGTCGAACAAAAATCTTCATAGCTGGACCGGGCTCGAACTCGCGTACGTCTGCTTTGCAGTCGTAGCTCTGACAGCCCGGCCGTTGTGACAATGACGATGTTTGACAAAAACTTCACTGCCTTGCACGCTTACGTAGTTACGTCAGCACGGCGTCACACTACCCCCTCCTTAGACGTGCTCGTCCCGAGCATCGTTAGAGCCGTAGTACCGTGCCAACCTGTCCACATGAACCACTTTCGCTGGACTTCTTGGCGTTTTCCGAATTCTATATGTGACATCATTGATCCTCGTAATTACTTGAAAAGGGCCTTCCCAACTCGGTTGTAGTTTTGGAGATTTTCCTTTCCTTCGAACGGGGTTGTGAAGCCAAACAGCAGAACCTTCTTCAAAGGACTTGGAGTTGACGCTTCTGTCGTATCGCGTTTTCATTCGCTCACTAGCACGCAGATTCTCTTCCCTCATATGCCCGTGAACTTCCTCCATTTTCCTTCTCAAATCTTCCGCGTATTCCGAAATACAGCTAGTCGTATCTGGAGGACAACCCGCGAGAAGATCCGCTGGAAGTCGAAGCTCTCTACCAAAGTTCGCTCGGGCCGGTGTAGTAGAGGTACTCTCATGAACTGCCGTTCTATACGACAGAAGGAACAGAGAAATGTACTCGTCCCAATTGTTCTGATGGCTTTCAACAACTTTTGCCAGATGCCGCTCCAAAGTTTGGTTGAACCTCTCCACCATTCCATCAGATTGCGGATGATACGGCGTAGTCCGAGTTTTGTGTATCCCCATAATCTTGCATGTTTCCTGAAAGACTTGCGACTCAAAATTCCTGCCTTGGTCACTATGGATTTCAAGGGGTAGTCCAAATCGGCAGAAAACTTCATTCACCAGTTTGCTAGCCACAGTAACAGCTTCCTGATTTGGTAATGCGAACGCTTCTGGCCACTTTGTGAAGTAATCCATTATTACCAAAATGTAACGATTTCCACTATTCGTCATTGGAAACGGCCCGGCCACATCCAAAGCTATTCGTTCCCAAGGAGCACCCACGTTGTATAACTTCAACGCTCCCCGACTTCTTGTTTGTGGTCCTTTGACACAGGAACAACTCGTACATTTCTTGCACCAGTCTTCAACATCTTCCTTGCAGTGCAACCAGTAATAACGTTGACGAATTTTCACCAAAGTTCTCTTCACACCGAGATGACCGCCAGATGTTCCGTCGTGATACGCTCGCAGTATATCAGAAATCTTTGACTTCGGCACAACTGTCTGAAGATGATTGTCTTGTCCTGATGCACTCTCCCATTTTCGACATAAAAGTCCATTGTGTAAGAGCAGGCTATTCCATTGTGCCCAATAGCTCTTCGTTACTGCACTCATTCCGGCAACTTCACTCCATCCTGGGCGTGCGGATCCATCTCTCACCCAATTGAGTATTGGTCTAAGGTCTTCATCTTCTTCTTGTAGTTTACGCATGGCATCGCTGCTCCAATCATCATTAACTGTATCAGTTCTTATAACTCTGACCATAGATATTTCTTTATCTTCCTGTTTCAAACAGTGCTTGCAGTCTTCAGAACACGGCCGTCTTGACAAAGCATCAGCATTCCCATGAGACTTCCCACTGCGATGCTCTACTACAAAGTCGTACTCCTGTAGTTGTTCAATCCATCACGCAACTTGTCCTTCAGGATTCTTGAACTGCAGTAGCCACTTCAAGGCTGCATGATCTGTTCTGACTAGAAATTTCCGACCCAATAAATACTTCTTAAAATGCTGAAGTGTTTTGACAACTGCTAGTAGCTCCCTTCGAGTGACACAATAATTCCGCTCTGGTTTTGACAGGGATTTACTGTAATAAGCTATCACAACTTCTTGATCTCCTTTTCTTTGTGAGAGTGTTCCTCCTATCCCTGTATTACTTGCATCTATGTCAACTACAAATTCATTGCACTGATCCGGATATCCGAGTACTGGTGTTTCACATAACCGGCTCTTAAGTTCCTCGAAAGCCGTCTGGCATTGTTGGTCCCAGACGAAAGGCCGTTTTTCTTCTGTTAGTCTATGCAATGGCTTCGCTATATCCGAAAAACTCTTGACAAAACGACGGTAATAAGAGCAAAGTCCCATAAACGCCCGTACTTGTGTTTTGTCCGCAGGCACAGGCCAATCTTTAACCGCCGAAATTTTTGATGGATCCGTTTCGACGCCGCTTTCCGAAATAACGTGTCCCAAATAGTTCACCTGCCGTTTGAAGAATGAGCACTTCTTCTGGCTTAGTTTCAGATTTGCACTTCTCAACTTGTTAAATACGGATTCCAGCTTCTTCAAATGGTCATCAAATTCTTGCCCCACTATTATAATGTCATCGAGATACACCAAGCAGGTTTCTCCCAGCAACCCAGCAAGGACACGTTCCATTAACCTCTCGAAAGTAGCCGGGGCGTTGCACAGCCCAAACGGCATCACCCTGAACTGCCAGAGGCCCTTTCCTGTGGAGAATGCGGTCTTCTCCTTATCCTTGGGATCCAACTCCACCTGTCAATAGCCACTTTTTAGGTCCAGCGTAGAAAACCATTTCATGCCATTGAGAGTATTCAAGGTGTCGTCTATCCTTGGTAATGGATAACTGTCCTTTTTGGTCACGTCGTTTAGGCGGCGATAGTCAATACAGAACCTCGTTGACCCATCCTTCTTCTTTACCAAAACCACTGGTGAGCACCACGGACTGGACGATGGTTCGATTACTTCATTATCCTTCATGTCTTGAATCATGTCGTCCACCTCCTTTTCTCTGGCAAAAGGAATTCGGCGGGGCCGTTGTCGTATAGGTTGTTCATTTCCAGTATTGATTTTATGCTGAACCATGCTCGTCCTTCCGATATCACCATCATTCTTCGAAAATATATCGGAGTACCGACGTAGCAAATTCTTCGCCTTGAGCAATTCAATACTTGTCAAATCTTGCTTACATTTTTCTAGTATACTGTTAACGTCGATTGTACTTGCTTCCGTCTTTTTGGTTTCCTGACAATTCCGCAACCACACAATTTCTTCGCTTCGTCCTATTAGCGTACCTTTCTTTAACACCTGTTCTTCATTGCTCAAGTTCAATACAGGTACCACTGCTTCCATAGATGAATTGACGACTGTACGTGCCGGCAGCCATGATGACTCGTTATCCACTTTTTCCAGTATTGTCCAACGTTGCTGTTTCAAACTTTTATTTCCGGGAAAAATTACTGGAACTAGCGTTTGTGATCTTGGCAACAGTTTAGTGTTCCTAATGCAGTACACCTTTCCCTCGCCACCGCCCCTCATTGGTATTTCGTCTTCCCCACACTTCAGGACACCGGAGTGAATGTCGAGCTTACATCGATGATCCTTTAAGAAATCAAGGCCGATAATGCAGTCATCCACAATGTCAGCTATTACCGCTTGTTGCCAGTACAGCTTGTCACCAATCTTTATAGCCACTTTCTGTTCACCTGATACTGGTATATGCTGGCCGGTAGCCGTTGTTAGCTGGTAAGCTCCCTTCCAAACGTTGATCTTTCCGTTTCTTCTTGTCAGCTGTGTCCCAATTACCGTACGTGACGCTCCAGTAACCAAAGTCAATGAGCACGGACTTCCATTTACTGATCCATTAACAGTTAAGCTGTTGCCATCTGTGCTCTGACAAATCTTGATTTTCGGGGCTTCATGTCCACCGGCCGGTGCCCACCCTTCAGCCCTGGCTGGAATTAGTTTCTCTGCTTCTCCAATGCCTATACACCAGCATCGGTCCTTCGTCTCTCCACAGTTGTAGCATCTAGGGACTAAAGCTCTGTGTTGGCTTACCCGCGCCACTTCCATTGAATTTATTCCCCTCAGACGTCCACTCCTCGGGTCTCGCCGAACGGCTTCCACCTCGAGCGCATGTGCGACGGCTTCCTTGATGTGACCGTGATGACCCAAGCGCACGGCAGCTCTTACTTCCGCGTCGAAAATACCGTCGACAAACGACTGCAAAAGCATGCTGTCAATGACCGATGCCGGCGATGTTTGGTACGCCTTCCGGACCAATTTTTCTACCTCCAGAAACCATTGTTGCAATGACTCATTTGCTTGTTGGCATCGATCACGGAGTTGAGCGCGGAAAACATGCTCCAGGTGTGAGTCCCCATAGCGCAATTCTAAGGCTTCCAGCAATTGCTCGTAGGTTGCATCGCTCCCCAAGGCCTCCAGCACGGTCAAAGCCTTGTCTCGTAGTCCCAAAGTAAGCGCGGTTTTAGCCTGGTTCTTGGTCCACCCATTCAGGTTCATCACAGCCTCAAACTGTAGCTTGTAAGCCGCCCAGGAAGAGGTTCCATCGAAAGGCGGGACTTTGAAATTTCCGCCTGCAGTCGATGCACTTACTATGGTTGCTGAGCCCGGGATACCATTTGTTTTGAGCTTCCTGACGTCTTCCTCGACGGAGGAGAGGCGGTTCCCGTATTGTTGTACAGTTTTGACACCTTCCTCAATGGAACAGAGGCGAGTCCCATGTTGCTGTACAGTTTCCTCCACCGCTTCTACCCTGCACATGCTGTCGGTGATAGCGGTCAAAAGATTCTTCTGCAATGCGCACATCTGTTCCTCTTGCCGGTGGCCCTGCTCTTCCTGGATGGCGTGCAGCTGCTCCTCCTGCCGGCGGGCCTGCTTGTCCTGCCGGCGGGCTTGCTCCTCCTGCCAGCGGGCATCCTCTTCTTGCCGGCGAGCTTGCTCTTCCTGGATGGCGCGCAGCTGCTCCTCCTGCCGGCGGGCCTGCTCCTCCTGCCGCCGGGCTTGTTCCTCCTGCATAGCGCGCAGCTGCTCAAACAAGGCGCCCAGGTCTGGTCCAACCTGGGTTCTTGTCGGCGCACTTACGGAAGTTGCCCCACCGGAGTTGTCTTGGCATCCAGGGGTTTCTTCCTCGGAAGCCTCGGTGCCAGAGCCACTGGCTTGCTGCGAAGCAGTCTTGGCGCGCGTATTCACGCCTTCTCTCGGCATGACAGGCATTTTACCTTCCAATCCCACTTCTGACACCAAATGTTACGGAAGTGGGTACAGGGATTGGAAGGAAACAAACGTTTTACCGAAAGTAGCGATTTATTCGCACTACGAACACGTAACACTGCACTGAACGCGTAGCACTGCACGAAACGCGTAGCACTGTCCGACACTGTCCCCGCGCACTATGCGTTACACGGTCCAACGCTGTGCTCCGAACACTGACAGTCCACTGGGAGCACTTTACCACTTTGCACTTCACTTCACTATTCACTGTTCACTTCACTATTCACTGTCACTGTTCACTTTTTCCACTTTTTCACTTTTCCTTCTTGTTCCTTTCTTCAGATCACTTTCCACTGAACTGCCCGTAGACGCGCTTGCAGCTCCTTATATACCCGGAATTTCGATTGTCATTTATTGAATTTCGATCGTCATTTATTGAATTTCGTTAGTCTTTTCGTTTTCTTCTGTTGGATTCCGATCGTCTTTTCCTTCTTACATCATTTCTTGTTTTAGTCCAGAACTTTCGGTTCTTTATTTGAATTCCTTAAAGAAGGCACTCGCCGCTACTAGAATTTTCTGGTAACATTAAAATGTCGAACAAAAATCTTCATAGCTGGACCGGGCTCGAACTCGCGTACGTCTGCTTTGCAGTCGTAGCTCTGACAGCCCGGCCGTTGTGACAATGACGATGTTTGCCAAAAACTTCACTGCCTTGCACGCTTACGTAGTTACGTCAGCACGGCGTCACATTACGGTAAATTTTTAACTGACACACCGTAAAACACCGTATTTTCACCCTGGCAACACGGTAATCCTTTATTTTTCGGCGCTCTTATATTTATGCAATATTCACCACGGCATGTTTATCAAAACTTTTTTTTAATTTTTAATTTGAACTTTCTGGGTTAAAGTTTTCTGTAATATTCCACTATCTTTCTTCATCTTCTTTCTTTATTCTTTCTTTGTAAGCTTAATTACGTTAAATCTTACTGCATTCATCTATCATCGATTTTTAATTAAGCTTTCATCATTTTATAATAATAAGTTGATGATACACACTAGCAAACATTTAGCAAACATTTTTTTTAAGGAAGTCAAATCTTCTCCTGCCTTGGCTTTTAACGAATGCAACTAGAATGTAAAAAAAAAGCGGTGATTCTCACGACATGGATTAAAGGATAGTTAGTATGGGATAAGGTTCGGGATAGGGTGATGATGATGTTAGATTTCGTGAATCTAAGATATTTCCGAATTACAGATACGCTAAGAGTTACTATGACACGGGATGCTTGCTACTAACTATTATCTATTCTGTGACGGTTTACAGAATAGATAATAGTTAGTTGCAAGCATCCCAAGGCGTTTTTCGTGACTGTAGATTTTATGAACTAGCGGCCGCCCGCGGCAGGCTTTGCTTGCGTAGTAGTGGTCATTGCTATGCTAACATCCATCCTGTGGAATGTTTGTTTTATTTACCTACATGATTTTGTAGATCTACTGCATTTAGTTAGGTATTATGAGTAAGGTGGGCACTGATGCCAACGAGCTTACCTGATGGTGGATTCAGAAGCTGAATATGTTTAAAATGATTACCAGCTCTTAGGTAGGTAGGAGTTCTGTGTGTAAAATGGGACTTCTCAGCAAATAGGTAGATAGACTTGGCTACCTACATAAAGGTACCTACTTTTTCATCATCATCATCATCATTAGGCCTACCTTATTAGGTACCTATTATGAATAAGGTAGACAAGGCACTGATGCCAACGAGCTCCGGCAAATTCATCATCTACACTTGATGTGCGGGCTGGTTTCCGCAAGGCCTCTAGTGGGACCTTATTGCGTGGCGCTTGACACGAACGAGTTGCTCGAACTTTTGTAGGTTCTACAACACGCCGGTTTCCTCACGATGTTTTACTGGCACATACATTTTTCTACAGAAAAACTCATTGGTACACGACTGGATTTGAACCCACGACATAAGGATCGGAAGGCGGGTCCGCTACCACTAGACCACCAATGCTCTCTGCCAACGAGCTTACCTGATGGTGGATTCAGAGGAGCGTGTAATCATAATACTTAATCATATGTAGGTAGGCGTTCTGTGTGATAATGGGACTTCTCAGCAAATAAGTAGGTATATGTACTTATAGGTAGGTAACTATAGCATCATCATTTTTCTTCTTCTTCTTAATGCCCTTATCCCACTTTATGTGGGGTCGGCACAACATGTCTTCTTCCTCCATTTCCTTTCATCATCATCATTATTATACAGATTTGTATTTTTGTAACGAATAAACTCAAAAACTACTGGACTGATAAATTTCTTTCGCCTCTTTAATGATGAATTATCCCCGAGTAACATAGTTACATTATATCTAGTTCGAGCAAATGAAACCTACAGGAAATGAGTCTCTTTCACCAATAACTCTGCATCTGTAGTTCAGTAACTACTGAGTAGTTTGACAGTTGGTACAAATGAAATGAAATGAAATATATTTATTTGCAAGAAGTATGGTACATTTATAAGATCATAGGGTATGTAAAAAAGTGGCTCACATACTTCATCGGCAACCAATATACAAAATTCAAACAAAAAGTAGAAAATATAAGTTAAATTAAAATAAATCAGTGTGAGAATAATAACAATAATCAATTCAGAATAATAATTCTTAAAGAACATATTGTTACGGAAGTGGGTACAGGGATTGGAAGGAAACGACTGATTTACCGAAAGTAGCGATTTATTCGCACTACGAACACGTAACACTGCACTGAACGCGTAGCACTGCACGAAACGCGTAGCACTGTCCGACACTGTCCCCGCGCACTGTGCGTTACACGGTTCAACGCTGTGCTCCGAACACTGACAGTCCACTGGGAGCACTTCACCACTTTGCACTTCACTTCACTGTTCACTTCACTATTCACTTTCACTGTTCACTGTTCACTTTTCCACTTTTTCTCTTTTTCTTCTTGTTCCTTTCTTCAGATCACTTTCCACTGAACTGCCCGTAGACGCGCTTGCAGCTCCTTATATACCCGGAATTTCGATTGTCATTTATTGGATTTCGATCGTCATTTATTGAATTTCGTTAGTCTTTTCGTTTTCTTCTGTTGGATTCCGATCGTCTTTTCCTTCTTACATCATTTCTTGTTTTAGTCCAGAACTTTCGGTTCTTTATTTGAATTCCTTAAAGAAGGCACTCGCCGCTACTAGAATTTTCTGGTAACATTAAAATGTCGAACAAAAATCTTCATAGCTGGACCGGGCTCGAACTCGTGTACGTCTGCTTTGCAGTCGTAGCTCTGACAGCCCGGCCGTTGTGACAATGACGATGTTTGCCAAAAACTTCACTGCCTTGCACGCTTACGTAGTTACGTCAGCACGGCGTCACACTACCCCCTCCTTAGACGTGCTCGTCCCGAGCATCGTTAGAGCCGTAGTACCGTGCCAACCTGTCCACATGAACCACTTTCGCTGGACTTCTTGGCGTTTTCCGAATTCTATATGTGACATCATTGATCCTCGTAATTACTTGAAAAGGGCCTTCCCAACTCGGTTGTAGTTTTGGAGATTTTCCTTTCCTTCGAACGGGGTTGTGAAGCCAAACAGCAGAACCTTCTTCAAAGGACTTGGAGTTGACGCTTCTGTCGTATCGCGTTTTCATTCGCTCACTAGCACGCAGATTCTCTTCCCTCATATGCCCGTGAACTTCCTCCATTTTCCTTCTCAAATCTTCCGCGTATTCCGTAATACAGCTAGGCGTATCTGGAGGACAACCCGCGAGAAGATCCGCTGGAAGTCGAAGTTCTCTACCAAAGTTCGCTCGGGCCGGTGTAGTAGAGGTACTCTCATGAACCGCAGTTCTATACGACAGAAGGAACAGAGAAATGTACTCGTCCCAATTGTTCTGATGGCTTTCAACAACTTTTGCCAGATGCCGCTCTAGAGTTTGGTTGAACCTCTCCACCATTCCATCAGATTGCGGATGATACGGCGTAGTCCGAGTTTTGTGTATCCCCATAATCTTGCATGTTTCCTGAAAGACTTGCGACTCGAAATTCCTGCCTTGGTCACTATGGATTTCAAGGGGTAGTCCAAATCGGCAGAAAACTTCATTCACCAGTTTGCTAGCCACAGTAACAGCTTCTTGATTTGGTAATGCAAACGCTTCTGGCCACTTTGTGAAGTAATCCATTATTACCAAAATGTAACGATTTCCACTATTCGTCATTGGAAACGGCCCGGCCACATCCAAAGCTATTCGTTCCCAAGGAGCACCCACGTTGTATAACTTCAACGCTCCCCGACTTCTTGTTTGTGGTCCTTTGACAGAGGAACAACTCGTACATTTCTTGCACCAGTCTTCAACATCTTCCTTGCAGTGCAACCAATAATAACGTTGACGAATTTTCACCAAAGTTCTCTTCACACCGAGATGACCGCCTGATGTTCCGTCGTGATACGCTCGCAGTATATCAGAAATCTTTGACTTCGGCACAACTGTCTGAAGATGATTGTCTTGTCCCGATGCACTCTCCCATTTTCGACATAAAAGACCATTGTGTAAGAGCAGGCTATTCCATTGTGCCCAATAGCTCTTCGTTACTGCACTCATTCCAGCAACTTCACTCCATCCTGGGCGTGTGGATCCATCTCTCACCCAATTGAGTATTGGTCTAAGGTCTTCATCTTCTTCTTGTAGTTTACGCATGGCATCGCTGCTCCAATCATCATTTACTGTATCAGTTCTTATGACTCGGACCATAGATTTTTCTTTATCTTCCTGTTTCACACAGTGCTTGCAGTCTTCAGAACACGGCCGTCTTGACAAAGCATCAGCATTCCCATGAGACTTTCCACTGCGATGCTCTACTACAAAGTCGTACTCCTGTAGTTGTTCAATCCATCGCGCAACTTGTCCTTCAGGATTCTTGAACTGCAGTAGCCACTTCAAGGCTGCATGATCTGTTCTGACTAGAAATTTCCGACCCAATAAATACTTCTTAAAATGCTGAAGTGTTTTGACAACTGCAAGTAGCTCCCTTCGAGTGACACAATAATTCCGCTCTGGTTTTGACAGGGATTTACTGTAATAAGCTATCACAACTTCTTGATCTTCTTTTCTTTGTGAGAGTGTTCCTCCTATCCCTGTATTACTTGCGTCCGTGTCAACTACAAACTCATTGCACTGATCCGGATATCCGAGTACTGGTGTTTCACATAACCGGCTCTTTAGTTCCTCGAAAGCCACCTGGCATTGTTGGTCCCAAACGAAAGGTCGTTTTTCTTCCGTGAGTCTATGCAATGGCTTCGCTATATCTGAAAAACTCTTGACAAAACGACGGTAATAAGAGCAAAGTCCCATAAACGCCCGTACTTGTGTTTTGTCCGCAGGTACAGGCCAATCTTTAACCGCCGAAATTTTCGATGGATCCGTTTCGACGCCGCTTTCCGAAATAACGTGTCCCAAATAGTTCACCTGCCGTTTGAAGAATGAGCACTTCTTCTGGCTTAGTTTCAGATTTGCACTTCTCAACTTGTTGAATACGGATTCCAGCTTCTTCAAATGGTCATCAAATTCTCGCCCCACTATTATAATGTCATCAAGATACACCAAGCAGGTTTCTCCCAGCAACCCAGCAAGGACACGTTCCATTAACCTCTCGAAAGTAGCTGGGGCGTTGCACAGCCCAAACGGCATCACTCTGAACTGCCAGAGGCCTTTTCCTGTGGAGAACGCGGTCTTCTCCTTATCCTTAGGATCCAACTCCACCTGCCAATAGCCACTTTTTAGGTCCAGCGTAGAAAACCATTTCATGCCATTGAGAGTATTCAAGGTGTCGTCTATCCTTGGTAATGGATAACTGTCCTTTTTGGTCACGTCGTTTAGGCGGCGATAGTCAATACAGAACCTCGTTGACCCATCCTTCTTCTTTACCAAAACCACTGGTGAGCACCACGGACTGGACGATGGTTCGATTACTTCATTATCCTTCATGTCTTGAATCATGTCGTCCACCTCCTTTTCTCTGGCAAAAGGAATTCGGCGGGGCCGTTGTCGTATAGGTTGTTCATTTCCAGTATTGATTTTATGCTGAACCATGCTCGTCCTTCCGATATCACCATCATTCTTCGAAAATATATCGGAGTACCGACGTAGCAAATTCTTCGCCTTGAGCAATTCAATACTTGTCAAATCTTGCTTACATTTTTCTAGTATACTGTTAACGTCAATTGTACTTGCTTCCGTCTTTTTGGTTTCCTGACAATTCCGCAACCACACAATTCCTTCGCTTCGTCCTATTAGCGTACCCTTCTTTAACACCTGTTCTTCATTGCTCAAGTTCAATACAGGCACCACTGCTTCCATAGATGAATTGACGACTGTACGTGCCGGCAGCCATGATGACTCGTTATCCACTTTTTCCAGTATTGTCCAACGTCGCTGTTTCAAACTTTTATTTCCGGGAAAAATTACTGGAACTAGCGTTTGTGATCTTGGCAACAGTTTAGTGTTCCTAATGCAGTACACCTTGCCCTCGCCACCGCCCCTCATTGGTATTTCGTCTTCCCCACACTTCAGGACACCGGAGTGAATGTCGAGCTTACATCGATGATCCTTTAAGAAATCAAGGCCGATAATGCAGTCATCCACAATGTCAGCTATTACCGCTTGTTGCCAGTACAGCTTGTCACCAATCTTTATAGCCACTTTCTGTTCACCTGATACTGGTATATGCTGGCCGGTAGCCGTTGTTAGCTGGTAAGCTCCCTTCCGAACGTTGATCTTTCCGTTTCTTCTTGTCAGCTGTGTCCCAATTACCGTACGTGACGCTCCAGTATCCAAAGTCAATGAGCACGGACTTCCATTTACTGATCCATTAACAGTTAAGCTGTTGCCATCTGTGCTCTGAAAAATCTTGATTTTCGGGGCTTCATGTCCACCGGCCGGTGCCCACCCTTCAGCCCTGGCTGGAATTAGTTTCTCTGCTTCTCCAATGCTTGTACACCAGCATCGGTCCTTCGTCTCTCCACAGTTGTAGCATCTAGGGACGAAAGCTCTGTGTTGGCTTACCCGCGCCACTTCCATTGAATTTATTCTCCTCAGACGTCCACCCCTCGGGTCTCGCCGAACGGCTTCCACCTCGAGCGCATGTGCGACGGCTTCCTTGATGTGCCCGTGATGACCCAAGCGCACGGCAGCTCTTACTTCCGCGTCGAAAATACCGTCGACAAACGACTGCAAAAGCATGCTGTCAATGACCGATGCCGGCGATGTTTGGTACGCCTTCCGGACCAACTTTTCTACCTCCAGAAACCACTGTTGCAATGACTCATTTGCTTGTTGGCATCGATCACGGAGTTGAGCGCGGAAAACATGCTCCAGGTGTGAGTCCCCGTAGCGCAATTCTAAGGCTTCCAGCAATTGCTCGTAGGTTGCATCACTCCCCAAGGCCTCCAGCACGGTCAAAGCCTTGTCTCGTAGTCCCAAAGTAAGCGCGGTTTTAGCCTGGCTCTTGGTCCACCCATTCAGGTTCATCACAGCCTCAAACTGTAGCTTGTAAGCCGCCCAGGAAGAGGTTCCATCGAAAGGCGGGACTTTGAAATTTCCGCCTGAGGTTGTTGCACTTACTATGGTCGCTGAGGCCGGGATTCCATTTGTTTTGAGCTTCTTGACGTCTTCCTCGATGGAGGAGAGGCGGTTTCCGTGTTGTTGTACAGTTTCCTCCACCGCTTCTACCCTCCGCATGCTGTCGGTGATAGCGGTTAAAAGATTTTTCTGCATTGCGCACAACTGCTCCTCTTGCCGGTGAGTTTGCTCCTCCTGGCGGCGGGCATCTTCTTCCTGGCGGCGAGCTTGCTCCTCCTGAATAGCGCGCAGCTGCTCCTCCTGGATGGCACGCAGCTGCCCCTCCTGGCGGCGAGCCTGCTCCTCCTGGATGGCACGCAGCTGCTCCTCCTGCCGGCGGGCTTGCTCCTCCTGCCGGCGGGCTTGTTCCTCCTCCCGGCGAGCCTGCTCCTCCTGGATGGCGCGCAACTGCTCCTCCTGCCGGCGGGCTTGCTCCTCATGCCAGCGGGCTTGCTCCTCCTGCCGGCGGGCTTGCTCTTCCTGCCGGCGGGCTTGTTCCTCCTCCCGGCGAGCCTGCTCCTCCTGGATGGCGCGCAGCTGCTCCTCCTGCCGGCGGGCTTGCTCTTCCTGCATGGCGCGCAGTTGCTCAAACAAGGCGCCCAGGTCTGGTCCAACCTGGGTCCTCGTCGACGCACTTGCAGTAGTTGCCCCTCCGGAGTTGTCTTGGCGTCCAGGGGTTGCTTCTTCAGGAGCCTCGGCGCCAGAGCCACTGGCTTGCTGCGAGCCAGTCTTAGCGCGAGTGCTCACGCCTTCCCTCGGCATGACAGGCATTTTACCTTCCAATCCCACTTCTGACACCAAATGTTACGGAAGTGGGTACAGGGATTGGAAGGAAACGACTGATTTACCGAAAGTAGCGATTTATTCGCACTACGAACACGTAACACTGCACTGAACGCGTAGCACTGCACGAAACGCGTAGCACTGTCCGACACTGTCCCCGCGCACTGTGCGTTACACGGTTCAACGCTGTGCTCCGAACACTGACAGTCCACTGGGAGCACTTCACCACTTTGCACTTCACTTCACTGTTCACTTCACTATTCACTTTCACTGTTCACTGTTCACTTTTCCACTTTTTCTCTTTTTCTTCTTGTTCCTTTCTTCAGATCACTTTCCACTGAACTGCCCGTAGACGCGCTTGCAGCTCCTTATATACCCGGAATTTCGATTGTCATTTATTGGATTTCGATCGTCATTTATTGAATTTCGTTAGTCTTTTCGTTTTCTTCTGTTGGATTCCGATCGTCTTTTCCTTCTTACATCATTTCTTGTTTTAGTCCAGAACTTTCGGTTCTTTATTTGAATTCCTTAAAGAAGGCACTCGCCGCTACTAGAATTTTCTGGTAACATTAAAATGTCGAACAAAAATCTTCATAGCTGGACCGGGCTCGAACTCGTGTACGTCTGCTTTGCAGTCGTAGCTCTGACAGCCCGGCCGTTGTGACAATGACGATGTTTGCCAAAAACTTCACTGCCTTGCACGCTTACGTAGTTACGTCAGCACGGCGTCACAATATAAAACAATTTAAATGAAATCTTTAACGCTATAAAAACATTTATACAACATTGTAGATATCTTTAGTAGGTAGTTACTCCATCACACACATATAGCTAGTTTCTTCATTCACAATCTGACCTATCACACTTTTGGTAGGGTTATAAACACACATCACACACCCACTAAAGTCGGGTCTACCACCTTCTAGCGCTAAGTTTGACACACATCTTCAGCCCACTGAAAATGAAAGCCCACGAGGTGTCTGGCATGCAGCAGAGCAGAGGTGTCCAGCCCTGAAGAATTAAATGTTCTTCTCATTAGTGATGACTGCCCAGTTCTAACTATGCGTAGGAGTTGCCTATGAGCGGTTGATTCCCATCCCAACGCTGCTGGAGGCATTGGAGTTGTCTGTACTGTAGGAAATGGTAAATACTCTTCAGATGATAATAATAAGACAGATGATTAATTACCGATGCTGTTGCAGCCATCGCATTTCTGTCTTATTTAATATTCCGGTGGATTTTATTTCGTAAATATTAGCTCGTATCTCGAAATTTATAGCAAGAATTATGGAACAGTTGCAAGCAGAAGCAAGCATGACATTGACCTCTTGATATTTGACAGTTTGAGATGTCAGTTTTGACAGTTGAAATATAAGATTTACGCACACAAATGTAGATATACATACGTATACGCACACATACACCATAGAAATCTGCTTCTTCTTTTTTCGTGAAAATAAGATCGGCCTTTATTTTTATATGGAGACACTGCGTCGTTATAAAGTATCTCATTCTCATATCTCTTATTAGTCTGTGCCGTCTGTGCCGGCGTCCACAGAGTACCGGCGCCGGCGTCCTTCTTTTCGTTCCGTACGTCGCGTCGGTCCTTTGTATGTTGGGTAGCGATGGGCGATTGCTTCAAAAAAAACAATCGAATGAATCGAAAATTGCGCTACTGCGCATTCGATTGTCGATTTAGTAGTTCCTCCCCATGATTATTCGAATAACAATCGACAAACTACTAACTACTATACATGTAAATATGCGTGCGGTGCGGTGAACTGCGCTGCGGAAGGCCACGCGGGGCGGTGCATGCGGGGGCGGGACGGTGTTGCGTCGATTGTTTCTAAGTAATAATACTTCGGTTGCATTTAATGTTAACACGCGTAGGTAAGTATATTTTAATATTATGAATATACATTTTATAGAAATGTAAAATTGACCTTGTCAAGTAAAAAGTATAGTTACCAAAATTATGTTAGAAGGTAGATTTCTAGCTATAAGTTGATTTTCTGTAAGAAAATATATTTCAAATAAGTATCTATAAGTACCTTTTTTACTTAATTTTTATTCTAGTCTGTGTTTTCCTTAGGTAGAAACTCTTTACCTACCCTTCTATTCGTAATTTGTTATACTTTAAAACAAATTAATTAATGTAATAACTTAAATCGCATAATAACTGCATTAAGTAGCGGCGCACGGACTTAATCTATTGATTTGTAGCGCAGCGCACGCCCGACGCACCATCTTTTGTAACTACTGATTCAGTAGTACGCACGAAAATAGTAGTTAGGTGCGTTGCGTGAATGCGTGACCTCTCCTTCTTTGTCTATCCCTGTTCCCATTATTTGGGGTCGGGTCTCCTCACTTTTTTGCGCCAAGACAGTCGGTCTTGGGTCGTCGGTTCGGGCAATTGGGCTTTCATGAGGTCTCTCTTAATATTGGTCCACCAGGTGGATGGCGGGCGGCCTCTTCCTCTCTTTCCTTCCGGTAGGCTCAATGCAATTTGCACTGCATGATCTTCAGTACGTCTTTTTACGTGCCCATACCATCTTAAGCGTGATTCGGTTAATTTATCTGTAATTGGGGCAACCTTAAAACTTCCACGGATGTACTCGTTACGAACTTTGTCAAGCCTGGTTACACCTCCCGCCCATCTTAGCATTTTCATTTCGTTAACATGGAGTTTCTGTTCATGTGTCTTCTTTGTGGTCCAGCATTCAGACCCATACATTAGTGCCGGGCGTACCGCTGTCTTGTAAATTTTGCCTTTAGTTTTTACTGGCATTCGTGGATCACACAGTACGCCTGTCAGGGATTTCCATTTCATCCAGGCAACGTTGACCCTATGCGTCACGTCTGCATCTACATTTGCGTCACTTGTTAGCATAGAGCCTAAATACTTAAATTTTTCAACAGTAGGTATGGGTGAAGATCCAATGTTAACGATATCTGCACTGGGGTTTCCGCTAAATGAGCATTTGAGGTACTCGGTTTTAGTTCTACTCACACGAAGACCGAACCTTTCAAGGGCATTTGTCCACGTGTCTAAGGTGTTCTGAAGGTGTTGTGCGGTATCGGCCACTAATACTATGTCGTCTGCATATAAAATGCTCCACGGCAGTGGCGATTGGATGTCTTTTGTTAGACAGTCCATCACTAGATTAAAAAGTAATGGGCTGAGAGCCGAACCCTGATGCACACCTACTTTAACCTCGAAGGCTTTGCCAATGCCAGCCAGACATCGGACGCTGGTACTGATGTTATTGTACATGTCTTGCACGAGTGTTATATAGTGCTCTGGTACGTTTTGGATTCTCAGAGCATGCCAGACTAGCTTTCGGGGTACCCGGTCAAACGCTTTCTCAAGATCGATGAACGCGAGGTGCAAATCTCTTTTGTTAATTCGGTACTTTTCCATCAGTATTCTAATTGCCTGTATTGCATCTGTGGTAGACCTCGATGCGGTGAAGCCAAACTGGTTCGGTGTTACTTCAGAGAGGGTTGTTAAGCGTTTATTTATAATTCGTTCCCATATTTTAAGGGTATGGGAAGTAAGTTTTATACCTCTGTAGTTTTCACACTGCGCCACATCTCCTTTATTTTTATAGAACGGTACAAGGTAACTTCGGCGCCATGATTCAGGAATACTTTTTGCTACGAGAATTTTGTTAAATAGTTTTGTTAACCATAAAATACCGGTTGGGCCAAGTTTTTTCCACAGGTCTGCCGGAATCTCGTCTGGCCCTAGCGCCTTCCGGTATTTCATTTTTGATACAGCCTGTATCACTTCGTCCAAAGTAATTTCTTGCACGGGGCCTTGTACAGGTTTCAAGGGTATAGGTTCTGCATTCGGGAATTCCTCGTTAAGAAGGGCTTCGTAGTACTCACGCCATCGGTTGTTAATTTGAATGTTATCTGTTATTAAAATACCGTGTTTATCCTTTATGTATTTGTTGGTTTTTATGTCCATGGTCTCCCTGTGTCTGCATTTAGCTATTTTAAAGAGCTCATTTTCATTCCTGGCATTTTCCAACTTTTCATAAAAGGTTTTATTTGATTTGGCTCTCTCTTGCGCTACACACCGCTTTGCCTTTTTCTTCGCCTCTTTGTATGAATTGCAGTCCTCTTCCGATTTTGTACTCTGCCACTGTTTGAATAATCGTTTCTTGCGGTCTAGTTCTTCTTTTACGCAATTGTTCCACCAGGTTGGGTCTTTCCCTTTACTAAGGCCACCTTTAGCAACTCCTAGAGTTACTGTAGCTTTAGCTATGGCAAGTTTTTCGAATTCTGACCACATTTCGTTGGCACTTTGGTATTCTGTTTCCCTATCGGTTTCTAAATATTCCTTCATTTCACTTAGCAGGCCTTCTCCTTTGGAACCCTCCAGCTCCTTCCATTTAATTCGTGGCGTTCTGTCAACGGTTGTCTTGATGGGTTTGGGCAGATCGTAGATGGCGACGAGAATTCTGTGTTGTGATGTCAGTGCCTCGCCTGGAATGACCTTGCAGTCTTTGAATTTTTGTTTAACAGCGCTGTCAGCTAGTATGTAATCGATTTGGGACGCTTTACCCGAACATTTAAACGTGATCAAATGTTCGAACTTCTTTTTAAAATTTGTGTTGATCAAAGTTAAGGCATGACGCGCAGCAAAGTCCATTATTTCTTCGCCTTGCTTGTTTAATATACCAAATCCATACCCGCCATGTGCAGATGCAGTGTTATGAGTTCCTACGTGGCCATTTAGATCACCTCCGATTAGTTTGTATTCATTTGATGGAATAGTGTGAACAAGATCATCGAAATCATCCCAGAATTCCGATTTTTCCGCTTGGGTGCACCCTGTTTGAGGAGCATACGCTGATATTATGTTTGTAATTTGTTGGTTGTCTAAAGCCAGTTTGACTGCAATCAAACGGTCGTTTTTTCTGGTGATGTTTATTATGCGGGATTTGAAGTATTCATCCAGTACGACCGCCACTCCATTTCTTTTGTTGTCTTCGCCGAAGTATACCACCTGGTAACCATTGCCAATGTCTTTAGATTTGGATCCTTTCCATTTTGTTTCTTGTAGGCAACAGATGTTAATGTCACGTTTCTTTAGCGTCTGGCTTAGTTTTTGGCTTCTTCCTGTTAGAGACCCCAGATTCCAAGTTGCTAGTCTTATTCTATGTAGCGTTAGATGGCTGTGCGAATGCTTATTCTTGTCTAAAATATCGCGTGAATGCGTGACCGCGCGGTAAAAATAGTAGTTAGGTGCGTTGCGTGGTTGCGTGGCGTGACCGCGCGGCAAATAGTAGTTAAAGTTGGTGCTAGTCGTTGTCGCCGCGCGCCGCACGCCGCACGCACCGTCAGTCGATAACAATCGACTAGTTTCAATTGTTATCGACTTTTATCGACTGAACCGAACAATCGACTAATTCGATAAAATATAGTAGTAATCGCCCTTCGCTAATGTTGGGTAAAAAAATAATTTCTGATTTCTGAGGGTCCTTGCAAGTGTGTCCTTGCATCTCCGATCTCCGCGTGCAGGTTGGTGGACTGGTGGCTCAACAATTTTATTCAACATGGAAAGAACCAAGTAAGTTTCATAGAAATTTGTTAATAAACGGTATAAAATCAATTCAAATTTGGAACCGAATGCATATCGTTCGATCTAGAGAGCTTCGTCAATGTTTTTATTAAACAGTAGACCGCTTAACCGAACAGTAGTTACGCAAGGGTCTAGGGTCCGCGCTTTAGTTTTTCGCGCAATTGTCGCGACTTGTTCACTTGATATTCCCATGATGTGATGTGATGATGAACAGATTCAACAATGAATGGATGTCGACGGTGAAGATCTTGGGTACCAAATTTTGCAAGATGGCGAAATTTTAGACCTCATTACTATCATTCTCACTCATTACGGTGGCTGACGCCACCGCTAGCACCACATCAACTACAAGTTCAGATTATGAAGATGAAAAAATTCTGAAGCGTTCTGAAGCTCAGATATTGCCTTGCGTTGGTTTGAAACACAGGCTGATAGCGACCAGTATCAAATATCTGTTCTTAAAATAGTATGTAATCTAGCTGCATTTAAACAAGTAGGATTGTTTCAGCAGACAATGATTCAAGATTTTGTAATTGTTAATTGGATACAGTTATGCATAAGGAGTCCAAGCGCCAAATTTCATTTTTTGATTTTTTCGCATTTTCGTAATCACTATGGCATAATTAAGCCATAGAAAAAACACTCTTGCAGCCAGCTTCACTCTAAGTGGTATTTTTTGATACCCCGTCCAAGCGCCTTCTATAGCAAACTAAGTATTTTGAAATGCAATACAAGTCCAACAACCAATTTAAAACTGACAACCAAATTTTATGATGAAAAAGCACATTTCCATTAAACATTACTAGTCCAAACGACGTAGTGTTACGCATCAGTAGTCTACGCGACAGTTGTTTGTAACTTCTGAACGTAATCTTTGTTTGGGTGGAAGGAGAGGCTGGCAGAAGAACCCAAGTCATGTTTAAGGAAGCACATATTATACTAGTTTACCAAAGTCAAAAACTTAATTCTTTGGTCAACTTAATTGTTGCGGAGAACAGAATAAAAAAAATAAAGGCCATAATACACGTATAAAGATAAAGATTAAAATATTTTATTGTAAAACTGTGTATAAAAGATCTTAAAAGTAATTATGTTCCAACAGCTTACCTATTTCGGGCGTACAATATAGCAAAAAAGTATAAAAATAGACCTGATGATCTCTCCTCGAAAAGCACCCTATATTTCTGAAACTGCAATTAATACTTTATACTCCACAAGACTACAAGAAAGTTATGGAAAGCTGCAGAACAAAGAATCACAAATACTGAAGAAAAGGAAAAAGCTATTGTCAACAGAAAAAAGATAACAGTGGGCGAGAAGGTCAATAATAATTGGTTAAGAATAAACCAGATAAAGGAAACCTAAAATCATCCATTGCCTCATTATGTCAAGGCAGGAGCAGTAGAAGAGGAAGAAAGCTTAGAAATTGATGTAAAGAAAAGAAAGGGTAGGAAAGGACAAAATGTTTCAGAGAAAAAACTAAAAGATTTAAAATCACTGTTTCATAATATCCCAAACGACGCTATAGCATTTGACAAAGATTTGATTTCTGATGACACGATTGAAGATGATATTGTTGTTGAAGGTGTTGATGGCCATTTAGGTTTTTGATCCGGAACTTATTGAAGAAGAGTAGATTTATATATTATTTACCTACTCCATCCTACCCGATATGTTCTGGGTTTGGGGTTGGTGTTGACCAATAATATCATCAATCATTTTTCTGTCTGTCTGAAAGCTGAAGATATATCTGAGATAGTCCATAACTTGTTTTAAATTATTATTGTTTATTAAATATATTTTTAATATATTTTTTAGATAATTATATTGTTTTATTTTCTGGACATACTATCAGTGCCATTTTAATAGTTTTTTATTTATTTTTATCAATCCTCTGTAACATCTAATATAAGATGCTGAGTAAATACGGAAATTCAAGGGTTTTTTATTAAACGATAGGAAAATAGTCCAGGAAACATTTTTATGTTATACTTATACTGATTTTGCAAAATGAGTACATCATATTAATTCGTTTCCACGTGCACTTAAAGCTAATCTTCCAGAATAAATAATTATTTTGTCTCTTGGACTCGTTTTGCAAAATGAGAACATCATATTTATTAGGAGTCCAAGTGCATTTTTAACGATATATTCCAAAATAAAAACTTTTTTTGTGTTTTTTTCTTGTAACATGTTAAATTACAAATATAAGCTTCGATGTACATAGATTTACTTTCTGACGATGCAAATGCAAATCTTCTACCAATAAAAACGCGTTTATGTAATTTACCAAAAAACTGAAAATGGCGCTTGGACTCACTATGCATAACTGTATCCAATTGTATCTAGTACACACACAATCATGTTTAACTATTGGATTGCCTGCACTTTTTTAATCTATGTCTTCCATCTATACATATAATAAAAACATAGCGGATGGCGGTTCTGTATATAGAAAATATTGAGAAAAAATACTAAGGGGAACTTTATTAACGCCAGTAGAACCCAAACTAGTCCAATATCAGGGCATGTTATTCCACAGTCAGAGGTAGTGATGCACAATTTCGAATGAAAACTATGTTTGAGTGATTGCTTGTTAGTTGTTACTAATATTGCTGTTTGAATATGAAATTGATTTCCATGTTCGGGTGATTTGAGAGATCACTCACAATGTTTGAGTGATCTCTTGACAATCTCTCTTTTAACAAGAATGGGGTAAGGTGTTTTAATTCATTAATGTTCTGTCACATTTCCCTGAAATTATTGGCACAAAATTAGGCTGAACATCTATACCCCTCAAGTTGATGGACACTTCGTAGCGAGTGCGAGTAGCGGCGAAAAAAAAGTGATAGTGATGAGCTGGCTCCAGCTATTGATAGTGATGGATTTACGCTGGTACAGTAAAAGCCTAAAAAACCGAAGCAAAATTAAGTAAATAACTCTAACTCTAGAGAGGTTATAATTTACCAAGTACGTCACATAACAATGCCAGAAGAAATATAAGAAACATCCCAGATCTGAGCTCATTCGAAGTTTGTGTAACATCCAATGAGGTTCTTCCTAAACAAATAGGACTAGCCAAATTGTTGAAGGCAGAAAACATTCCAAACATCACTGAGATCAAATACAAAACAACTTATAAAATACTACTAGGGCCTTATTAATAATCCTGGCGTAGCGTTGGAGTAGTTAATCCGTGTTTTGTCTCTTGCATTGACATGCAATTGTCAACTCGAGCAAATGTGACAAAACACGGATTAACTAGTCCAACGCTACGCCAGGATTATTAATAACACCCCTAAAGTTTGAGAACAGAGAAGATGCAGAAAAACTGTTATAAAGTACAAAGTTCACTGAACTAGGCTACAAGTGTCGTTTCACTAATGAAGTCAGTTCCACATACTTGGCTTAGTCTACACTAAATTATAAAGAGGAAAGATTTGTACCTATTTTTGTATGTTTGTAATGAATAGGCTCAAAAAGTACTGGGCCGATTTAAAAAATTATTTCACCAATAGAATGCTACATTCTTCCAATTTGACATAAGCTACATTTCATTTTGAAAAAAATTAGGGATCCTTGGTAAAATTTGAACAATGTAACCAAAGGTGTAGAAAAATGAGTCTTAAAATGTCTTTCGTCGAATGCGCTGCCGAAACTATTAGCGTCAGAACAAAATAATTTACAACAATATTGTCTACCCCGTGCGAAGCCGGGACGGGCTGCTAGTGAGATATATTGTAAAAAAAAATAGAAGAAGAAGAGTTGCTTAAATCTTGCAGCAGTGAGTTTGAAATAACTTGGGTGAAAAGGCTGAGACGTATAGATGAGTCTGGTGTATGGAATGAGTGTGAAACTGTACGCTTCTGCTTTGAAGGTGCCATTTTGCCACAGTATGTATACGGCTATGACTGCCGATTCAAGGTGGAACCATATACACACATCAAACTTGTCTAGGGATATTCTATTTCGAAATGATTTTTTTACAAACCGTTTGTTTTTTAGAAAAAGTATATATGGATATAACCTCTTTTGTTCCCCTTTCCAAATTTGAAAAATAATTAAAAATCGAACACAGTAGATAAAAGATATAGTGGGGACTCCGATTTAAATTAAACAATGTTAATTTTGCCTAAGATAAATTAACTTTTACTTCCCGCGATCTTAACATTGTCGTCGGTCCATCTGGTGGGTGGGCGTCCTACGCATCGTCTTCCGGTTCTTGGTCGCCATTCGAGAACCTTTATTCCCCAACGGCTGTCGGTTCTTCGAGCTATATGGCCTGCCCATTGCCACTTCAACTAACAAACTCTACTCACTACTACAGGCATGTTGCAAGCCGGTGTTATCCAACGCGTGGTTGTCGATACCGAAAGGGATCCTAACTAAAGAATCAAGAGAGCAAACAGAAAATACATAAATAATGTAATAAAAAAAATAATAATAAACATTATAAAGTTGCATGGCTTTAAAACATGATAAATGGTCTTTACCTATGAAATTGCCGTTTTGTATGGAATAAGGGAAAGTTTTAAACTATTATGGAATAAGATGTCTTTAGATTAATTTTTAATCTTCTTCCTGCCTTTATCTCACTAGGTGGTGTCAGCACAACATGTATTTTTCTTCCATTCTCCCCTATCATTCGTCATCTGAGTACTCACTCCTTCTTGGACATAATATGTCCATTATTATATTATATAATATTACTAGCTGCCTGTCCCGGCTTCGCACGGGTGTACATTTATTTTTTAAACACATAAATATAGCCTATGTTACTCAAGGTGAACCTACGTCCAGCAGTGGACTGATATCAATTGATGATGATGATGAAAGAACATTCTATAACGTTTAGGAGCACTATTTTCTAGAACATTTTGTCCAAATCTAAAATTCAGAACCGTTTGCATGGGTACCTATATTTGATTATTCCAGATCATTCGAGAACCTTAAAGAACATTCTAGAGCGTCTATGTGCATTCTGTTCTCATCAAAGTCAAGAATTTTCAGAAAAATCCATAAGCGATAGAATAGGATAGACATAGAGAAGTCCCTACGTGTTAGAAAAGGATAGACATAGATTTCGAAACTTTTGCCCCTTATAAATTAATAACACCTAAATATTGAATATAAACTATCCTATCTTTTAAGTCCGACCATATTATAGGCAGTTGCAAAATTTTATCGAAATCCGTTCAGTAGTTTCGGAGTTTATCGCGTTCCAAATTGTGACACGAAAGATTTATATATATAGATAATCTCTCACAGAATCCGTCCATCTTTTCTTAGACCTACTTCTACCTTTATATTCAATCTACATCCATGGCTAACACTCTTTTCGTCACATGACTTCTCTCATGACATGTCATGACTCATGAATAAAATATCTAAGTGAAATTTGTTTCTGTGTTCCAGTAACAGACTGCGGGCACAGCGGAAGTTTGCACAGGGAACATACATTCCTCCTATAAACTCTTCCTCGAATGGACCTAATGTCCCTACGAATACATGTCATAGGGCTTCCAGTGCCCAAGGTCCAGTCACCCTAAACGAGAGCAGTGCGATGGACCTATTTACAAAATTAAGTCTAAGAAGTAAGTTCTAATAAACTTTTTATGTATCAGTAATTTTAACCGCTTTATTCATAATGTCGAACAGTTTTTTTGCGGTTTGCTAAAAGTATCTTGTCCCTGTCACTTTCATGGGCACAAATAGAAATGGCAATAGACTTATCGGCAGGGCTGGATTCAGGGGAGGGCAACCGGGGAGGAGGAGGCCTCCACAATAAAGCCTTCAGAAAAAAAAAAATTCTTTTTTTATATTCTTTTTTCGCTGTTTTACCGTTACCTGCAGTACATTTTACTACATGATTATATTATTGTTAAAATTAACAGAAATAATTTATCGATATTTGTTCCACTTTTGTTTTGTTTTTACCAAGTGATCTGTAAAATATCGAAATGTCCAATGGCCCTCCCAAGCTGTTGCAATTTACTACCCATCTTGCCCGCAACCTCGAAGGTTGGGTGGGTATTCGATCGTGTCGTACCGTGTAACAATTAGTGTTAGCCTCGTATTCATGGTTAACATATTTTGCTTCGCAACAATTGAGCAACATTATTGATGAACGGCAAGAATGCTGCTAGTCGCATCAAAAAAAATCCTATGTTGATTTAAAAAAAGTTTCCAGTAACTTTGTTTAAATCAATATAGGTTGTCCACACGCCAGTCTTCGTTTAAATGTTGCCCGGGGACAAAGTGTTGTTAATTGCATTATTTTATCATTGCTCCACACTAATGCCATGTTCATAAACTGTTGCAAACACGTTCATACACATCAACATTTGTTGCTAAACTGATGTTTACGCTCGTCGGGTGAGAGCTAATAACATGCCGTTATCAACTCTGCAACACGCAGTGTTGCTAGCAACTCCGCAAGACGTTGATTCAATTTTGTTGCGAAACAAATGTTTACCATGAATACCAAGCTTTATTCAATAAAAAGGGTAGAAGCCAGAACGCAGCCCTGTCGGATGATGCCTCTGCACATAGAAACAAACGGTCCCCTTCCTGTTCTGCGTTAAGACCTCACCTGTAACATCATTGTGGGCAATGTCCAAACAGCTGATTTTAGGGTTGTGTTTAGTTGGAGGTAGGTAGCTATTGGTGTCCAAACTTTGATAATGATTTTTTAAATGAAACCAATCGAAATTAGACAAGTTGTAAAACTAAAGTTGTTCCCTGAGTCGGGCAAAATAACCTCCTTTCGGCTTAGTACATAATATAATAAATTACACCGTGTATTTAGGTTTTATTTTTAAATACTAAGAGAGAAAATACTTGATTTCACAATAAACTATTGAAAACTCGTCAAAAAAAATTATTCATTTTATATTAAAAATAATTTGTTATCTAAAAAAATAAAAATATTGCTATCATAAGGTTGCCCTACACAGGGCAACCTTATGAATATGAAGAAGGTTGCGACACAGAAAAGCAAAAACGCTTTTGCGACTCCTCAGCAACAGATGGCGCTAAAAGTTGATTATTGAAAACACGAATAAAACGACATATTCTAAAAAAATATGCAAGCTATAACATTTATTATAACTGTTTCAGGAAACCATGAACACGGGGTCTGGATCTTAAAACCTGGAAGCGACTTGACACCAAGCCTGCCAAATTCTTACTCTAAGAAAAAGATAAAAAATAAAAAAAATTCGGAACCTAACGTGCTTAAAAAGAAATATAATATGCGTAATAAAAAAAAGAGCACGTCTACAAATTCACGTCGCGATAGCATCGCAAGTGACACACCGCTAAGCCATTTAACTATCAGACAAAAAAATAGCGTTCAAGAATCATATGTTCCATTACCACCACCAGAAAACAAAACACCGAATCCGGACACATGTGATCCATCATCACCACAAGACAACAATGCACCGAATCCGGCAACATGTGATCCATCATCATCACAAGAAAATACATTGAATCCCGCAACATGTACTCCGACATCACCACAAGATTGCGCTCCCTCATTGCGTAAGCAAAACACCCGATCTGCTCGAACGACCCGTGACCCAAACTTCACTTACTCTGACCATTCATCAGTAACTTCTGCACCCAGTTGTCGTAGCGATAGCACTTATTACGTCGGAAGCCCAATAACGCGTAACAAGAAACGGAAAACCAGACTTCTGCGTAAACCCTACGAGCGGAAAACCATTGCAGCTTCTTCAGTTGCTCCTGTTGATGTTGAGGGCGAGAGTAAGTTTTTGTTTTTACATGAAATAGATGATAATACTTTCATGATTGCCGTATTATGAAACTGAATGTGTGGGGGCGGGACTAGGGCTTAGGGGGCTTAGGGGAGGACTATGCCTAGCTACCACTGACTAAACATGAAATAGGTACCGAGCTACGTACTATGTTCGGCCACATAACAGATAGGTACAGAACGCAATCTTCATACAAAGTGCGCTGGAGCAACATACACATAGACACGGCTCACGGACACGATATCTCTGGCCAGTTGGGACCAGGGCGGGCGCGACTGCCATCCGCTTGAGACACGCGTCTGACAACTTTTTTATGCGAAAATAGCATAACATAAGTTATTCTTACTGTTCAGTGGACGGTTGTTTAAATTCAACATTAAACTATGAATTGTCAGAATTTTCACTAATTTTACTTCTTCTAAATGAATGGCATCTGTCCATTTCAGATCAATTTTGCCAGTGTCGAGTAACCTTTTCGATCAAATCAGAATTTTCCTTTTATTCCAACTGCTAACACTTTGCTAAGACCTCAAGTAATGTTGGTTAAAATACCACCGAAATTACACAACAAAACTTAGAATAACACCAGAAAAACAATTAAAATTAAAATGCTATGTGACTTCCCAAAATGACAGAAAACGAATCCGTAATAGTACATTGTTACCTGAGGATTGAAAGTCACGTTTTTGAGTCCCGATAGCGAGGGCGCCAATGGAGCTTGAGGGACTTAAATAAGTCTTTCAACCCAGGTAAACACTGTGCTTTTCATTACGAATACAAGGAAAGTAAAAATAAAAACTACAAGGAGGTTATTGAACCAAATTCCAACTTTTTATTCAGCAAAGAGGTTGGAAACCCATTACAACGTTAAGAAGTTTAAAAAGTCTAATTAGAGCGCGATGTTAAATTTAAATAACACAAACATAGTATTAAATAAAGAATATTTTTTCTAAATGACTTTTGGCCTTACTTATAAAAATATGTCAAAAGATAAACAGTGATTAAACTATTGCCATCTCTTACCACTGGGTAATGAGAAATAGTGACAGGACTAACTTTAAGCAATTATTAAATTTAAATTGCGTTTATAAGTAGGGCTGCAAATTATTATTTAGCTTCAACTATTTCTTTAAAATAACATAAATTTGAGCAAAACATTTACCATTTTTTTAATTATGAAAATGAAAATAATGGCCGAATAATGCTGGCCTGCCGAAAGCCCACCATAGAAAAAAAAATAAGCGGGAAGGCGGCAATTTAATCTTCATTTTCACTCATTTTTCTATCATGTTTTTTTACTTTCCTTGTATTCGTAATGAAAAGCACAGTGTTTACCTCGGGTGAAAGACTTATTTAAGTCCCTCAAGCTCTGTTGGCGCCCTCGCTACGCTCCGCGCCAAACCCGTCTCGGGACTCAAAAACGTGACTTTCAATCCTCAGGTAACAATGTACTATTAAATGTTGACTAACCGCAGCCATCGTGCAGACGTGCTAAAACGCCTCAGTGTACTTGTGAAAACTGTAAAATAGCCATCGTAACTAACAGTAAGGTTTCAAAAGGGACAATACCACTTTTCTTTCGGTAAATATCGATATGTTCTCATAGCATCGTAAAATCGTGTAATTTTTACACGATCTGTTCATAATTTGTATCTGTAAGTAGGGTTTTCATACATTGATGGGAAATACAGACTGACGCGGAAAGCGGTCTTATTTTAACTATTAGGATAACCCAAGGGATAACCGCATCACTTGTTTTTTTCAGTCTGACCTAACCAAATTATTGTATTGTTTCAGGATCTCTGCCTTTAGAAGTGTCATACAACCATACGGCTCATTGGGTGAGAAGACACCATCCAACTTCACCACAAAAATTAACAGATCCTCAACTTACTGAAACACCACAATCCACACATTGTTCTGGTAATCAGTTTAAGGTGCCTCAACTTCCAGAGCGCTTTAAGAAAGATAACAACATTAATGCTACCCAAACCGAGGAAGCATTGGAGGCACCTGGGCGTAGACTTCGGTCGGCGAAAGGTGGCAGAATAAATACTACTCAAGCAGAGGGCTTAAGCGCGGTAGAAGCCCTTACTGCTCCTGCCTCGTCCCCTGCCAGGGCCAGCAGCCTTTCTTGCCCGAGACCTACGTTAAATGATTCAAGACAATTGGTAGTTTGTTTAACACAGATGGATGACGATACCACTCATAAGCTTGATGTTCCCGAAGAAAACACAGACCAAGGTAATCCATTATCTTATCTTATATCTTTAAAAGAGAAAAGCTTTGGCGATTTGGCATTTTATGTGCGTGTTTATGTATGTATGTATGTTTGTTTGTCCGACTATAACTTTTGAACCGTTGCACAGTGTTTCGTCTAGAACATGCTAGCTGGACAACATTATTTTTTCATATATTCGAGGCATATGCCTTTCATTTTAGCCGTTTATTACTATCTAATGCAGGTTTAAGATCAAGAGACCTATTTTGGGGGGAAAGGGTAGGTAATAGGTAAAAAATGCATTTTTTCACTTTAAAATAAGTGCATAAAAAGCGGCCAAGTGCGAGTTGGACTCGCCTATGAAGGGTTCCGTAGCAACAAGTAACAAGTTCTTGTAGTTCGTCGATCTAAGAGATCCCATTCTCACAGGTCACTATAAAACATACTCAAAGCTTTTAAAAAAAGCCGTCAATAAATCTAAAAGAATAAGCTACATACGTGAAATGGCAAAATCTACAAATAAAATGAAAACTATGTGGAAAATTATTAAAATACGCACTAATAAAATAATAAAAAAATCTTATAACAATTTAAAAATTAATACTCAAGAAGGCATAACATCGGACCCTAACAAAATAGCAAATGAATTTAACGAGTTCTTCGCATCAGTAGGTATGCTTAGAACCGGTATAGCTCCCGGCCGGCCGGTGCATCATCCCGTTGCAACTACAATGTACTTGAGCCCGGTCGAGCCGCGCTCGCTGTACCTAATAATCCGCAACCTAAAAAGTAAATACAGCTATGGCATCGATGAATTACCTCCGATTCTGATAAAAAATTGCGCAAAAGAACTGACGCTTCCATACTATTTACTCATTAATCAGTCGTTGTTGGAAGGCACATTCCCTGACCTACTTAAAGTGTCTATAATTAGGCCGATACACAAGAAATTATCTAAAACGGACCCCAATAATTATAGACCAATTGCGCTACTGCCTACCTCTTCAAAAATATTTGAAAAAGCTATGCAGACACGCTTGACCTCCTTCTGTGAAAAATACTGCATATTTGACGAAAGCCAAAACGGATTTAGAAAAAACCGCTCGATTACACTTGCTGTTTACAAATATGTTCAAGAAATACTAAACATAATAAATGATAAAAGTTACGCTATAGGAATTCTACTTGACATGACAAAAGCATATGATAAAGTACAGTACAACATACTACTCAATAAACTATACGGAATAGGTATACGCGGACTGCCCCACGATTGGCTCACTTCTTATCTTAAGCATCGTCAGCAGTTCGTGGAAGTTGAGTACATTGACAACGTAACCGGCACAATTACTAGAATAAGGTCAAATCCCATACAGACACACGCCTCAATCCCTCAAGGAAGTGTCCTAGGATGTATTCTGTTTTTAATTTACATCAATGACCTCCCAAAAATACTTACCGATTCTTGCGTCCTCTTCGCAGACGATATTTCAATTTTGACATCAATTAAAAACAATGACACCAATTTGACAACTAAACTAACTGACATACTAAATTCTATTCAAAATTGGATGATTGATCATAATCTGGACATAAATTATTTAAAAACTAAAATTATGCAATTTAGACCTTACCAAAAACCCCCTCTTGACATAAATTTTACTTATAATAATATTAAATTAGAATGCACCGACTCTTTTACACTCCTAGGACTAAACATAGACTCACACGTGAATTGGAAAAGCCATATCCAAAAAATAAGATCCAAACTGTCCAGTTTTACATATGCCCTTAAGGAACTTAGAAAAGCAACAGACTTACAAACTTCAACAACTGCTTATTATGCCTATGCATTCGCTTGGCTCACAAATGGCATTATCCTTTGGGGTAATAGTGTTGATGTCCATGATCTCTTTATACTACAAAAGTCATGCGTTCGTACCCTCGCCAATATAAAGCTTCCGGAAAGCTGCCAAGAACATTTTCGTAGCCTAAAAATTTTAACATTAACTAGCATCTACATATTCGAAGCTTGCAAGTTTGTCAGAAAATACCCACAATTTTTCGTAAAAAAAACTGACCTGCCACGGCGTTACCCATGCAGGTATAAGCACAAATTAGTACTGCCTAACTCTAAATTAAAAATACACAGTTCCGGTCCAACAACAATGGCATCAAAAATTTATAATAAAATCCCCGAACAAATAAAAGACGTAGAAAAGGATAGGACATTCGAATATAAATTAAAGGATTTATTGATAAAAAAATGCTATTATAATTTAAATGACTTTTTCAATGATACACTGCCTGCGTTATAATACTAATTGAATTGACTTCATAATATAAAAATAACAAATAGCTTTTAATTTATCTATTTTTTCAGACTTCGGCCCGCTTCCACTCCAGATATTGCTATGCCCTGAACATTAGGGCCTATTATGTATTTACTATTTTTAACTTTAAGACCTCACCATGTAACATAATAATTGCAATAAATAATATGAGTATGAGTATGAGTAAGGTAAATTGCGGTTTACGATTTATGACGTATAAAAAAAAACTACTTGCTAGATCTCGTTCAAACCAAATATCGTTGAAAGTTTGCATAGTAATGTGTATCATATAGTTTTTGTAGATTTATCATTCTCTTATTTTAGAAATTACAGTATTAGAAACCTCAACATCATTTTTAAAGCCCTATTCATAGATACCCACACGTACGGGATTGATGAAAAAAAATGGCTTCTCGTCTTCGGTAATACCAGAAATGTTAAATTTTGATTATATATGTATAATAAAATTTGCAAAAGACTAACTACAAATGCAAAACATTACTAATCTTGAACCGCTAAAGACAATTTCAAGAAAAAAAATTAAAAAATAACTTCCACAGCTTTCCACAGGGTAAAATTTATTTACTTGAAAGAAGACAGTCAAATTATTATTATATATAAATTACAGGCCTTTGGCAAGTAATTTATATATAATGATATGGATCCAAAATATATTGAAAATATAAAAAAGATATGGCTTGAAGGGTATAACAAAAAAATAAAAATAAAAGCGATATATTATAAGTTGAATGGTTTTTAAATAACGTAGTACATACCTTTAACTTCAAAATCCATCACTCAGAAATATTAAAATCCCTTTTAAATTCACTATTACAAGTATTCGCGTCGAAAGCAAAATTGCTAATGTAGTTCACATCATCAATCGTGGTTTTCTTCTCGCTTCCCCCTTGAGGGGAAGTGGGGTTAGGGCTTCAGAGCTACGCCCTCTTACCCTGGCTAGTCTGCGCCCATGACCATGGGCGCGTCTGTTTCGCTGGTGTGGCATCTGTAGTTGGAGACACCTATCCCGGTGCCACTTTAGTTGCCGACGCGATCAGGCCCTGCCGGGTGAGACCCCTGATTACTCAGGGGAGGCCCAGCGAACCGATCAGCGGTCGTGGCAGTGGCCACCGGTGTTGGTGACCCCGTGTGTGTGGCTTCGTGTCTCACCAGATCTCTGGAAAATGGCTTCATTTTTCGCTTCCCTGGCTCGTCCAGGGGCCTGGCGTTCAGCGGGGCAATGCCCGTAAGATGGTCCTGGCCTGACGCATCTTCTGTCTTGAACATCTTCGTGGTTAGCCTTCGGACGAAGACATCCAGCTTCTCATACTCCAAGTCTCTCTCGATGGTGGCGTTTCTCACGTAGCGCGGCGCTCCCACAATTTTCCTGAGCGTGATGTTCTCTTGAGCTTGGAGGCGGTCCCGGTTTACTTTGCTCAGGAAGGGGTACCACGCCGGTGCCGCGTACGTGAGTCAGATTCTAAGGTATGTCTTGGAGATGAGAATCTTCGTCCGAAGTGGCAGTCGCGATTTGAGGACAGGGAGGAGTTTGGCGCGAGCTCCCCTCACCTGTACTATGATGTTCTTGATGTGTCCTAGGAAGCTGAGGCGCGGTCAATAGTGACGCTGAGGTACTTAACGGCGGACATCCTCTCCACCTGTTGATTCATGAGCCTGAGGGGGGTAGGTAGCTTCGTGCTCCCGGTGATGATGGCCTGCGTCTTTGCCACATTCACCGAGAGCCTCCACTGCGGCTGGATCCGCTTAACCGCACACTCTGGCCTGTAGGACGACGCGTAGTACGCAGCGTCGTCTGCGTAGAGGGCGAGCTTTGCCTGCCCAACGACCGGAATGTCGTCGGTGTACCAGGCGTAAAGAGCTGGCGAGAGGCAACTGCCCTGTGGTACTCCCGCTTTCACGGGCCTCACACCGGACAGCACGTCCTCAATGGCCACTGTGATTCTCCTGTCTTCGAGGAAGCTGGCGACAACGCGCACTATGCTGCTGGGTGTGGTGGACTGTGAGAGTTTGACCTGTTCAAAGTCCCTCGTGCCAGACCCTGTCAAAAGCCTTCTCCATGTCCAGCAGAATAGCGACAACGTTCTCCTTGTTGTGACTGGTGGCCATTTCGTTGGTGATTTTGGCGATCTCGAGTGTGGTAGAGTCCTCGGTCCTTAACCCAAATTGGTCCTCCCTGGGCTTCAGGTGCGGAGTCAGCTGGTGCAGGAGCAACCTTTCAAAGACTTTCGATAAGGCGCTCACTGTGCTCAGCAACGCGATGGGTCGGTAGTTTTCGGGCGTCTATACCTGGTTTTGGGAGCATCACCACCTTGCCAGTCTTCCAGCTCGACGGGAAGTGGCCAGTTCTTAGGATGCCGTTGTAGAGTCGAGTCCAGGGGCCTACTTTCTCGGCAGCTTCTTTACGACCCTCAAAACTTTTCCCGGCGTCACGAAGAAAGGGGTCTCGTCTTCGGTTGATTAGCATCAAATTTCCGGGTAATGCGAAATTGAATTTTGTCCAGCTAGCATGTTCTAGACGAAACACTGTGCGTTGATGCGATCTGAATGAAATGTAATAAGTCCATAGCTTGAGAAATATACTGGTATAGTTCGGCCGTTCAGAGAATGCGTTCCTGACACGTCGCGATTGAACTGACGACGTAACTTTGTAATGGCGTTGCAGTTACGATAAAAATATTTTTGCTGGTTGTTTACCGTTTTAACAATTGATGAGCATTAAAACAACATTATTATATCAATAATCAATGAATTTTATAATTTTGTGCCAAACTGAGTGTCAAATAACTTGTTATACAATATTTTTCTAAATCTATACTGCGCTATTACAAGGTTATGTCAGCGCTTTATATTTGTAGTGCTGTACTAACTATGTGACTAACTGTGAATATCTGATCAAACTGTCAAACGCATTCTCTGAACGGCCGAACTATAATGAGTGAAATAAGAGGTTATTAAGATATGAAAACACAAAAAAACAAGTTACATGTCATATGAAATAACTTTGTTTGCACATTCCAAAACAGTTTCTATTTTTTTTTCTAGGCCCTCTGTTTTTTCTATACAAACAAAAAGGTTAAATTAAGATAAACAACGATACGAGAGCTCCCATCTCTAAGAATTTCGTTGACATCAAGGTTTTTCTACTGGTCCGTCAATTCATTTGTGTTTTGGTTTTTTTTTCATGAAATATATAAAAAAGGTACCTACTCAGTTGTCATAAAATGGTGAAAGCTTTTAAAAAGCAAAAAGCATAAAAAAATATAGATCCTACCCTACGCAGCGAAATAATACAAATCTTTCCGCGTTATAATGTAGATTATTTTCTTGAAGTGTATGGCCAATGTTCTTCAGGCCGATGATGATGATAAAATTGCACAGTTAATGTAATCATCATCATGAGCCTGAAGAGTTCCACTGCTGGACATAGGCCTCCCCTAAACATTTCCAGGAAGAACGATTCTGAGCTCTTTCCATCCACCGACTTCCCGCGATCTTAACAATGTCGTCGGTCCATCTGATGGGCGGGCCCCCTACTTTTCGTCTTCCGGTGCGTGGTCGCCATTCGAGAACCTTTATTCTCCAACGGTTGTCGGTTCTTCGACCTATATGACCCGCCCATTGCTACTTCAACTTACTAATTCAAAGAGCTGTCCCTAAGAGAGTCTGTGACCTTGGTTCTTCTACGGATATCCTCATTTCTGATTCTATCACGTAGTGAACCAGCATAGCTCTCTCCATAGCTCGTTGCGCGACTTTGAGCTTGTGTACGAGGCCGATAGTTAGCGACCACGTCTCAGTTCCGTATGTCATCACCGGCAACACGCTGTGATTAAAGACTTTTGTCTTGAGGCTCTGTGGTATCTGCGACGAGAAGATACAAATACAAAATACAAAAAAATGGCGCAATTTCCCGAACGCTGCCTATCCGAGTTGGATTTGTCGGCTGACCTCTCTGTCGAAGTTGGCTCTACCTAATTGGATCGTCTGACCCACATAAACATAGTGGTCCACAACTTCGATGATATCGCTCCCAACATGTACCGGCACGGGTGTGACATGAGCATTCGACATGATTTTGGTCTTACTCATGTTCATCTTTTGACCCACCTGTTGGGAGACAATACTAAGGTCTATATGACATCTCCCTGTCTCACCCTTTTTTGCATGTGGATTGGATTTGTACTCTGATCCTGAAGTCAGTCATTGTGGCATTCCTGTAGATACATTTCAACACTTCGATATAACTAATCTTATAATTAATCTAATAATAATAGTTAATTTATTCTAGTTAATCTAATAATGCTTGTGAAATATTTGCAGTGTTGTAGGTAGTTTTTTATGATTTCTTCTCACTATGTAGTAAAACAGGTAGGCAGTAGGTAAGCAGGTTAGACTATATTTGCCGTGAATTGTATGCATTGAATGAATACATTATTTGGTAGGCGATAAAATACATCACGTTATTGTACACCCCGTTATTACAATGCCAGTTAAGGGGCCGGCGGGCAAATTTTCATACAAACGTAATACCAAAATGATTATTAATTTAAGGTTGTTCGATTCCGATAAAAACTGAATTTACACAACTATGGATTTTACAGTGGTCTTTATTGCCGGCCAGTTATATAAAGTTGGAGAAAACTGTAGAATAACAGAAATATTAATAAAAAACCAAAAACCAAAAAAGTAATTTTTTCGTCATTCTTTCTAACGGGTACTCGGCATTGAATACGTGAATGAGCTTAAAATATATGTCTCAAAATAGTCGTAAAAGTCTGTTAGTTTTTTTTCTGAAGCCGCGACTGGCACGACCAGCGGCTGACATCGGTACCGGTTTATATAACTGGCCGGTTATAAGGACCACTGTAAAAGCCTATTACAGCTATTTCAGTGTACATTAATACTTTATTCGCCCATAGTTGTGTAAATTAAGTTTGTATGGAAATCGTACCCCCTTAAGCAGATTTTCACTATATTATTGTACTAATTGTATTTTTATTGTATTTATCTAGGTTCCTGGGCAGTTTTTATTTTAAATTACTTAACTCAAATGAAATTAACGCCAATCACTATTTACAATGAAAAAAAATGTGTAAAATGCGATTGGTGTTTATTTCTTTCGAGGTAAGTAATTTAACATAAAAACTGTTCAGGAACCTAGATAAATACTATACGAATACAGTTATTACAATAATATAGTGAAAATCTGCCTAAACTAATAATAATTCTGAAATTACGTTTGTATGAAAATTCACCCTCCGCCGGCCTCTTAAGCTACATGCACATTGGAGCAATTCATACATGTTCTGGCACTGGATACTTACACCTTGTCCTTGATACTTTATAAGGCGAACCCGACTTGGATAGGTTGGTTATGTTAGAACATAAAAAATACGCACAAAGCGAGTGAGCAGAGTGAGTGTGCTGCGGCAGCGGCCGCAGTGGCAGAAAATGTTTTTTTTTCAATACCCTTAAAGGGGCTATCCCATTTAAGTCAATTATCTATCGCTAGATAAAAAAAAAAATTGTGTGTGTCAGCTCCGACGCACGACTGGAGTTTACTCCTTAAGTACGATTGTCAAAACAGACGCAACAAGCTCAATAACATATAGATATAGTCGCTTTGTAGCATACTCTATACCAGTGCAGCCAGATCGTGCGTAGAGCGTACCCCCACTATAAGATGTTTTGCCATCAGTAAGAGTGAGAGAAAGCATTATAAAGTATAGGCAAAGTAAGGGTACACACTACCCACGATCTAGCGGCACTGCTCACACCAAATTAGAAAGTTGCGCACGATAGGTTGCGCACCAAAAACGTAACGAGGTCATTCGTTCAGTAGATTTTACTCCTTACATTTTTCTAATACCGGGCGCCATAAATAAAAAAAACCGATTCTTAAGGAGTAAACTTCAAAAAAGAATAATCAAAATATTTATTAGTGACAGTGTTTATAGGCCTTTACAATGTCACAGTGGAAAAACGTGGATTCGTTTTAACTGGGTGTACATTAACTGGCAGTACATTAACCGGACCCCATTATTTAGTAACAGCCAATAGGTACGTCGCGGTATGAAAATGTTCGTCACCTTAGAGTCAGTTTTCGCTTGCACCAGTGCCTTGATCATGAATACATTTTGACATAATTTGTGACGTTAACTTATCGGTGCACTACCCAACCTATCTCCCTATTACCCAAAGGTTAGCTGGTAGATAATGCTATCTAGCATTAAGTTCGCCTGTGTACAGTAATTTTTAATTTTGTGCAATAAAGAATTTTCTATCTATCTATCTATCGGTGTATTTTGTCTATTCAGTTTCAAAAGGTAATATATGTGATCGTGATACGTTGAACAAATCAAGTTGAAAATCGATAAACATTTTCATTCCGCCACTAAACATTAAGTAAATATTTATTTATTAAAAACTGAGGCTTACAAACTTACAATTAATTAAACTATGCGTAAAACTTAAATAATTGAAAGTACAGGAAGAAAAGTATTAAGTTTTATTAGCCATTTTCACTGTGTTATAGTTTTAATAGCCTAGTTTGTTTTAATTTTAGATAAGTTATAATTATGATCTTTGTATGAATGTGTTGATTATATAATGAGTATGAAATTTGATTGATGCAGTTTGTAAATGGTATGTTTATGATATCTAGATATTTATGACATAGAGGTGGGAGTTTACGAAACGGCAATAAAAAACAAATACAAAAATGAGCTTCATTAAATTTTGTATGATTATTCTGATTCGTTATATCTTAAAAACCAGGCATTAGAAAAAAAAGAAAAAAGATTTTGAATAATAATAAGAATAATTTATTGTAAGGCTGTGTAAGTAGATCTTAGGTACATTATGCAATTTTGTTCCAACAGTCTACCCATTTCGGGCGTACAATATTGCTAATCTAATTATTTAGAATAATCAAAATTATCATTTTTAAGACGTTTAAATTATGTAGCCTATCTTTGAAGTAGCCTATCCTTGAATGTTCAAAAATGCCCATTTTGCATAATAAATTAGAGTTAAATATGTTTTTGCCCCCTTATAAAACCATACAACTTAATAACCTCTTATCTTAACGTAGGGAATTCTGAAAGTCTTGAGGAAATAGAAGAAATGTTTGATTTTCCAAAACATTTAGAAGACATACTTGTGACCCAACAATTACCACCAGACACTTCAACGCCGCAATGGACTGACGTTATGGAGTCCGAAGAATTGCTCGTATTCAAACCCTCGCCAGAAGAGTTCAAGGTACGTGTTTTATTGTATTCCTGATCAAATTCAAATTCAAAATTCAAAGTCTTTATTCAGTTGAATTTCAAGAATCACTTTGAAACTTCTTAAAGCTAGGTGAGTCTAGGTGCCAGTTCCACGCGACCAAGCCTAGAAGAACAGGCAACAAACTACGGCTCGGTTCCTACCGTTTTTTTATATGATCTTTTTTCTTATCAAAAATAATAGCAGTGAAGTTCCAGTGTGGTGCCACTTCACTTAGTCAGACGTATGCAATGAAATAATACAAAAGACACACACGCTACGCTTCATAGTTATAATAAAGTATCTACACAGCATATAAAAATAAGACACAAAAATTGTAGGTACAGACATTGCAAATTGACATGTTAGCTTCCTATGGGTAGAGTGACCGGGACATCGGGTTTTACGCACTAGAGTATAGTACGCTTTCTTTATTAAATTTTTCTTAACATAGGCTTTAAACTTCCGAATAGGAAGCTTAGTTGCATTTTCCGGAAGTTTATTATAGAAGCGTACAGTGTTCCCCATAAAAGACCTATTTACTTTTTGCAGACGAAATTTGGGAATATAAAGTTTATTTTTATTCCTAGTGTTAATATTATGTGAATCACAATATTTCTGAAAGCTACAGATGTGTTTGTGAGTGTACAATAAGTTTTCATATACATATATTTTCTGAAATTTCTGTGAGGATATTAATTTCCTTAAATCGCTCCCTCAATGAGTCTCGTGATTTCATTTTATAGATGGCACGTATGGCCCTTTTTTGTAAAACGAATATAGTTTGAATATCAGCTGCTTTCCCCCAGAGAAGGATACCGTAAGTCATAACACTATGGAAGTAGCTGAAGTAAACTAGCCTAGCTGTAGCTTCATCAGTAAGCCATCTTATAGTCCGAACTGCATATGCAGACGAACTTAATCTAGCAGCAAGTGCTTTGATTTGCGGTCCCCACAGCAATTTTTTGTCAATATGAAGTTCTAAGAAGATAGTAGAATCTACAAGGATAAGTGACTCTCCATTAAGTATAATATTAGTTGGCCGGAGAGTCACATTTGGTAAGATAAACTTAATACACTTGGTTTTCTTAGCATTAAGTAAAAGATTATTGATCGAGTGAGCGAAGCGAACGAGATCTTACAAACAACTTGGGCGATTTGGCATTTTATGTGCGTATGTATGTATGTATGTTTGTCCGACGATAACTTTCGAACCGTTGATCGTATCTGCATGAAATTTTATAAGTCGATAGCTTGTACTTGAGAAATTTACTGGTAAGTATATGAGTAAAATCGGATAAGGGGTTATTAAGGTATGGGGTTTTTAAGTGTGCAAAAATAACAAAAGTGACACAAAAAAACTAAGTTACATGTCATATGAAAGAACTTTGCTTGGACATTCCAAAACCGTTTTTACCATTTTTCTAGGACGCTCAGTTTTGGCTATACAAAAAAAAGCAGCCAAGTGCGAGTCGGACTCGCCCATGAAGGGTTCCGTAGCATCAAGTAACATATTATAAAGGTTCTTGTAGTTCGTCGAAAGGTAAATTATTGCGGTTTACGATTTATGACGTATAAAAAAAACTACTGACTAGATCTCGTTCAAACCAAATATCGTTGGAAGTTTGCATAGAAAAATATAATGTATGTTTGTACAACATATTATTATACACAACATATGATGAGACAGAAAACATTATTAATTGTGCATGCTAGTGTTATATGTATTTTTATAAATCAATTTATTTTTATTATCAGTTTTAAGAATTAAAGCTCTGAGATTTTAAGAAATACCTACTTCTGTATTTTAATATTTTATATATTTATTTCTTTTACTATTGTATTTAGTTGTTATAAATTTTTCACAATTTCACACTAAGATAATATGTATTCTAAAGACCTGAGCAATCTATTTTTAAATATGTCGAAACAATAGTCTCCTCGATACAGGCTTAGCCTAGTGAGGGAACTAAGAGATATTCTGTAGGTTATTTTAAATTTGTCTGAGAAAATTATATGATTATGTCTACATATTTTTATATTCCTAGTTGTTACTCTTACTGTTTTTGATATTACCTTGTGTAGATGTAGTTTGTGTTTTCTCTGAAATAAACATTTTTATATTTTTTTTTATATTTATATATTTTTTTTAGTTTTGTCATTCTCTTATTTTAGAAGTTAGACCCCCCCTCTAACTTTTTTCCACTTTGGAAGTGTCTCTCGCGTAAACTATTCATTTTAGAAAAAAACTATATTAGAAACCTCAACATCATTTTTGAAGACCTATTCATAGATACCCCACAAGTATGAAAAAAAAATTTTGAGTTTCAGTTTCAAGTATGGGGACCCCCAAAATTTATAGTTTTTTTTCTATTTTTGTGTAAAAATCTTAATGCGGTTCACAGAATACATCTACTCGCCAAGTTTCATCAGTCTAGCTCTTATGGTTTCGGAGAAAAATGACTGTGACATACGGACGGACAGACAGACACACAGACAGACAGACAGACAGGCAGACATGATGAATCTATAAGGGTTTCGTTTTTGCCATTTGGCTACGGAACCCTAAAAAGGTTAAATTAAGATAACCAACGATCCGAGACCTGTCATCTCTAAGAATTTCGTTGACATCAAGGTTTTTCTACTGGTCGGTCAATTCGTTTGTTTATTTTTCCTGACAAATAAGGTAGGTACTCAGTTATTATAAAAGGGTTAGCTCTTACAGTTTTGGAGAAAAATCGCAGTGACCTACGGACGGACAGACAGACAGACAGACATGACAAATCTATAAGGGTTTAGTTTTTGCCATTTGGCTACGAAACCCTCAAAAGGTTAAATTAAGATAACCAACGATCCGAGACCTGCCATCTCTAAAAATTTCGTTGACATCAAGGTTTTTCTACCGGTCGGTCAATTCGTTTTTCCTGAAATAAATTAGGTAGGTACTCAGTTATTATCAAATGGTGAAAGCGACATGGTCTGTTAATGGAGTTCAACGGAACTCTTCAATAAATTGGCAAATAGAGTAAAAACGTGTTTACCATACAAAGTTAGTGAAGGATAGTCAGAGGCAAGGCCTAACAGTGAATCTGGACAGGAATAATTTCTCAAAGTAGATAAAATACAATTCGTGATGGTGTCACATTTCTTTCTGAACCACCTAAGTACATTTGGTTAGCATCACGAGATCTCAGTTCGGGGCGAACTACTTTATAGGTACGTTTTTTAATTGCTACCTATGCAAGGACATTATTACTAGTAGTTCGCCCCGAACTGAGTTCTCGTGATGCGATCCAATTGCTTCGAAAAGTTAAGTTCAAAATTAGATGGTTATCAAAAAAAAAAATGCCACCATCACGCATTGTGTTATTTTGAGAAAGCATTTCTGCCCAGATTCACTGTTTGATCTTACCTCTGACTATCCCTCACTAATTTTGCATGGTAAACAAGTTTTAACTCCATTGGCCAATAGATTGAAGAGTTCCGATGGCTTCATCATCAGACCAGGTCGCTTTCACCATTTTATGACAACTGAGTACCTCCTAAATTTATTTTATTTAAAAAAAAATAAGAAACAGCATACGTATTGACCAACCAGTAGAAAAACCTTGACGCCAAATAAATTCTTAGAGATGGGAGCTCTCGGATCGTTGGTTATGTTTATTTAAAGTTTTTTTTGTGTACCAAAAACTAAGCATCCTAGAAAAAAGTAATAACTGTTTTTGAATGTCCAAACAAAGTTCTTTCATATGATTCGTAACTTGATTTTTTGTGTATTTTTTTATTTTTGCACATTTGAAAAACCCCTTCCTAATAACCCCTTTTACTCATATACTTATCAGTAAATTTCTCAAGTAAAAGCTATTGACTTATCAAATTTCATGCAGCTTGGATCAACGATTCGAAAGTTATCGTCGGACAAACATACTTAATTACATACATACGCACATAAAATGCCAAATTGCCCAAGTTGTTTGTAAGATCTTCGTTCGCTTCGCTCACTCGATCAAAAAATAGGATTCGCATACCTTGCATGACATAATAAATTATAGTTTAAAAAACTAAAAAAAAACGCTTTTATAACTAATTGAACTAAAAACTTAAAAATAAAACTGTAATAATGTAATTTTTTTTTTTTCATATTATTGCATTGTCATCGACCTTTGACAGGTGTGAAAAGTTTGAATTAAATCTGATCGTTCAAAATAGGTTTTTTTTTTTTTTTTTTTCATATTATTGCATTGTCATCGACCTTTGACAGGTGTGCAAAGTTTGAATCAAATGTGATCGTTCAAAGTAGGACAAAATCGAGCTCAAAGGGGTCGGTTACATACATATATACATGTGAAGCTAATAAAAGCGTTATAAAAAAAAACAAAAAGAGGCTTAGTTCTTCCTATGCCTGTTCAGTTTATCCACTGTTGCGTGGAACTGGCACCTAGACTCGCCTAGCTTCCTAAGTGATCCTTGGAAAAAAAAGCAGCCAAGTGCGAGTCGGACTCGCCCATGAAGGGTTCCGTAGCACGACGAACTACAAAAACCTTTATATTATGTTACTTGATGTAACATAATAAGGTTCTTGTAGTTCGTCGAAAGGTAAATTGCGGTTTACGGTTTATGACGTACTAGCTGTGCCCGCGACTTCGTCCGCATGGAATAGTGTCTATGGGTAGCATTTTTAATTTGCAGCGGAAGAAAACAGTAATTAAATAACAACGTCATATTCGTGTGCACGTGACACAGTCGTCTGCCCTCTTACTAAACTTAGACATATTTCCCCACCTACACAGCGTCGTACTACGCCACACTTTCTTCCCCCCCGCATTCCTCTCTGAACTCCCCCCACACTCCCCTCTCTCTCCTCAATACCCCCCACATTCCCCCCGCACTTTCACCAGACTCCCCTCCACAATCCTCCTGTACTCCCCCTTTGCACTCCCCACCAAACTCCTCTCCACACTCCCCCATCGCACTCCCCTCCACACTCCCCCCTGTACTCCCCTCCACACTCCCCCCGCACCTCCCCTCCAAACTCCCCCTGTACTCTCCTCCACACTCCCCCCGCACCTCCCCTCCACACTCCCCCTGTACTCCCCTCCACACTCCCCCCGCACCTACCCTCCAACTCCCCCCTGTACTCTCCTCCACACTCCCCCCGCACCTCCCCTCCGCACTCCCCCCTGTACTCCCCTCCACACTCCCCCCGCACCTCCCCTCCACACTCCCCCCTGTACTCCCCTCCACACTCCCCCCTGTACTCCCCTCCCTCTACCCCCCCAGCACAAACTTTGAATGTCACATTTTTTTATATCAAATCAACAGACTAAAAAATAAGTTTTAAGTTTCTAGCTCTAAAAATGACGATACTTCCATACAACTTTCAACCCCTATTTTCAACCCCTTACAACCCTTTTTTCGCAATAAAAAGTAGCCTATGTCCTTCCTCAGGCCCTCAACTATCTGTGTACCAAATTTCATTTCAATCGGTTCAGTAGTTTTGGCGTGAAAGCCGGACAGGAGGACAGACAGACAGACAGACAGAGTTACAAACGCATTTATAATATTAGTATGGATAAAAAAAAAACTACTGACTAGATTTCGTTCAAACCAAATATCGATGGAAGTTTGCATACTAATGTACAACATATATTTTTTTTAGTTTTATCATTCTCTTACTTTAGAAGTTAGAGGGGGGGGGGCAACTTTTTTCCACTTTGGAAGTGTCTCTCGCGCAAACTATTCAGTTTAGAAAAAAACGATATTAGAAACCAAAACATCATTTTTGAAGACCTATTCATAGATACCCCACACGTATGGGTTCGATGAAAAAAAAATTTTTGAGTTTCAGTTTCAAGTACGGGGACCCCCAAAATTTATAGTTTTGTTTTCTATTTTTATGTAAAAACCTTAATGCGGTTCACAGAATACATCTACTCACCAAGTTTCATCAGTCTAGCTTTTATGGTTACGGAGAAAAATGGCTGTGGCACGGTCGGACAGACAGACAGACAGACATGACGAATCTATAAGGGTTCCGTTTTTGTCATTTGGCTACGGAACCCTAAAAACGTGATGTGACGTGTGAAAGTGAAAAAGGAATAAATAATGTTTGATTTTTATCCTTTCTAATATTATAAAAGCGAAAGTAACTCTGCTATCTGTCTGTCGCCCTTTCACGCCAAACCTACTGGACCGATTTAAATGAAATTTGGTACACAAATAGTCTAGAACCTGAGAAATGGCATAGGCTACTTTGTAATGCCAAAAAAGGGTTGTAATTACCGTCATTTTCAACTTATTTTTCTAGAGCCGCGCGGGCTACCCTAAGACACTATTACGAGTACATGCGGACGAAGTTGCGGGCACAGCTAGTACAGTACATGCACGTTATATAGGTACCTTGAAGATAATTGATCGAGTGAGCGAAGCGAACGAAGATCTTACAAACAACTTGGGTAATTTGGCATTTTATGTGCGTATGTATTTATGTATGTTTGTCCGACTAAAACTTTCGAACCGTTGATCCGATCTGCATGAAATTTGATAAGTCGATAGATTGTGCTTGAGAAATTTACTGGTAAGTATATGAGTGAAATCGGATGAGGGGTAATTGAGATAATATGGGGTTTTTTCAGGGTGAATAAATAAAAAAAATACGGGTTGCACTCCGGGAGTGCCGGCAGAAGTGAAAACTTGATTATTAACGTTGAGCATGTTTGATATTTTGGAATGGTTAGGGGGGGCTTGTTTGTTATTTGGCACGCTGTAACATACACGAACATTCGCGCAAGCGCCCTGCGCTGCCTAAACGAAACAGTAGGCCCAGGCATACATTTTCGCCGCGCCGTAGAGAGGGGATAGCTGTCTACTCTCCATCCGTCTTACGCTTTTTCGATCAGGTCACGTGTCCTGACGCGCTGACGCGAGTTTAAGATTTTATACCCATTACAGAAAAGTGCTCAACGCCGCTAAAGAAGTTTTCACTTCAAAAAGTTAAACCAAAAAATCAAGTTACATGTCATATGAAAGAACTTTGGTTGGACATTCCAAAACAGTATTTTTTTTTCTAGGACCCTCAGTTTTCGCTATACAAAAAAAAAGTTAAATTAAGATAACCAGCGCTCCGAGAGCTCCCATCTCTAAGAATTTCGGTCACATCAAGGTTTTTCTACTGGTCGGTCAATTCATTTGCTTGTTCAATTTTTGAAGTGAAAACTTCTTTAGCGGCGTTGAGCACTTTTTCTGTAATGGGTATAAAATCTTAAACTCGCGTCAGCGCGTCAGGACACGTGACCTGATCGAAAAAGCGTAAGACGGATGGAGAGTAGACAGCTATCCCCTCTCTACGGCGCGGCGAAAATGTATGCCTGGGCCTACTGTTTCGTTTAGGCAGCGCAGGGCGCTTGCGCGAATGTTCGTGTATGTTACAGCGTGCCAAATAACAAACAAGCCCCCCCTAACCCTTCCAAAATATCAAACATGCTCAACGTTAATAATCAAGTTTTCACTTCTGCCGGCACTCCCGGAGGGCAACCCGTATTTTTTTTTTTTCTTAAAATAAATTAAGGTGGTACTCAGTTGTCATAAAATAGTAAAAGCATCCGGTTCTGATGATGGAGCCAAGGTCTGTCCAACAGAACTCTTTAATCAATTGGCCAATGGAGTTACAACTTGTTTACCATACAAAGTTAGTGAGAGATAGTCAGAGGCAAGGCCAAACAGTGACTCTGGACAGAAATACTTTCTCAAAGTAGATTAAACAAAATGCGTGATGGTGACACATTTTTTTCTGATTACCATCTACTTATGTGGTAAAGGAGTATTTGGATCGCATCACGAGATCTCAGTTCAGGGCGAACTACTAGTTATGATTAAATCAAAAACTTTCAACATACTTTTCAGAATCCCATGGCCTACATTAAAAAAGTTCAAGAGCGGGCTGAAAAATACGGGATGTGCAAAATTGTTCCACCCAAAGACTTTAATATTCCTGTACATCTGGACGAAAGTGTGAAATTCTCTACTGTTTCTCAATATCTGGGACGCCTGTTCCATCGATGGGGACCGGTATCTAGAGAGCTGACCTTTATACTGACCTGTGCATCTATGCTTGCCAAAGTTAAGGACAGAGATCAGTTCGCCAAACCGCCATTGGTAATTATACAAATCCACGCTTAAATGCTGTCCATCACTTATTTTGATTACTAATTCTACACTAGAGCTAAAATCGATGTGGAATATGAAAACAAACCGTCTGTACTGGAAGCATAAAATATGTTTACGATTGAATAGTATTTGCTGCACCATGAAAACCGGCGGTAGGCTCCCTAGCTTTTTATACAGGGTGTCCGGTAATTAATGGATAACCCCGCAGGTACTTATGGGCAAGGAGGCAAATCAGAAAAAAAACTATCTGCAACGATCTAGGAGTTTTTTTTTTTTTTAAGTTTTGAATTAGAAAAAAATCAGTTTAATACCATTTAAGAAACTACATGAAGTAGGCATGTTTTTTACGCTGTGGGCCACCCCGGTCTCCATACGTTTTTTTTTTACTACAGGTGCTCAAACTTATCATAAAAACATCGAATACACTAATTTTTGCCGTTGTGTTGTGTTTAGGCCGTTGCAGATAGATTTATTTATTTTCTGAGTTGCTTTCTTGCCCCCCACAAGTACCTGCGGGGTTATCCATTAATAACCGGACACCCTGTATATCTGGTATGTAGATTATATCCTTTAGTGAAGCTTTCGATGGGTATGATAAAGCTACATGGTGATTTTTTTCTCGAGTAGCGGGTTCGATTCCCGGTTCAACCATGTAATTATTTAAATATGTATATCTGGTATGTAGATTATATCCTTTAGTGAGGCTTTCGATGGGTATGATAAAGCTACATGGTGATTTTTTTCTCGAGTAGCGGATTCGATTCCCGGTTCAACCATGTAATTATTTAAATATTTGAATGCAGTTTAAATTGTTTCTTAAATTCAAAAGAAAGAAAACACTCCACACAACAAAGAAAAAAATGCCACCCTGCAGATGTAAATTATGGGGTAATAAATTTTGTTTAATGTATATTATAATACCAGTATTGGGGTAGACCGCCGTTGATTACCTAATCAGACTTTGCCCCTTGGAAGATATCAAGTCACTGAACTTATTTATAATAACCGTGAATAAAAAATAAATAGTTTTGATCCTAACACGTTTTCCTAGTTCCGCATCATACAATGGTTCTTGCTTTTGCAGCTTGAAGGCACAGAGGTAGACTTGGTGAAGTTATATCACCTTGTCGTGGACGAAGGAGGAATCGCAGTCATGCTTGCTGGTGGTGGCGAAAAGTGGACGGATATCGTCAAGAAAATGGGATATGGGAGCATGGATTACAAGAAATTGGAAAAAATATACTTCAAATATGTGCTGCCATACGAGTCCTTGTCACAAAGTAAGTATTATTAGTAAGATCGAAAAATATATTCATATTAATTCATCATTTCATCAGTATGTAATTCGTATTTGAATATAATTTCTAAAAAACACATTTTACCAAAAAAGTAATGCCGGTCAACCAGCTCGTGTTTACTTAAAATGATATTACATAGCTTTAATAATAATATTTGTTTTGCCTCCTGACGGCTGCCGTAGCACACGCTCACTTGAAACACACTTTTTAGGGTTCCGTAGCCAAATGGCAAAAACGGAACCCTTATAGATTCGTCATGTCTGTCTGTCTGTCTGTCTGTCTGTCTGTCTGTCTGTCTGTTCGGCCGTGTCACAGCCATTTTTCTCCGAAACCATAAAAGCTAGACTGATGAAACTTGGTGAGTAGATGTATTCTGTGAACCGCATTAAGGTTTTTACACAAAAATAGAAAAAAATCTATAAATTTTGGGGGTCCCCATACTTGAAACTGAAACTCAAAAATTTTTTTCTCATCAAACCCACACGTGTGGGGTATCTATGGATAGGTCTTCAAAAATGATGTTGAGGTTTCTAATATCGTTTTTTTCTAAACTGAATAGTTTGCGCGAGAGACACTTCCAAAGTAGAAAAAAGTTGGTCCCCCCCCCTCTAACTTCTAAAATAAGAGAATGATAAATCCAAAAAAAATATATGTTGTACATTACTATGTAAACTTCCAACGATATTTAGTTTGAACGAGATCTAGTCAGTAGTTTTTTTTTATACGTCATAAATCGTAAACCGCAATTTACCTTTCGACGAACTACAAAAACCTCATCGAAAAAATTCAATCGAAGTTTTTATGATTCATGCAAATACGTATATTTCTAAAAAGAAGCTGCTAATTTGTTTCATATTTGATTGAATGAGTTATGTTAGGTTTCATTTCATTTCATCTCATTAAATTTCATTTTCAATTCATAATCAATAAAAAAAATCTACTGAAGACTTGGCTGTATGGGTATAGTTCCCTTTGCCTTCCAGAATGGGTGAAGAAAAAAAAATCTCTGCTTATATTCTACGGTTGGCGCCATTTTTCAGAAATTTTCTTTGCGAGTTTATTTGTTTGTTGCACAAAATGAGTAATTTCGACCCTAGTTTTTTTGAATTAATACCACCGGAACTCAGTATAATTGCTCAAAATGCTTCGGAGAACATTTTACCGGAAAAGTCAAAAAGTCGCTACATGCATACATTCGACGAACTTATTGTTTTATTATTTTATTTTATACCTTGTCCTTGATACTTTATAGGGCGGATCCGACTTGGATAGGTTAGGTTATGTTAGAACATAAAAATTACGCACAAGGCGAGCGAGCAGAGCGAGCGTGCCGCGGCAGCGGCCGCCGCAGTAGTTTAAAACTAGTTTAAAATAAAGTAGTTTAAAACTAGAACCATGTGAATCCATCAGGAGGTATAAACTACGGCCGCTATAAAAATCCGGTGCACAGATTGAGGAAAGGAGCCAGTGTAGCCGCACAGTTAGCGGCTACACTGGCTCCTTTCCTCAATCTGAGCTAGCCGCTTTACTCCCTCACCACACTTGCTCGTCGTGCTGCGACATGCAGTGCCGGCAGATGTGCACCGGATTTTTATAGCGGCCGTAGTTTATACCTCCTGATGGATTCACATGGTTCTAGTTTTAAACTACTTGGCTTCAGAAAAAAGCCGGGGTTAACTGAAGTGTGGAAGGTTTTAAGAAATTTAGATTTTGGCTTGATAATAAAGATATCGCTAATTGTGTACGCAAGAATTAGTATAGAATAACAAATGAGTTTCTCTACCTGTCTAAAATTTAGTTACTTGTTCAAAACAGACGATCGCTCGAATTTTCAAAATAAGGTAGAGGAAGTTTGGGATATACGACATAAAAACGTGATTCATCGAGCAAATTATCCACTAAACGAAAAACGCAAGCTTTTCGGCGTGGAACAAGCTCAACGCAAAGAAGAAAAGCCTGCCCCTCATCTCGAAGACGTGTGGGTCGCTGGCAAGAGTGTCTTCGCCCGCATAGAGGAATGTGTCGGCAAGGGACGTCCTACCAATATTGAAAATTACCGCAAGGTAAAATCTATCCTTCTATGCCCTAGCTCGATAACAAATAATGTAATAATATAACATTTAATAGTAGGTATCCTATTTATTAATTAATAATACTAGTAGTTCGCCCTGAACTGAGATCTCGTGATGCGATCCAAATGTTTCGAAAAGTTAAGTACGTAGGTAGATGGTAATCAGAAAAAATGTGCGACATTCACGCATTGTGTTTTATCTACTTTGGGGAAGTTTATCTGTCCAGATTCACTGTTTGGCCTTGCCTCTGACTATTTGGCCAATTGATTGAAGAATTCCGTTGGACTGACCTTCGCTCCATCATCAGAACAGGTTGCTTTTACCATTTTATGACCACTTAGATGATCCTGATGAGATGTCCTTTATTAATTTCAAGAAAATAAATAAGAAAAAGCAAACTAATTGACTAAGCAGTAGAAAAACCTTGTAGTCACAGAAATTCTTAGAGATCTCAGAGCGTTGGTTGTCTTAATTTAAGTTTTTTTGTATTGCAAAAACTGAGGGTCCTATACAGGGTTATTCATTATTAGCTACAAATACTCAGGAATTAGGTTCATCAAATAAAATAAAAAATATATATGAAATAATTTTTTCAAGTTTTGTTACGAAAATCCCAAAAAAATCGATGTAGATTAACGTTTGGAGTTATTGGCGCGTTGGTACAAATAGCAGTCCATTTCAAACAAAGGCGAGCCGCGTGACCTTTTTTGACCTATGGGCCGCGCCCGCGCGTCGCGAGCGACACTCTGCGTTCAGTCACCGTCTGTTAATGAAAGCATAAACACGGGACAATTTTCGCTACAACGCCAACGTACCGTGATGCCGAATTATCGGTACTCTAATCTAGACTATCTTGAGATGGTGCTATGAACGGCATGGCAGGAGTTCGAGGTTCAAGTGCGTGAACAGTGTTTTCGCAGGGCTCGTCTTTGCATTCGAGAGCAAGATGGACATGTGGAACAATTATTGGTAAATAAATCAACTACCTACCTACCTAACCAAATGATTACTTAATGAATAGGTAATCAAATAAGAATAATGAAAATGATGCGATTGCAAACTAAGTTACAAAGTATTTTGCGAGCTACCTAGGTAGATTGGTATTTAAGAGCGGGTCGTGCGAAAATTTGAGATTTAAAAAAAAAAAATCATAACTAAGTGACATTTTAAAAATCGCAAAAGGACTAATTGTAGACTATACATTTGAGATTAATTCGAATTTAAGTGTGTTAAAAAAATATACTGTTTAACATGACATTCTATTTAACGCTAATGAAAATCGTATGTCAGCGTTAAATAGAATGTCATGTTAAATAGTATATTTTTTTAACACACTTAAATTCGAATTAATCTCAAATGTATAGTCTACAATTAGTCCTTTTGCGATTTTTAAAATGTCACTTAGTTATTTAGTTATGAATTTTTTTTTAAATCTCAAATTTTCGCACGACCCACTCTTAAGTTGGTAAATTAATAGGTAAGTAACTAGTCAACGCTTTTTTGTTAGTCCAAACCCTGATTAAAGTGAGATGAAAAGTCTAAACTTTGAATTAGAAAAATCACTAAAGTAAATGACATGTACGCAGGCTTCAGCTGATAACAAGATGGTCATTGTGGGTGGGGCCTAGGCAATAGGGTGGCGACAATAAATCATCGTCTTGTTCTCCGTGGCAATAGTTATGCAAAATGTAATACAGAAATTAATAAATTTAAAATATTGATACAAAAAATAAATCAGTTTATGAATTATATTGATTCGGCCAAACTAATATTCACGACCCAAAAATTTGCCCTCATTAGTTTGCGTAGCTAATAATGAATAACCGTGTATAATAAAAACTGTTTTGGAATGTCCCAACCAAAGTTCTCTCATATGATTATATGTAACTTGTTTTTTTTGTGACACTTTTTTATTTTTGCACCATTAAAAATCCACCATGTCTTGTCATTACAGATTTCCGAACGTACGCAAAAGATGCGGTATAAAAAGGGAGGGCGGCTGCGTTCTGTTGCCGAGATAGAAAGAAAATATTGGCGCATAGTGTCTTTGGGCTTGGAGCACAAAACCGTATTATCAGGTTTTATAGACACCTCGGTGAAAAACCTGGGCCACCCGGCGGCCCTCAATGACATTGGGGGCACCCATCCATGGAACTTAAAGGTAATAAACAGTTAATTATTTAATTGTACACCTTTGAACGAGAAAAGCTTGCATATAAGTATTATAACTGAATCTCGGAAACGGCTCCAACGATTTTCATGAAATTTAGATATTGGGGGCGATAGATAAATCGATCTAGCTAGATTTCATTTAAAAAAAATATCTTATATCATGTTTTCTATAATCAACTTTTTCATAACTCCTAGCGCCATCTGTTGCTAAACTCACGAGTAAGTGTAACAGAGAACACCATCTATTGAACTACTACGTAAATACTCGAGACACAATTTCCAGTGACCTTCGGTAAAGATGTGTGGTGAATGATATTTATGTGATACTGACTGCGATTTATAATTGTTGTGACGTACACTTTGTATCGAGAAATGGTATTGAACCGTTGGTTGGTTGACATGTTCGCAGCGCCTGACCGAAAACCCGGATAACGTCCTAAGCTCGCTAGGCAAGTCGCTCAGCGTGACCGAGCCTACACTTAGTCTAAACCAGCTCTTCAGCACCAACTGCTGGCATGTGGACCCACATCAGCTCACTTGGATTGACGTCTTACACGAGGGACCCACCAAGATATGGTAACAAGCTTTTTTTCCACCTAGCTACCTAAATACCTTGACTTTACCTGGTTTTAGTGGTTTGTATGTACAAAAATCTGTCAAATATTGATCTGTCTATTATTAATCCGTGAAACCCGTCCTAACATAAAAAGGCCCGTATGCAAAAACAATGCTTGAGTTTGAATCGAGCCGCAATAATAGATTTTTTAAAAGTTTCCCTTTGAAAAATGTCCAAAATGTAATAGTCTAAGATCCCTAGAAGAAGGACCTTCACCGAGCTGGTTATTTAATGAAACGTATTTTATATATAATTAAACATGCCAATAAATATATTCTATATGGGTTGCCTATCAAATTTCAGTCCAGGATAGGATTAATTAATAATTAAAAAAAAAAAAAAGTTTTTTTAACTTTCCACCGGTTTGTTTATTAGACAAATTCTATACCAATCGAAAGTATAGACCCTATAGAATATGCAAACATAAGAATAATTGAATAGCTACAGTGTGCATGGGCCTCAACCATTATATTTATTTATTTATTTTCAGCCTATCTTGTCCCACTGCAGGGCAAAAGCCTCCGATATTGAAAAAAAAAGTGGATTCGTTTTAACGGGGTGTACATTAACTGGCTGTATATAATATTTATCGGACCCAGTCTAACGACTAATGCAGTTATTATCGTTTAATAATTGTGTACCATTGTAAATCTGTTCCTAAATAAACATTACCGCGTTTTAGCATTATTGAACAGTCAATAATGCCAAAAATATAACTAAACCGGAAATCGAATGATTCGTTTAAATAAAACCTTGAATAATGTATTCGTTTACCGAGATCCGCTTCATGAACTATATTACTTATTTGATTGGTTGTTCAGGTACGGGATCGCAGCAAAAGACACAGTCCAGTTCCGTACCGCGATGAAAGAGCTCGAGCCGTCGGTGGTGCAGGAAAAGGGTATATGGCTTGCGTCTGACACAACCATGGTCCCGCCCAGCAAATTGTGCTACAACGGCGTGCAATTGCAACGCATCGAGCAGAACGTCGGCGAATACCTCATTGTATTTCCCGGTGCCTACGCGTCCTCCATCGCCACGGGACTTTCCATATCGGAGAGCGCTTATGTCGGCGACACTCGCTATATGGACAGAATCGATGCTACGTTCAGGGTTAGAATCATTTACTTTGTTGATCGAGTGAGCGAAGCGAACGATAATCTTCCAAGCTTGGGCGATTTGGCATTTTATGTGCGTATGTATGTTTGTCCGACGATAACTTTCGAAACGTTGCGTTCGAAAGTTATCGTCTTATCTGCATGAAATTTGATAACTCGATAGCTTGTACTTGAGAAATTTTCTGGTATAAGGTGATTTGGAATATTTTTTTAATTCTTTTCTGTCGTCGAGACTAATGTGGATGTGGAATAATTAAGCGTTTGTTTTTGTTCCCAGCAAATGCGTATTGACAGCGAACCTACGATGTTCTCTAACACGATGCTTCTAATGCGCATGGCGACCAACCCGAATGTCAATCTAAACATCCTGTCGACTGTGCATGCATTGCTCTACAAGATATTTGAAGAAGAGGCGGATGGACGTCGCGAGGCTAAGAAGTTCAAATGCCCCATTGAATATATTCCAAAGGTATGTAGGTACCTACGCACAAACGAATGCAACAAGTATTACTCTTTTCTATTCGGGAACAAAATTATGCCAGCTCCTGTGTTAATTCAAACTTGTTAATTGAAATTTAGCCTAGTTTAGCTGTAAGACGTTCCAAAGTGGTTCTTGAGATGTCACTGAATTCCTCAAGTTTCCTTTAGTAAGACTTTGACTTGAATGTGTGACGTTAGACTTGTTTTCAGGACAGCAAAGCTAAGCCGCAATGGCCAGTGTCGTGGCCTTACCAGGAAGAGTGCTTCATCTGTCAAGCCCCGCTCATACTGTCTAAGGTGAGCGACAACGCAAAGGTTTTTATTATCTAAAGATTCTAAAGGATTATATTTTTAGTTAGTTGAAATGGTGAACTGTTAAGAAAAAAAACCCCCCCTAAAATGGCCCTTTGAAGGGAATTTTGCTTCCTAGAAGATAAAGTTAATAAACTAATAGAAAATAATAGATACATAGAAAATTCTTTATTGTACACCTTACAAACGAAAAAGAAGAGAATTTAATACATTATTTCTTATTCAATTATTGTAAAATGGGCGGTCTTATCGCTATAAAGCGATGTGATGTTTGCATACTCCGTTCGAGAACGACTGTTGACTCGGTCATGCTGGTGTGACTAAAAGGAATTAGGCACTCACTGCTGGTTTTGTTACTTGCCTTAAATTTGTTCAATCTATCGTTAGTTGCTAGCAGACTCACTTCACGCTGAGTCAGGGGCCGTTTTGCAGCTCTTGGCTCTCTAAGTCTCTTGTAGGCATAAAACTACGGCTTGTAACCTTAAATTGCTAATAAATATGTTTTCTTTCTTTGCTTCTTTATTTTAATTAATGAAATGATACTAAACTAGATGTTGACTGTATTGTGAATTAGAAATGTTAGGGCGCGGCCGCCCCGGCCCGGCGGTTATATGTGTGTGCGTATTAAGTTGATGTCAGTGACTTGTCGTTCACAGAGCGTACTGTACAAAAACACGCGGGAGTTGATGTGCCTAAAGCACGCGCTGCGCGTGTACAGTTGCGCTGCTGAAGAAACAAGAGGTCCACCGCCACCCGTCAAGTTGCTCTACTCGACGGAGGAACTAAAAACGCATATGGGAGAACTTCAGAAACGCCTTTTCGCCGTTGATGTGCTGGGCGTTTCAGGTACCCTACCTAAGTCTGCTTTACAGCCGTAGTTTTAGCTAGTTTGTAAGCAAATACTTCAACCTGATGGAAGCGAAAGTCTCGGTAGCCGAAATAAGAGCCGCTCGCACAAAGGTCTGGTTTCATTTTGTTTAGAAAAACACAATAACTAGTAGTTCGCCCCGAACTGAGATCTCGTGATTTTGCAATAATAATCTGGTACTTTTAGTCGTAGCGTGATGTTAAATAGCCTTCCGCGATGTGGAGTATCCATAAACAACACAAAAACATTTTTCAATTCGGCTCAGCAGTTCCCGAGACTAGCGCGTTCAACCAAACAAACTCTTCACCTTTATCTTTTTATAGCGTCACTGATTCCTTCGAGCCAAGTGTGGTGAAAGGATTTTAAGTGCACCTCAAAGAGGCTCCTTTCGTGCACTTGATACATATTTTCGAACTTTTTAGGTTCTACGACATGCCGGTCTCCTCACGATGTTTTCCTTCACCGTTTGAGAGCACTGGCATAGTGTGCATACATTTTTGGGCAGAAAAACTCATTGGTACACGACTGGATCTGAATTCTGGTTTGACGTGGGTTCAAATAAAAAAAGCTTTATAATATTAGTATAGATAGCATAGATAAAGTATAGATTAAATAATACAGTAAATACAGAATAACAGTATACATAATTATGCTCATGCTGAATAAGTATGTTAACAAAACGACATTTATTTCAGGTGCTTCAACCAGCGAATCGTTCAGGCCAGAAGATTTAAATTTATCATCATCTGATTCTGAAGACGAGTAGAGCAACGTAACTAGTCACTATTAATTCTTTGGAAACCTGAATATAAATTGCATTAAGTTATAATCCCACCACAAATGATTGCTTCTTGATGCTGGGCGTTTACAACATTTGACCAAAAGTACCATAACACTTCGGACGCTTTTGCGTCCCCCGCTTTTGCGTTTTTGTGTGCGTTGTTTTGTGTTTGAAGGAATGTTTTAAACTGCCCCTGTTTTATGGTAGTTGTAAAGTTTATGGTACTTTTAAATTTTTTGCACTTTGATTTGATTAATTCGAACTTTTTTAGTTTCTTATTTTTATAGTTATGGGTATTTTTGTATTTCTTAGCATAGCTGGGCATTAACTCGTTAATCCGTTAATCGTTAATTAACGAAGTTAAAATTTTGATTACCGGATTAACTTTTAAGATAACTTTGAAAAATGTTAACAGACACGTTAACTTCCGTTAATATGTAAAAGTCCGTTAATCGTTAATCCAATGCCTAATAGTTACCGGCGTACCGGACGGCGCGTGGCAGCGAGTGAAACAAAAACAAAAACATATATATATTTTGAAGGCGCGTGCGAGTGAGAAAGAAAACTACGAAGAGATTTGTTTCGTTTGATCATTTAATTACTTAGCGCCAGTGCTTTAGAGTAATTGTTGTTATTATAAATTACTGTCAGTGATCATTTGCGTGATGATAATTGATAAAGAAGAGTGCAGTGTAACTGAGTTAGATAGAAAAGTGTACTGAGTAGTACCTTCATAATTAAAAAAAAAGCAGCCAAGCGCGAGTTGGCCTCGCCTATTAATTATTTTGCAATGTAACGCTTTAACGTTTAACGAAGCTAACTTTTTTGTAGCAGATTAACGATTAACAAAGTTAACACAACATTTTATTAACCGTGCCCAGGTATGCTCTTAAGATTTTTATAATGTCCCAAAATTTAAGAGCCGAGCGGGATTTGAACCCGCGACCTATGAACACTCCCCTAAGAGTTATTCGTCGAGTGTGATTAGAATCCGATGGCGCAGTGGTCAGCGTAGCCCCGTACCAAGGGGAAGGTCGCGGGTTCAAATCCCGCTCGGCTATTAACTTTTGGGACATTATAAAAATCTTTGTGATTTCCTTAAGTGTAGTAAACACTACAGCGTGTAATAAAATCTCTGTCCGATCGAAAAGGGTGTAATATAGTATCGAAACGCGATGACGAATCCGTTATCCTTAACCTTAAAAAAATCTTCACAAATTTTAATCATTTCCGTACAACTGTTCATAACTTCCGTCCGTACTCCGAGGGCACTGAAAGGTTTTGTACCGCGGGCGGGCGCTTGGCTGTGGCTTGGCGCTCAACGGGTATGCAAAGTTTATAACGTTGGCGCTTGAGTGGTTAAACGATACCCATCCATATCCATTTTTGAGAAAAAAATTAACCCGCCATCTTGGTTTAAAAAAATAATGTCGAATTCACAATCAGAGCCCCCAAAAACCTATTACACGATACCATATCCATTTTTTAAGAAAAAAAATGAAGCCGCCATCTTGGATTAAAAAAATAATGTCAAATTCACAATCAGAGCCCCCGAAAACGTATTAAACGATAGGTACCCATATCTATTTTTTAAGAAAAAAATTAAGCCGCCATCTCGGATTAAAAAAATAATGTCGAATTCACAATCAGAGCCCCCGAAAACCTATTAATCGATACCCATATCCATTTTTTGGAAAAAAAAAAATCGGTTGTCTGTAAAGTCGGTTTACTGACGATAGTTGAACGTGATAACGTCATAAGAAAATACTGATGGAATGGTTGCATTTTTCAAAAGAAAATTTTAGTTTTACTGAATTGAACTGAATGTGAATGAAACTGAATGATACTGAATGAAACTGAATGAAACTGAATGAAACTGAATGAAACTGAATGAAACTGAATGAAACTGAATGAAACTGAATGAAACTGAATGAAACTGAATGAAACTGAATGAAACTGAATGAAACTGAATGAAACTGAATGAAACTGAATGAAACTGAATGGAGCTGAATGAAACTGAATGAAAATCCGGACCCGGACCCGGACCCAGACTGAACCCTTACCCTTACCCTCATTTACCCTTACCCTAATTTACCCTTACCCTCATTTACCCTTACCCATTACCCGACCCGGGCTCGGGCTCAGGTAAATGGAACGACGAAACGACGTAACGACGCATGAGTCATGTTTTTTCGTGCGTGCAGCCGGCTCCATCGATTTATAAGACGTTATCACGTCAAAAAATGAAGCCGCCATCTTGGATAAAATAAGCCGCCATCTTTCATTCAAAAATTAATGTCCAATTCACGATCAGAGCCCCAAAAACCTTTAAAACAATATCTACGATAACAAATATAAAAAAAAAAAAAGTTTTCCGGTATAGAGCCCCATTTTTCTTCATATCTATAGATAGTGCAATCCACGAAGGCGCGCCCCACTATTTCTCCTAACCGTTTATAGTTTAGGGTTCATGTTGAAAACACCAATTCAATATCATCAAGTTTAATATCGGCGTTACATTAGATATAGTTATTGTACTATATAATTATTTGCACAGGTAAAGATTAATTACGGAGCGATTGCACGTCACGTGGCGCTTGTCGCGCGGTCCGGGGGTAAGAGATTTCGTCCACGCAGACGATCCGCCGCCGAGTCTCATTACGTTGTCAACTTGTGTGGGGGCAGATCCGAAGCGGGCGGCAAGCACTACGATTGGTGTTACCTACCATATGGCCAACATAACGGCACTCCTACATTATAACTTAATACTAGATGGATGCGTTCATATGGTAGTTAATATTAAGGATGCGTTCGCCACAACCACCCACCCACGGAGAAACGAACTATAGGTCGAAAATAGGTCGAAACCTAACCCTACGACCGGAACGAGTAGTTGTTAGTTTTGACGGGGTGACAGGCTCCGGCGCTGGAGGCGAAGGCGCTGGAGGTGCAGGCTGCGGCGTGTTATCTGTAACGTGAGATGCTGCTTTATTGTTTGGTATAACTGAACTTGGAGGAACAGTTGGCAAGGAAGCAACGTCTAAATGTGCAGGTTTGACCCGGTCGATGCTCACTGCAACTTCCTTGCCACCTACCTCCAAGGTAATAATTTTGAGGCCCCTATCTTTAACTCTATAAGGCCCTGTGTAGGGAGGCTGTAGGGACCGCCGTGCTGAGTCGTCTCTCAGCATGACGTGTGTGGTCGTCGCGAGGTCTTTGTGTATGAAAGATGTTGTTTTGGCATGTCGAGATGCAGGCACTGCCCTCATTATCGACATTTTCGCCCTTAGCTGTGCGACAAATTCGCTGGCCTCAGCGATGTTTGATTGAGTTGGGATTACTAACTCTCCCGGTAGGCGGAGAGGTTCGCCATATACTAATTCAGCTGCTGAGCATCCAAGATCTGCCTTTAATGAAGATCGGAGGCCGAGGAGAACGACGGGTAGGGCACTGAACCATGTGTCAGTGTGACACATGATAGCCGCCTTTAACTGACGGTGTAATCGTTCTACCATGCCGTTGGCTTGTGGATGATACGCTGTGGTCCTTACCCTTTGTGAGCCACATAGGTTGGTCAGCCGCTGGAATAAATTTGACTCAAATTGGCGGCCTTGGTCGGTGGTTATTGTAGACGGCACACCGTAGCGAGCAATCCACCCACTGACAAACGTTTCAGCAACCTCCTCCGCTGTGATTGACGTCATAGGCCACACCTCTGGCCAGCGTGTATAACGGTCGACGGCCGTGAGGCAGTAAGTGTGACCATGGGAGTATGGCAGTGGGCCTATGATATCAATATGCACGTGTTTGAAACGCCCAGATGGTGCGTTAAAATTGCCCAGCGGAGCGGTGTTATGCCGCGATACCTTTGACCTTTGGCACGCCATGCACGTTCGAGCCCAGGCTAGACAATCCTTCTGCATGTTGGGCCATACATGTCGCTCAGCCACCATGCGTGCGGATGCCCGCGCGCCAGGGTGACTCAAGTTGTGCAGCCGGTCAAACACTGCGCGACGCAGCGGACCAGGCAGGTACGGACGGGATCTTCCAGTGGATCTGTCACAGAAAATCAAAAAAATCAAATCAAAAATGTTTATTTTGGAATAAATACATGGCACAATAAGGTCAAAGCACGATAACGTTCGCAGAAGTTAGAAACTGTGTCGCGAACATTAACGCCCTCCTCCGACTTAGGGAATTCCAAACTGTAGAAGAATTGAAGCTGTAACATAATATAAACTTAATTAAATCTTAATTAAAACAAAATTCTTTGCGTGATTGTGTTTTTGTGTAGAGTGAATGGGTTTGCGTAAGTGTGAAAGGTTTAAACATTTTGGGGTGGTTCTCCTGGTACGCCAGTCTCATGAGAGTCTGGTTATAGAGAAGAACCTGTAGTGTACATAAATTGTGTCGTTTGTTTGTATGGGTAAGGGTGTGTGTGGGTGAGGGTGTGTGTGGGTGAAGGTGTGTGTGTAAATATGGGTGTGGGTGCGTGTGTGTGAGTAAATGTGATTTGATATTCTTATTGTATGGGCTTTTTAATATAGTTGTATTAATGAGTGAGAAATCGTGATCGTGATATATGCATACTTATACATTATATTTATATACATATATTTTATTTTATTCAGCTATCTTCATGAGTTGCTCCGTGTCTTCATAAGACAGAGTTTGAAGCCATTGTTGGCATTTTTGCTTGCATTTATAACTTGTTAAGGGGTATATGTTAATTTTATTGTTAATTCGGTTGTATAATGAGGCACTTAAATAAAAGAAATGGCGACTGGCTAAAGCGGTGCGTCGTTTTTCAATTTTACAGACCAAGTCAGACCTACGTTTAAGGTTATCGTTAAAAGGAAGATAAGCTAACTGTGAATGCTTGCGATTGGTAGTATGTAAAATAAATAGTTGACGGACTGTGAGGACTTGACATAGGGAGTATATTTCTGACGTGGGGAACCAGATAGGTTTGCTTAATAAAACTTCGAGAACGGCTCTCTGAGCTCGTTCGAGTCTTAGCAAATGTGTCTTAGCACAGCCACCCCAAGATGTTATACAATATGTGATGATAGATTGAGCGAGGGCATAATAAATAGTTTTCAATAAGTCAAAATCTACAGATGAGCGAAGATTTTTAAAGACAAATATAAGTTTTCTTACCCGCGAGACGCTAGATTCAATTTGGGATTTCCAAGAAAGAGTGTTGTCTATCATAACTCCAAGGTATTTAAGAGTAGACGCGCGTTCTAAGTTCAAGCAGATGCAGTTAGGTGAAGAAATATGATTTTGGCAAACATGAGCACAGAAAGAGTAAGAGGAGGGCGGTTGCGAGGCAAGGGTGGTTGAGAAAGGAATAAACTTACTTTTAAGAATGTTTAGAGTAAGGAGGTTTGCACTCAGCCAGCTCATTACAGACTTGAGGGCGCTTTCAGCACAGTTTCGGGTATCCTGCCAGTTTTTCCCATAGATAAGGAGTGCTGTGTCGTCAGCGTATGCAACGATTTTACAGTTGGGAAGTGATAGGTTACAAAGTTCATTTATGTAGATTAAGAAGAGTGTAGGTCCTAAAACACTCCCTTGAGGAACTCCGAAATGGATGCATTCCTCTTCACTTTGGAAACTGTCTATTGTCACATACTGTGTACGGTTTGTAAGATAGCTCCGGAACATATCGAGGGCAATGCCTCTAATGCCTATAATTGCTCTAATTTATTGACCAAGATAGGGATTGACACGGTGTCGAATGCTTTGGATAGGTCAAGGAATATGCCAAGAGTTTTCTTCTTTACGTCTATATGTTTGATAATGCAGTCTGTAAGTTCTAAGACTGCATCTTCCGTGGATCTACCTCTTCTAAAACCGAATTGGTTTGGAGATAGGATGTTCTTGTTACTAAGAAATTTCAATAGTCTGGTGTTAAGAATTTTTTCAAAAATTTTGGAGAAAACTGACAGAACAGAGATAGGCAGATAGTTAGAGACACTGTGTTTGTCCCCTTGCTTGAATATAGGATGTACAACTGCTTTTTTGAACGCCCGTGGGAAGATTCCAAACGAGATGGATGAATTGAAGATGTGAGTAAGAACGGGTATAAGAACGTGCCGGGCAGCTTTAACAACTTGAGTGGAAATACCATCCCAGCCCAGCGCGCACTTGTCTTTAAGTTTAGCAATTATAGGTTCGACTTCAGTATTGTCAACACCAAAGAGAACCATAGAATCGAGCGTGTCGGGGCTGTGAGTTGTAATAGGAGATTGGGTAAAGGAAGGATTCGTTTGGGGTAACAGTGGGTTTGTATGGGGTTGAGATTGAAGTTGCGAAGCAAGAGTCTTTCCAATATTTGCAAAATATGAGTTAACTGTGTTTACGGAGTGTGAAGGCAGGAGGCATAGTTTTAGCAGATGTGATGAACTAGAAACTTTTTTGTGGATGTTGGCAATTTGCTTGATGATATATTAATAGAAATTTTAGTAGGTACCGGGTATTTCAACTTTTTCTAGTTTTAATGATGTTTTAGACGGAAGATGTTTTAACTCGTCATCATCGTCTTGAGCTTTAGATAGGGCTGCAAAATCAAATTCCAGTGAGATAGATTCAATGCGTGACATTGCATCTGCTACTTACATTATCGGTCCCCTTAATGTGTTGAATGTCGGTTGTAAACTGACTGATGAATGAAAGTTGGTTTAGCTGTTGCGGTGGCAACTTTTCTCGACGCTGTATAAAAGCATATAATAATGGCTTGTGGTCAGTAAAAATTGTTGCGTGTTGGCACTTTAAAATGTGTCGAAAGTGTTGCACACTTTCATACACACCTAGGAGTTCTCTGTAGTACGCTGGTTGTAGAGCCTGTTTTTCATCTAATTTCTTGCTGAAAAATGCAAGGGGTTGCCATTCGTCATCAACCTTCTGCTGTAAGCAGGACCCAACGTGCGTGCTGGACGCATCGGTAAAAAGTCCTAAAGGGGCAGACATATCGGGATGGGCGAGCAGTGTTGCAGATGATAAGCTCTTTTTGCATGCTTCAAATTGTTGCTCAAGCTCAGGCGTCCATGGAAATGGCTTTGCGCCTTTGCCGTTGATGGCAGTGACTGCATCAATGAGCGGGGCTTGGTGTTGGGCAGTCTGGGGTAAAAACTTGCGATAGTAATTCATCATACCTAAGAAACGTCTCATGCCTTGAACTGTCTTAGGCAGAGGAAACTCTAACAGGGATGCAATGCGTTCCTCGGGCGGCTGTATTCCAGCTGAGCTGATGTGGTAACCTAGGAATGTAACCTCAGTTGGCCCTAAACGACATTTCGAAGCATTGACAACCACGCCATAATCCTGCAGTTTTTGCAAGAGTTTGCGAAGATGGTTGGCATGGTCAGTGGCATTTTCAGAAAATACAAGGATGTCATCCACGTAGCTGTAACAAAAATCGAACCCTCGAACAACCTCGTCAATGAATCGTTGAAATGTTTGTCCAGCATTGCGCAAACCAAATCCCATATATGGATGTTCGAATAATCCGAACGGAGTGATTATGGCGGTTTTGCAAATGTGGGGTTCATAGACTGGTATTTGTTGGTATGCCTTAGCCAGATCTATAGTACTAAAAACGGTAGCACCTGATAGTCCTTGGTTAAAATCCCCGATGTGTCGCACAGGGTACCGGTCGGGTATGGTTCGTGCGTTGAGCGCGCGATAGTCACCGCAGGGACGCCAGGATGTATCGCGCTTTTGGGCTAGATGCAGCGGCGAGGACCAAGGGCTCTTGGAGGGCCTCGCAGTGCCGTAGTTAAACATATCGTTAAACTCCTTTTTAGCAGCGGCCAGCTTATCAGGTCCCAGGCGGCGCGGTCGACAGCTGGTCGGCGGGCCCTCGGTGGTGTGGATGTAGTGGACCGTTTCATGCTTCATTTGCCTTAGGATGCCAGGCGGTCGCAGTATCTCTGGAAATTCAGACAAGATTCTATTAAATTCTGACCCTTCTGTGGATATAACTTTGATGCTATTATGGTCAGCGTCAGACATTTCCACACTAGTGACTAGGCTGGTCATACCATCCACGAGTCTCTTTTTAGTGCAGTCTGGCAGAAGGTTGTAGTGTGCTAAGAAGTCTGATCCAATGATGGCTATATTAACATCGGCCACAACAAAGTTCCAACAAAAATCGCGGCGCAACCACAGGTTTAAATTTAATTGTATGGTACCATATGTATTTATGACAGTGCCATTGGCAGCGCTGAGTTGGTATGATGTTGGTAGGCGTCGCCCAGATGTTAATTGTTTTGGGAAACAACAAATGTCTGATCCTGTATCAATGAGAAAGCGGTATTTCGTCACTTTGTCTGTTACAAAAAGGCGACGGCTAGTTGGGTGGCAGTCAGCTGTCGCACTTACTGACTGCCCGATGAGTTTTCCGAGTTTTTGTTACTGTGCCAGTTGCAAGGTGACCTGCACTTGGTGGCCTTAGTGTCGTAAGTAGAGTGATACCAACACATACCTTCTGTTTGTGGGCTCGAGCGCGAACGTGAGCACGAGCGTGAGCGGTTGCGGTGTTGTGCTCCCCTGTTGCTGGCTGCAGCGAGGCTGGCTACCTGCTTTGTCAGGTCGCCCACCAACCTACTCAAACGCTGCAAGTCATCCTGTGGACATACATTGTTAGTGCTTGCTACCTGCACTTGGGGCGCGGGGTTGACCTCGTGAAGCTTGTCCGCCAGGTCACCGAGCTCCTCCAGGCTCGCGTTTGGCTGTGTGAGCAGGATCAACTGCATCTGCCGTGGTAGCCGGTTCGTCCACATGGATTGCAACAGCCGGTCCGGTATGCCTCCACCAGACAACGTCCGCAGGTGGCGAAGGAAGGAGGACGGCTTCCTATCCCCAATCTCCTCCTTCTCCAAGAGCCTGCGAATTTTTTCTTCATAGGACTCAGAAAATCTGTGGATCAAAGCGGATTTAAGTTTTGTGTAGGGCTCATCTTCCGGTGGTTTTATGATGAGTTCCTCTACTTCTCCGGCGGTAGCAGTGTCTAAACGTGAGATTGCATGGTAAAACTTAGTTAACTCCCTCGTTATTTGGTTTAAATGAAATTGGGCCTCTAAGCTTGCGAACCACAAAGCAGGGCGGTCCGGCCAAAATGGGGGCACTTTTATGATTACTCTATTTATGTTACCTTTTGTCGCGTCCTCCACATCCAACGCCGTAGCTCCCAGCGTCGGAGCCATCGCTTTCTCTTCCATTGTTAAGTTATTATTTATGCGAATACCTATTTGATGATGGTGGTGGTGGTTGTGGTAACTAACGAAACTAAAACACTTATAGTATAGAGTCTCTTAATAAATGTTCTTGAAGAATGTTATCCTGTAATTCACTGCACTGGTTTGTAATTGTTATTTGATAAACTGTTCTGTGATTGCTTGCTCGTCGTAAGTTTACGCGACGCCTCCGCACAGGTGGCGCTGGTGATGCCGCCACGGGCGCGTCGTTTGAGAAAGTTTACGTGACGCCACCGCTAAGGGGGCGCTGCCGATGCCGCCGCGGGCGCGTCGCTGGTCCAACAAGGTTGACACGCGTGCGCGTAGGTATGCTTGTAGCCGCACCTGGCACTGCGTGACGCCACACCTGAAGAATTGCGCCGTCGTCGCCAATGCTGGCCTACGTGACGCCTCGTAGTCACGTAGTAGTTGTGCTGGCCCTTCGTGGCGTCGTAATTGTGCTGGCCCCTCGTGCCATCGTAGGTAGGGCTCCGCTGCTGTCCAATTCGTGCGCCGATATCATGCGCGTCGTGTCGTCGTATTAGAACGTCGTATCAGAACGTCGTAGTCACCAATTTAGGGTTCATGTTGAAAACACCAATTCAATATCATCAAGTTTAATATCGGCGTTACATTAGATATAGTTATTGTACTATATAATTATTTGCACAGGTAAAGATTAATTACGGAGCGATTGCACGTCACGTGGCGCTTGTCGCGCGGTCCGGGGGTAAGAGATTTCGTCCACGCAGACGATCCGCCGCCGAGTCTCATTACGTTGTCAACTTGTGTGGGGGCGGATCCGAAGCGGGCGGCAAGCACTACGATTGGTGTTACCTACCATATGGCCAACATAACGGCACTCCTACATTATAACTTAATACTAGATGGATGCGTTCATATGGTAGTTAATATTAAGGATGCGTTCGCCACAATAGTATATGTGTGCAAGCTTCCGTCAATGTTTGAGTGTTATCGGTACACACTAATTACCTACGGTTCGCGACTGCCGCTCGGAGCAAACTCCCCGCACCCCGCGAGGGGAGCGTCTTCGTGAATTGCACTATCTATATATCTATACTAATATTATAAAGAGGAAAGATTTGTACCTATTTTTGTATGTTTGTAATGAATAGGCTCAAAAAGTACTGGGCCGATTTAAATAGTACATTTTTACCTGAGGATTGAAAGTCACGTTTTTGAGTCCCGAGACGGGTTTGGCGCCAGAGCGTAGCGCCAGAGCGTAGCCAGAGCCAGAGCGTAGCGAGCGTAGCGCCAATAGAGCTTGAGGGACTTAAGACTTTCACCCGAGGTAAACACTGTGCTTTTCATTACGAATACAAGGAAAGTAAAAATAAAAACATGAAAGAAAAGTTAGTGAAAATGAAGATTGAATTGCCGCCTTCCCGGTTTTTTTTTTCTTTTTCTCTGGCGGGTAAATTGTTTGCTCAAATCTATGTTATTTTAAATAAATTTATTAAATATTTTAAACAAATTTAGAAGATATATTATTTATTTAATACTATTATTATTTATTTATGTTATTTAAATTTAAATTTTACATTGCGCTCTGATTAGACTTTTTAAACTTCTTACCGTTGTAATGGGTTTCCAACCTACTTGCTGAATAAAAAGTTGGAATTTGGTTCAACGACCTCCTTGCAGTTAGAAAGACTTTAGAAAGTTGGAACATGGTTGACATACATTGTTAGTGCTTGCTACCTGCACTTGGGGCGCGGGGTTGACCTCGTGAAGCTTGTCCGCCAGGTCACCGAGCTCCTCCAGGCTCGCGTTTGGCTGTGTGAGCAGGATCAACTGCATCTGCCGTGGTAGCCGGTTCGTCCACATGGATTGCAACAGCCGGTCCGGTATGCCTCCACCAGACAACGTCCGCAGGTGGCGAAGGAAGGAGGACGGCTTCCTATCCCCAATCTCCTCCTTCTCCAAGAGCCTGCGAATTTTTTCTTCATAGGACTCAGAAAATCTGTGGATCAAAGCGGATTTAAGTTTTGTGTAGGGCTCATCTTCCGGTGGTTTTATGATGAGTTCCTCTACTTCTCCGGCGGTAGCAGTGTCTAAACGTGAGATTGCATGGTAAAACTTAGTTAACTCCCTCGTTATTTGGTTTAAATGAAATTGGGCCTCTAAGCTTGCGAACCACAAAGCAGGGCGGTCCGGCCAAAATGGGGGCACAAAGTTGGAACATGGTTGAATAAAATAGAACTTGTTTTTTTTTATAATTTGACAGCTGTCAGTAGAAAGCGATTCTCCCTAGGGCTGAAAGTATTACTTTCAATTAGGCCCCTCAGGCAACTTCAGACCTACTTTCAGAGTATGAGCAATGAAAAAATTCTTTCACCAATAGAATGCTACATTCTTCCAATATGACATAGGCTACATTTCATTTTGAAAAAAATTAGGGATCCTTGGTAAAATTTGAACAATGTAACCTGTGGAACTATTGGGCGTGTTGTAGGTCTTAAATATCTCTAGTCCAAAAAGGTTAGGCAAAGGTTTTGCACAGAAACAGATGAAAACACTTCAAGTTCGAGCACTCACAGTTTAATACTTATAGGTAGGTATACCTACGAACATTTACAACCATTCACATTAGTACAAGTGCAGATAGAAGGCACAGTTAGGTAAATAACACGAGAGTAAAAGATCGCGGAGCAGCGCGGCACCGAGCGACACAGTGTCCACGTTATTCGATAGATTCCAGCTGACTGGCGAGGCGAGCGCCGCACCGAACGCGGGCGGCGCGGGCGCTGCGGGACGAGGTATCGCGGGCGGGGGGCTAGCACAGGCCCGCGCGAGCGCTGTGTTGTTATCCACAAGAATTGCGCGTGTCCATTATACCTTAGATTAAATAAATATCGAGTGTCACGCAGCGCGTCCGTAGTTAATGTAAATAATGTAGATAGGTATGTCTGTGAACTGTGTATGTGAATGTAAGTAGGTATATGAAATGTGGAGAGGATCCCCACATCACTCCCTTTCGAAGACCGTCACTACGGGCGATAGTGATCAGGAAAACGGACGTGTCTTCCGGATCTCGTAGTGCGTAGCATAGGATTAGAAGTTACCTCCGCAGGTTTAGTCTCCAGATCGTCAGCGAGCTCAGGTGACGACGCAGTCGATAAGATGTAGGCCGGTTTCAAGCGGTCTATCGAGACGGTCATCGCCTTACCTTTAACCAGGATTTTAAAAACTTTGTCTCCACGCTGCAATACCTCGTGAGGGCCAGTATAAGATGGATGAAAACATCCTCTCATCATTTCTTCCCTAAGGAATACATGTGTTGAGGAAGCGAGGTCCTTGTAAACGAAAATCCTACTTTTGCAATGTCGTGACGCAGGAGCAGGTTGCAGTTTACCGGCTATCGAGCGCAGTCGAGCAGTGAAGTCAGTAAGATCGGTGGTACCTGTAACGGAGCTGTCAAAAAATTCACCGGGGAGTCGTAATGGTTCTCCATAAATAAGTTCAGCCGAAGATGAATGCAGATCCTCCTTGATCGCACTCCTAATGCCCAGTAGGACTAGTGGTAGTGATTCCGTCCAGTTGCTGTCAGCATGACATGTAATCGCTGTCTTAAGCTGTCGGTGGAATCGCTCCACCAATCCATTGCAGGCTGGGTTGTAGGCTGTGGTTCTGCGATGTTTGAAACCAGCGAGTTTTGCTAGGTACTCAAATAGTGCGGATTCAAACTGACGCCCACGATCAGTCACGATGTCCGTTGGGCAACCAAATCGAGCGATCCAACCAAGGAGGAATGCTTTTGCCACTGTTTCAGCCGTCATGTCCGCAATAGGGATAGCTTCCGGCCATCTGGTGAAGCGGTCCACGGCAGTTAGGCAGTAGCGGTAGCCGTTGGAAAAAGGCATGGGACCTATAAGGTCAATGTGGATAAAAGCAAATCGGGCTTTGGGTAAATCAAAATTGCCAAGTGGAGCAGACACGTGACGATTGATTTTAGAGCGCTGACAAACCAAGCACGCTCGCGACCATGCATGACAGTCCTTCCTGACCCCAGGCCAAACGTAACGCTGGGCAACAAGCTTAGCGGTTGTTTTTGCCCCTGGGTGGCTTAGGCAGTGGAGGCTGTCGAAAACTTGCTTTCGTAAAGATTTGGTCACGAAAGGTCTTGGTGTGCCCACACTCGCGTCACAAAAAATCTCCATCTTGCTACCGGGCTGTTTGATTTTCTCCAAGCGAAGCGATGTCGTTTCGTCATGGAGCAAAGAAGTTAGCTCGGGATCCGAGATCTGTGACTCGGCAAGTACTTTCAGGTCAACTGGACTTTGTATCGCCTCAATTCGAGACAGCGTGTCGGCCACAACATTGTCCTTCCCGGAAATATGCCGGATATCGCTGGTGAATTGTGAAATAAAGTCCAGATGTCGGTATTGTCGCGGAGAACAGTTACTCTTGCGCTCGCTGAAGGCATAACATAGCGGCTTATGGTCGGTGTAAACTGTAAAGTCCCTGGCCTCGAGCATATGGCGGAAGTACTTTATACCCTCGTAAATAGCAAGCAATTCGCGGTCGTAAGGTGAGTACTTTTGCTGAGATGGACTGAGTTTCCGCGAAAAGAATGCTAGCGGCTGCCAGACATTGTCTTTATACTGCTGAATTACAGCACCCAATGCTAAGTCGCTAGCGTCAGTGACTAACGCGAGTTTGGCTTGGCAATCGGGATGGGCTAATAAAGCAGCATCGCAGAGACTTTCCTTGGACTGCTCGAAGGCTGAGAGTGATTCCCCCGACAGGTCTACAGGGTCAGAGGCCTTTACTGTGCCAGTCAACAGGGCGTTTAATGGGGCTTGAATTTTGGCAGCATTGGGCATAAATCGCCTATAAAAGTTCAACATGCCCAAAAATCGCCTGAGTTGACGAACCGTTTTTGGCGCAGGGAATTCTTTTATAGCTTCGACTTTAGAGACAAGTGGTTTGGTACCAGAGGCAGAAATACTGTAACCTAAAAACGTTACCTCAGAGGCGCCAAACGTACATTTTGAGGTGTTCACCACTATGCCATATTTCTTCATGCGTTCGAAAAGCTGTCGAAGATGGCTTTCATGTTCAGCTGGCGTCTGGCTAAACACTAAAAAATCATCAAGATAACAGTAACAAAAGTCCAGACCTCGGGTCATTTCGTCTACAAACCTCTGGAACGTTTGTCCTGCGTTCCGAAGCCCGAAGCTCATGAACGGAAACTCGAAAAGACCGAAAGGGGTTGTAATTGCGGCCTTCTGGATGTCCTCCTCGTTCACAGGAATTTGGTTGTAGGCCTTGACCAAATCGATGGTTGAAAATACCTTACAGCCAGAGATGTTATGAGCAAAGTCCTGTAAGTGCCTTATAGGGTACCTGTCAGCGATTGTCCGTGCGTTGAGTAGCCGATAATCTCCACAAGGGCGCCAGCCATTGTCTTTCTTGGGGGCCAAATGCAGAGGTGAAGACCACGGGCTCTCAGACGGTCGAGCCGTACCATTGCTCAGCATCAAGTCAAACTCCTGCTTCGCCACCTTGAGCTTATCAGGAGCTAACCTGCGAGGGGAACAAGAGATGGGGGGACCGGGTGTAGTGCGTATGTGATGTACAGTGTTATGTTTATGGACGTGGGGCGTGCCAGACGGTCTAGTTATTTCCGGGAATTCAGATAGGATTCTATGAAAAGGTGTATCGCCAAATGGAACCTTTACAGAGAAAACAGTGCCAGGAGCATTATCTATGATAGCATTCGTTGACAATGATGTTAGATTATCTATAATACGACCTATACGCTTGTTACGTACGTCTACAATAAGATTATAGAAACTTAAAAAATCCACACCGATGATAGCTTTAGTGACGTCTGCTACTATGAAATTCCAAGGAAAATCGCGTCTAAGCCCTAAATCTAGATTGAGCTGGAGTGAGCCGTAGGTGTTGATGACAGTCCCATTGGCAGCTGTTAGCTCGTAGCTGGCCTTGGCTCGACGTTCCCGAAGTGCAGACCGAGGGAAGACGCAGACGTCGCTTCCGGTGTCCACTAAGAAGGTTGTCTTAGACTTGCGGTCGGTAACGAAGAGGCGACCAGAAGAAGTGTGGCAATCGTTAGTCGCCTCTAACGATCGCCCTGGGCGTTTCCCGTATTCTTGAAGTCACATGGCTTCACACACTGGGTCGCGTTGGATCCATGTCGGTTATGGTACCAGCAGTTCGGGAATCGGCGGTAGCTAGACTGCGATCGAGTTTTGGATCCAGAGCGTCTGCGTTGATGGTTGTTCGCACCACTGGGTCTGTCACGTGATCGAGGTTGATGGTTCAACTGCATTGTCAGATTTTTAACAGCCGCTTTCAGCTCAGCAATCTCGGAAGCCATCGATTGCATCGAACCAGGAACAGGGGAAGGGACTGAAGTTGATGCTACCTGGACGCCGGGTGCCACGATGTCATGTACTCGATCCGCCAGATCAGCAGAAGCCTCCAGTGTCATCGTCGGTTGTGATGCGATCAGCGTTTGGAGATTACCTGGTAGTCGGCTGCACCAGATGCTTCGGATGAAATCATCAGGGACGGTAGTTCCAGCTAGGCCTTGAAGGTGACGCAGAAATTGTGAGGGTTTACGATTACCCAATTCTTCGTGCATGAGTAGTTGCTGTATTTTCCGCTCCCGTGATGCTGACAATCGCTTAATTAACTCCTGTTTTAGTTTTTCGTATTTGTTGGTCAATGGGGGAGACGTTATAATATCCTTTACTTCTTTGGAATATTGAGGATCCAAGTTGCTTGTGACATAGTAAAATTTTGTCGTATCCGCAGTGATGTTGGAAATAATAAATTGTCCCTCAATTTGCGCAAACCAAAGTTCCGGTTCCTCCGGCCAAAATGGTGGTACGCGTATACCCACTTTGTAAAGTTCAAGCGGGGTAGTGGAAACGCGCTCACTTTGCGTCGCCGGAGATTCGGATTTGTCCGACATGGCCGCTTCTGGGGAATCTTTGTTACTCATCGTAGTCCTTTTAGTGTTCTTCAGGGGTCACCAGTTGTGGAACTATTGGGCGTGTTGTAGGTCTTAAATATCTCTAGTCCAAAAAGGTTAGGCAAAGGTTTTGCACAGAAACAGATGAAAACACTTCAAGTTCGAGCACTCACAGTTTAATACTTATAGGTAGGTATACCTACGAACATTTACAACCATTCACATTAGTACAAGTGCAGATAGAAGGCACAGTTAGGTAAATAACACGAGAGTAAAAGATCGCGGAGCAGCGCGGCACCGAGCGACACAGTGTCCACGTTATTCGATAGATTCCAGCTGACTGGCGAGGCGAGCGCCGCACCGAACGCGGGCGGCGCGGGCGCTGCGGGACGAGGTATCGCGGGCGGGGGGCTAGCACAGGCCCGCGCGAGCGCTGTGTTGTTATCCACAAGAATTGCGCGTGTCCATTATACCTTAGATTAAATAAATATCGAGTGTCACGCAGCGCGTCCGTAGTTAATGTAAATAATGTAGATAGGTATGTCTGTGAACTGTGTATGTGAATGTAAGTAGGTATATGAAATGTGGAGAGGATCCCCACATAACCGAAGGTGTAGAAAAAAAGAGTCATAAAATGTTTTTCGTCGAATGCGCCATGTACAACAATATTGTCTCCCCCTGGCGAAGCCGGGACGGGCTGCTAGTATATAATATTTCCATTCGCTTTCCCGTTTTTCTCTGAACACCAAAAAAATGTATTTGTAAAAAAAAACTATGTTTTGACAGTAAAAAGCACAAAGAATTATAAAATTGAGTTATCTAATTTCACCTGCAGCTCAGTATGCATACACAAAAGATCGTGTTTGCTGTTCGGCTCGTATCGGTTCGCAACGTGACGTGCGTGACCTCCCTCTGAGATTCCGTGGCCGACTGAATTCCACAGAGTGTGCGTTGCGTATAAATATTTAACTTCGCGCGTCCATAGTAAAAATGTATGGCTGATTTGAGATGCTTTATCAAAAAATTCATAACTAAATAATTATGTGACATTTTAAAAATCGTAAAAGTACTAATTGTAGACTAAACATTTGAGATAAATTCGAATTAAAGTGTGTTAAAAAAATATATTATTTAACATGACATTCTATTTAACGCTGACATGCGATTTAATCCAATTTTACTCAACTTTGTTTATTTCACTTATTTTATTTTATTTTATTAACGCACAAAACACATTACAACCACAAAATAACTAAAAACTAAAATATTACATTTTTGACCTTGATTATAACGTAACACATGCGCGTACAGAAAAGTTATAACTTATACGAGTAAAGAGAACAACTTATAGGTACATAGCAAGCTAATATTATTCTTAAGAAGTATGGAAGTATTTAAATTTAAATGTAAATGTAAATGTAAATTTGAATTTGAATTTGCAAGTACTTAGTCATTAGATGCTTATGCATCTAATGACTAACCACTTGCACTATCTAGGCTGTTTAAAATAGAGGATGTTCTTAAGATTTCTGATGAATTGGCTCAATTTGGCAAATATGTCAAGAACGACATTATTTTTTGCCAAATCATTGTACTGACGAGCCATTCTAGTTAAAGGATTATAATATGAAATGTTGTTTTTAAAAGTTTGTAAAGCAAAAAGATTGGTTTTATTGGAGTTACGTGCTCTAAATTTGATATTTAGCGATATCACCGACAACAGCAGGGGGGAATCGATTAAAGAGTGTAAAACTTTGTAAAGATGAACCAAATCGAGGTAAACACGTCGTACTTCTAACGATTGGACATTAAATCTAGATAGCCTTTCTTCGTAACTTAGACTGGAACGACCTGGGTTCGGCCGATAAATGAGCATTCTGAGGCATTTTCTCTGAGTTCTCTCAATATTATTGGAGTGAACCTTGTAGTTAGGAGACCATATAGGGCTACCATACTCCAATACTGTTCGCACAAGAGCATTGAAGAGATATAAAATACTACGAGGTTTTTTGAAACCTTTCGTAGATCTCATCACAAAACCTAAGAGTTGGTTGGCTTTAGATGTAATAAATGATGATAGTGTGCACGAAATGTGAGTTTATCATCAAATAAAATACCCAAATCCTTAACAACGTTGGATCGGCGTAGTAAATAACCATCTATGTTACAAGGATTTATAATTTTATGGCGCTTATTTGTAAATGATATAATGAGACACTTGTCAACGTTTAAATACATAAGATTGCTTTTACACCATTGAGATACAGTATTGAGGTCACTCTGTAAAGTTTCACAATCAGCATTCCCAGAAATGACTTTAAAAATCTTTAAATCATCTGCATACAAGAGACAATCACAAGATAAGCGCTCAACCAGGTCGTTTATAAAAATCACGAAGAGTAGTGGCCCTAGATGTGATCCTTGAGGGACCCCAGAAGTCACCGTCACCGGCGAAGAAACAAAGCCCTTCAAAGCCACCAATTGGCTTCTATTGTCAAGATATGAACAAACCCAACGATATAAACTACCATGGACGCCATATGACGTAAGCTTGTGACAGAGTAGTTTATGATTAACCTTATCAAAGGCTTTGGAAAAATCGGTATAGATTGAGTCTACTTGACCACATTTCGCAAAAGTCCGGCACAAGAAGTTTTTATACTCTAGTAAATTGCTTACCGTCGATCTGTTTTTTACAAAACCATGTTGCTTATCCGAGAGCAGTGGCTTAACATGGCTATATAGATGGTTATATACTAGTGACTCCAACAACTTAGCAAAGCAAGACAATATACTTATCGGTCGATAATTTTCACAATTAGACTTGTCACCACTTTTATGAATTGGGATGATATGAGCGGTTTTCCATCGCTTCGGAAAAATACCAGTGCTAAGTGATTTGTTAAATATAATGCACAGCGGAGTAGCTAGTTCAGTACCGCAAGACTTCACAAATGAAGCAGGTAGCCGATCCGGTCCAGGGCCCTTATTTTTGTCTAGCTGCTTGATTTTAAACTGAATATCTACCTCGGACAATGAGACCTGGGACAGCGAGTTCGAAATGTGGTTGTCTATAGAGACAGAAAGGCTCTCCAGCGCGCCGACAGCGCCACTTTCGAAAACCGAACCAAAGTAGCGTGCAAAAAGTTCGCATACCCCATAGCCGTCCGATGAAGAGGTATTGCCAAAAGCTTAGACAATTTAACCTAAATTGTCTAAGGCCAAAAGTCATAGTGTTAGGTATAGAAACTTGACCCTTTCTATTATTGACAAACTTCCAGAAAGATTTAATATCTTTTTCAATAGCATCTTCAGTAGATGAGACATACCTATTGTAACATTCCTCAGCAAGATCCTTACATCTTCTACGAAGCAGTGAAAAAGTGTCGTAGTCACGGGGATTACCAAAAGTTTTGTACAACTTATGAAACTTATTTTTTTCTTCGTTACATTTAATCAAAGGTTTACTATACCAAATTGGATATGAGGTATGTCTCAAAAGACATAAATTAATATTTTTGTAACGGAATAATTGTAAATACGTTCAGTCTGGTACTTTATACATAGTTTTAGATTCATTATTGCAAGTTTATTCATAATATCGATTTAACCGTTACTATCGTTTTCAACTATTTTACTCGGTACTCTCTTAATGAATGACGTTATCTACTTCGTGTAGTTCATTCAGTATTATTATTATTAGTTCTTCTGTAGTGTAGGTAGTGTTGTCAGCGTGGTTTAAATACGACAGATTGTTGGGTAATTTTCAAATTATCCTTGAAATTAAAATGATCATAGCATAGCTCATGATTTATAACGTTCAGGATTTTTATAAACATTTGCCTGGTTTTATTTCGATGCCAGAATACGCCTTTAATTGTTCGCACACGGTCTTCGTTACACGCTGTATAAAATCAATAAAAAATATGCTCCTAAGATACCCAAAAACTCGTATAGAGTGGTTGCTTTCCAATAAATTGAACTCATAAATATAGGTATAGATTATAATTAGCTTTGATAATTAATATTTGTTTAGAATTAAGTTGTAGAGTAAGAATTAATTATTGTAACACATAACTTTAGCGCTGAGTGATACGCGGAAGGGATAGCTGCGCATTAGTGCGCATTCGTCGTAGTGTGCGCATGTCGCGCACACTGGAGGTGTGGATGTGTGCTGAGTGTCCTATTGGTACAGAGAGCGGAGTGCAGCTGGAGAGCCAATCAGCGCCCTTCATTCCGCTAGCCCCCCTCAGGTACCTTAATTTTGACTTCTGCACAATAACGGTCAGCGTTAAAGTTATGTGCCGCTCCCTTATACTCTGTCCACTCGAGACATTTTTACATTGTCCTCTTAAACCATATGGCCAGGCGATTTGAGGCCTGGCTGGTATCTTTATACATAAAAACATTTGATCCATATTATGATGCATTAGATACAAAGTTATTCAAGAAAATAGGTGGCCACACAGTCCTGATTACTGAATGGTGGTCCACATGTTTTGGCCAATAACTCAAGAGCCAGATCGTCACAAATTGTGAAACCTATACCAATCTGCGTCACAAATTAATCACTAAATATTGGCATTGGTATGCCAATATTTAGTGATTAGTGAGCCAGCCCTCACATCGTCTGGCCATATGTTTAAGAGGACAATATTTTTACGGATATCATTAGCAATTATAGTTATCGTATCGCATCGTAGTATCCTTAGTTTTTTGTACTATGGTTCGGTGTTCACTGAGCGTTTGAACGGCCTACGCATATTAGGCCGTTCAAACGGTTTCCAGTCATCTCCAGGAGAGTTTTCAACATAATTTGTTGTTAAAATGACGTTAGCCGTAAGCCTGATTTTGAATGGAATTAAAATATCTACGAAAATGGTTTTTATTTTAGACCTTACAATACCGGACCACACTGACCAAAAAACATAAGTTACAGTCCGGCAAGTATAACTTGGCGGGTCTGAAGTGAGCTGTTCGATCGTTAATGGCCAATGACTGATGGAAGATTGACCAAACGGCTAGCTTCAGACCCGCCAAGTTAAACTTGCCGGACTGTAGTACCTACTTTTCTGTGTGTTGCTATCTACAAAATAAATTATAGTTTAAAAACTAAAAAAAAACGCTTTTATAACTAATTGAACTAAAACTTAAAAATAAAACTGTAATAATCAATTGAAAAATTATATATTTATAATTAATAAATATTCAATCAATTGAATATTTTATTTTTTACATTTTAGTTTTTTTTTCTTCATTTTTTTATTTTTTTTTCATATTATTGCATTGTCATCGACCTTTGATAGGTGTGCAAAGTTTGAATCACATCTGATCGTTCAAAGTAGGGTAGGGGGGGGGGGGGGGGGGGGGGGGGGGGGGGGGTAAATAAAACAAAAGTTGTAAAATGAAAAACTGTATTTTCTAAATTATTATAGTATCATAATGGTTGGCAAGGCTGGTGCTCTTGAGAGCCGAATACGTCTGAGATTTAATTCTTGTTATAAATCTGCACTATCAGTAGGTACATAGCTAACACGCAATGGAAATAAATAGCAGCTACCTGCTTTATCAAGTACCTATACATAAGTATAATCTTGTATTTGTTACATGGGAAGGCTATAGTTTAAAATGTTTGAGCCATGATGTTTTACATCCATTACTTAAGCATGGAAGACTATTTCGAATATTTTTTTTATGCAAAATGTTGATACAGAAAAAACGTAGGACAACAGAAAATAAAACGATACTGCTCAAAATCACTCACTATTGGCCTTTTAAAAATAAGCAGTAGGTACTAAAGTAAGTCTAAAGATGTACCTACCGAACAGTATTTCTGCAGACTACACAGACTACGCTGCGCAACCGTTTTAGTAAAAACGTTTCTCACTTTACGTTTAAGTAAAATTAAAGTGATTTTTAATGTATGAAATAAAAAGTTAGGCGCCTGCGCTCCAAGACTCGTGTAGTTCTACCCAGTTTGAAATCAATTATATAATTTACACCTAAGCGCTTCCATTCACTGTAACTTATACCTTGATTTCGACAAAAATGACGAATGATTAATGAACTTCGACACAATAACGTAATTATAGTTTGACCGCAACCGCTGCGCCGCTCCCTAAGAAAATGCGGCGAGGTGGCCGAGGAAAAAAAGAGCAAGAGTGCACATGAGATCTCGATATTGTCAGATAGATCTTACAATAACGATATGATATTTTATAAATTCCAGGCTGTGATCACTGGTCACTACTGCATGATTTTCGTAACTTATTGATTATTCGATTCTGTGTAAGGCCACTATTTTGTACAACTATTATATCGGAAATATTCCTAAATAAGTTCACCTAAATTAAAATTGAAACCGATGCATAAGCGCAAAAAAGATGAAACAATTTATTATAAAAACTGTATCCTTCGTCAAACAAGGTCAATAACAGATTTGATGATTTTGCGTTTATTTAGTACAAGTTCAGTACCCGAAGTCCCAGTGCATTTACAACATTTCGTTTCACCTATTTGTCTCTGTCTATTGTATGGAGAAAAGATGAGACAACAACTCTAACTACGTAACGTATGTTTGCCATCTCATATTTTCTCCATGCAATAGAGAGAGAGACAAAAAATCGAAACGAAAACAACATTTGGTAACGAAATGTGGTAGCAAAACCCCGACTTCGGGTACAGAGGCGGACCGCAGAAGGCGACGCTGCGGCTATGGTTTGTATGACATTGCGGCCTGCATAGTATGGATTACGAATAAAGGAATAGACTAACTCGTGCACTCTGTCCTAGGTACGTTTCGGACTTGTATCTTTACGCGTTTAAATTTCTAACATGGATCTAGGACACGTAGATCAACTTGCAGTTTTTAACATCATTTCAGTTAGCGACAACAAAGGTTTTTGACCCGGATTTTGCATGGAGAAACGATGAACGCCCGAGTTTGCCATAGACAAATGATTTTAAAACTGCGAACAGACAGTACCACTTTCTGTTTGCGTTATGGCCTACTCGCTATACCGTAAGATAAAATCGTGAGAAAATAAGATTAATTTGACAGATGCTCAGGCCAAGCTAATGGTATGATTCCGATCTCAGCACAACGCAGCACTGTCCCCCACAGCGCGCACAGGGGGCTAATTCTCGGGCCGATCTCGATCATTTTGCAATTTTATTTTATTGCTTCTTTTCACAACCCCGCACTTTTTCTACGTTTTCCATATATCGTAGCTGTCGAGGCTTTTACAAAGAGGTCGTTGATGAATTACTCAAGGAAATCATCCATTCTCTCTTCGAATAGAAGCAATAAAATAAAATTGCAAAATGATCGAGCTCGGCGCGAGAATTAGCCCCCAGAACTCGTTCGGAAAAATAAGGGCGAAGCGCAGCGGTGCTGCTTGCTGCAGAGATAAATCATTCCTTAATTCAATATCACCTTTAAAAAAAAATATAAAAAAACAAAATCAAGGTCATAATTATATAGGTAAATCTGTAACCACTTTAACACGTTATTTGGCTTAGCTTTGTTGTACATAGAGATTGTAACCCTCTGCTTACATGAAGTTTCAGTACTAAATATTACAAAAACTTGTGTGCCAGCTATTCATATTGAATCAGTCTGATCACCAAAGGGGAATGTTCGACGCTAGCAAAATTATTATCTAAACATTGTTATTTGTATCCTAAATAACGCTAGTCTAGTAACTGCACTTAAGTATCTTACTGTGTTACTTCACTTCTGCGACTTAGTACCTGTCTGTATAGTGTAGTGTATATCACTCACTGATAATTCGTAACCGTTTTTGTGTCTTTGTATGGTCATGAGTCATGAGACTCATGTCTCATCATACACAAACAAAACTCGTACGGCACTAACGTCAGCGGGAGAAATTCATTCAGATATTTTAAGAAGTTCAATGAGAAGTTCAATAGCTTTCTTTAGGTTTCGATCTAAATTATTCATAATGTGAAATTTGATTGGATTGTGTTTGATGGAATTGATAATACTTTCGAAATGTGAGAGAAGATTTAACTGTACCTAATTTTACAGATCCCTCATCATTGAAAGCCGTGTACTTCTTTTTTAAAATAATCTATGCCTGAGAAAGCTTCTGTTCTTTAAAATATAATGCGACAAGGGCGTCAGAGACGGAATAAGTGCAGTTACAAAAAGCAAATCCTTACATAAATCTTAAGTACAATGTTCTTACAAACTAACATTCAACCGTAAATAAAGAAAAACTGATGCGTATAAAACTTCAAAATACAATAAAATGATTAAAAAATTTGCTGATACACTTATAATTAGAATCGTATACTAGTGAATTCGAAATGTTGGGTTCGAAGTAACTGGCCTTTTAGACCGACGACATTCGGCCTGGTTACCAGCGCGGCGCGGCGTTACGGGGACTACACAGCAACCGAAACAGTCAAACGTTGATCTTGTCTATGCTCAATGATATTTCCTTTTGTCCCAACCAATTGAAAGTCTCGGCACCTCTTATGATAGAGCCGCACAGTATCAAACACATGCTGAGGTCTTCAACAACATTAACTTGACAAGGAAAGCACTGTGTAATTAAAAACAACCAAAATCAAGATCTCAACTTGATTTAGCGGATTCGGAAGTGCAGACTTAATTTAGCTTAACCTAGATACATAAATTAACTTATTTTAAAGTCACTCCCTTGTAGCAGTGACTGTACAAACACACGCACACAATAGATCATAAAAATAAGTACAATACTGGTGGCCTACATGAGACCAAGGTGAATATCAATGCCTAAAAAATATTTTTATGTGGAATTTCTAAACATGTCCATTACAACCCGTTCCTATATTCTACGTTGTATAGTCCGTCCAAGCTAATTCTGACAATTAATTTAACTGGTATCCCCAAAAAGATTTGCACATGGTATTATTTTTATCAGTCACTTTGATGGTATATGAGCTGTCAGACTGACTGCGACGCGGCTATTTTCTAAAAACACCACAAACTAAAGAAACCATCATATTGTATGCACAATATGCTTATCGAAATAAAACTATCAAAGAACCCTTTTTCGAAGCTGGAAAACACATGCGGTGTTTCCAAATATATTTTTTTGTATTCGAAAGCTTGGTCGGACTATACCTCTCATCTTGGACGGACTATACCTCTCACATCATTGGCGAATCTTACAGTGACAGTTCCAATCAACCAATGAGCCGAAATATTATCCAACCACTTTGCGTAGTGTTACTAACAGATACGTGTAGAACGTAGGAACTGGACCACCATAATCTGAGCTCGCGCCAGTATGGAAACAAATTCAAAATTGAGCAAAATTATAAACTCTCACTCGCACACGATTACTAACACTAGAGTAGAGTGAGATCTTCATAATAACTCGCGACCCTTTTCATTAGATTAGTTTAATTACTGGCGCGTGTCATATCATATTTTCTTCCTTCAGAGTTAAAATAACTTAACTAAGATTTGATGACTGTGTGGTAGGCGTCTTTGTTCGTTACAGACACAAATACTAAAAACATCAATAATTCAGCAACCTATGTAGCATGAATTGCACACAAGTCATTATATAAAAAAGATAATTTTACTCGTAGTTTAATTTATGTTGAGGAATGTTATTTCGACGTCTCAAAACTTAGCTGACAAACATTAAAGAATTATAAATACTGACTTTTTGTAGTCTTCCATTTTCCGAATAACATTACAGAGGTTCATTATATATCATTTTATAATTCAAGTGATTTTACATTCTTAGACTTTTAAATGTGCGAGCGAGCGAAAAGATGTTTGACGGTTGTCAGCCACGTAACCACTAGCGTTCATCTTCATCATGACGCGTTTATCTGGTTTTATTAAGTTTCATGAAATTACATTTAAGAACACGGGCTGAAATAAATTTGATATACAAGTAAAATGACCTCCCGTGTCTATTGTGTGTAAAGGGTGTGTTATTTAGGGTTCGTAGATGGGCATTTTTGCGAGATTCTTCTTCACCTCTTCCGTAGAGTCATCGCAGAGAATCATTGAGTGTGAGTAACCCATGCTAACCTGCAAAGATATAATACTTGAATTGACCGATACCCACTGTGCAACAAATACTGAGCCGGGGCCTAATTGACCTGTAGTGTAGTATCTAAAGATAGCTGCTTACCTGCATATCCTATAATGATTATTTTCTTTTTTATAATTTTTTATGTGATTTTATTTTTTAAGTAGGTAGGTATTCCTGTGTATATGAGTAGGTCAATAAAATGCTTTTCTTTCTTTCTTTCTTTCGATACCGCACCCCAGAAACTTAATCACATGTCATAAAAACCCGCGTTCTACATACAAACCAGACACACACACAATGTCGTTTTGTACACGCGTAATGTGTCCGGATCTTACAGACACTACACAAATGTCGTTTTGCACACGCATTTGTGTGCGTGTTTATAACTAAAATCAGATCCTCGCCAGAGAAGACGCGGGGGTGAGGTGCGAAACCCCCAGTTGGTTGGGGGGAGGGGGTGGGCAAAGTGTCCGTTCTATACGTAGTATTGTTATTATGTTCTGTGCCGATTCCATCGGTCCACCAGCATGTTAGCTTACCTGCGTGATATTGAATCCCTCCATGCGGCTGACCTCCTTGGGCCGTGCTGATGATTTGCAGATTTCACCCATACCCTGAAAATTCAATACTTCAATACCAATTTGGTCTAAGGTTGGTCTATTCTTACTTTTACTTCCCTTCCCGAACCCTTTATAAGAGCTAAGAGCTGCGTTCATGAACTTGACACATGTTTTACGACATGCCCTTTCCCCACGATGTTTTCGTTCACCATTTGAGAGTACGTACTTAAAATCCTTTCGGCACACTGGCTCGAAACAAGTAGGGAGAACAAGAAGTTAGTTACCAGTTCTCCGTAAGTTGGAGACACGCCCCAGGCGATCAGCGAGTCGTCAGCTGCGATTAAAACGGACGTGTTGCTGGTACCCACACAGCGTATATTCCAACCTGTACAAACATTATTATCTAACTTACCTATATAAATATACAAGCGATCTGCCCCGGCTTCGCAAAGTGGAAAAATTCTAAACCAGTGACTATTAATGCGGGAAAGCGGATATTAAAAATGTGAATTGTTAATATCCGATTTTTCCATATTACGCCCGTGCGAAGTAGAAGAAGGGGCGGGTCGATATTAAAATATAGCCTACTCGTATGTTACTCAGGGATAATGTAACATTCTAATGACGAAATCTATAATTTTCTTCAATTTTATGTTAAATGTAAATAACAATACAAAATACCATTACAGTGTAACGGTACTACGGTACTAAACTGCACTACAGTTACTCTAGTCACCCTTAGGTCCATGACAATCTTTGGAAAGGTTTTTTTTTTCGATTGGACTAAATGGTGGTGATCGTCTGGCGATTCTTACAGCGCTACCGGACAATGGTGATCGCTGAGGGCGCTCAACCGGTAAAAGTTAGGTTGGGGCAACAACTCAAGGGCACCGCTATGGTACGACCTCGGCTTGGGCTGTTGCCAGGGGGGGTTGAATCTAGTTTAGGCCCAGAGAGGGTGGGCACTAAGGGACGTCTTCGACCCCGCTGGCGGGGTCGGTGAATCTGTGCAGTGTTTCTGTCCGAACTGGATGGCTCGATCGCCTCCGCGTTAGCGGCGGTGATATAGTCATCGGGATCACCAAGGGTACACGGAAAAAACGGAGCACTAGCAAAGTACCAATTTGGCTTGGTTATTTTTTTTTTGACTACTTATAACTAAGACTTATCTAAATCGCACAATAAAGCTCTGTTAATAGTAAACAAGCCGGTTTTGCTGTATATTCTAGGTAATTCTAACAGAGTACTTGATAGTTTCAAAGTGAGTGCCTCAGTTATAGTAACCTATTCAGTTTACGTTTGAATATAGATAAGTTTTCAGATTTATAAACTGACAAGTTGACCTATCTAAGTTTAGACTACTCCTACTCGGTTAAATTTGTATAGATTGGTATGATTACAAATAACCAAGACTCATTTAAAACGTACAATAGAGGGAATAGACGTATGTTTGTAGTAAACAAGCTTGTTTTGCTGTATATTCTTCCGAGTAAATCATTATTTCCCAGTGAGTATCTTTGTTAAAGTAACCGTAGCAGAAGTTTAAAAACCTATGCTTCTTCTACTACAACTATAAATGCGAAAGTTTTTATGTACATTATGGATGTTTGTTGCTCTTTCACGCTCAAGCCAGTGGACCGATTTGGATGAAATCTTGAGCAAATATAGATTGTATCCGGTATTGAAACATAGGCTACTTTTTTCCCGTAAAAATAACAGAAACGGGGAATAACTTCTTTAGCGATGGCACTTATCACCAATAAAGAACCCTTCGAAAATTCGTGTATAGGTCTGTGTGCATGTACCTACTTTTACCTACACAACTGACAGCGCAATGCCGTACATAACAAAACTCGACGAACATACAAGAACTTATATATTATGTTACTTGTTGCTACGGAACCCTTCATGGGCGAGTCCGACTCGCACTTGGCCGCTTTTTTAGGGTTCCGTAGCCAAATGGCAAAAACGGAACCCGTCAACGGAATTCGTCATGTATGTCTGTCTGTCTGTCTGTCTGTCCGTCCGTATGTCACAGCCATTTTTCTCTGAAACCGTAAGAGCTAGACTGATGAAACTTGGCGAGTAGATGTATTTTGTGAACCACACTAAGGTCTTTACACAAAAATAGAAAAAAAACTATAATTTTTTTTCATCGCACCCATACGTGTGGTATCTATGAATAGGTCTTCAAAAATGATGTTGAGGTTTCTAATATGGTTTTTTTAAACTGAATAGTTTGCGCGAGAGACACTTCCAAAGTGGTAAAAAGTTGCCCCCCCCCCCTCTAACTTCTAAAATAAGAGAATGATAAAACTAAAAAAAATATATGTTGTACATTACTATGCAAACTTCCACTAAAAAGAACCTTTTTATTATGATACTTGTTGCTACGGAACCCTTCATGGGCGAGTCCGACTCGCACTTGGCTGCTTTTTTATCCCTACATTTGTTATTTACGACTGTGGGTTATAAAACTTTAAACAAGTAAATTAGCTATCAACAAGCAAGTAACACAGCAATCAATAGATAAGTGTTTGGCTATTTAATATTTTAAACAAGTAACTTAATTGGAACAACCGAAGAAAATGGTTATTCGTTGACATGTGAATTGTGTAAACTCGGCTAATGCGTTTAGACACGCGTGCAATTCAAGGACAACGGCCATTTCTTTTCAACAAGTTCTTGGGTGCGGACACGAGAGCATCTGCTTTTATAATAAACAGTGTGAGAGCAGAGGTTGAGTGAGTTAAGTGAGATTGGCACCTGAACATAGAAAACTTGCAGCGCTTTACCAGTTTGTTATTCATCATTTTTGATAAAACTGCATTAAGTACAAAACGCCCGATGGATGAAGACGTAAGGAATCTCCTTACTGCTTGGGGCTTGGAGGAGTATATCGAAGTTTTTCAAAGTAAGTATTACCACGGTGATTATTGTAGTTGGCAGAACTCGTTGCTATCGTGTGTGCTAATTGGTGCTTGAAGCCATTACTTCTACCTACCTACATTAGGTGAAAGACAAAGAATTACCTGGTAGAACTTTCTGCAAAAAAGCCGTAGTTCTGTAATTATATGTGCCATAATACCTACCTAACTTAAAGGTACCTAGCACACTATGCGTGGCTTGCCACAGCATCTTTACCGGCCGGGCGGCCGCGCCGCGCGCCGGGCAAGCCGCCGCGCAGTGCGCCCGCGGTTGGCTTGGCTCACTAGGTATAGCAAACAAAGTGTGGTGCGTGCCGCTGAACAAGCCGATTTTTTTTTTATTTATTTATTTATCCTTTCACAGAAAAAAATCCTGCTTTGAAGGACAACATCTTTGAGCTAGCTAAACTGCGCACCAAGACCAAGGACAAAAATTTGGATTATCTCACCACTTATCAGCATGGTAATTTATTAATTTATTTTTTATATTATTAATATTTGTTCTCGGTGGGGATTGAACCCACGACCTCCAGCGTAGATGGTAGATCTACTACCAACTGAGCTGTCAGGCTGTCAAACGAAAAATGCTCTCATAAGTTTGAACATAGTATTTTATTAAAATTTAATTCATCCTGTTAGGTAAGTAACTACGAGTACTATATCTATTTTAGCGTTTATAAATTATATTTTCTAATTTTAGGTTCAGAGGAGGCATCAAATATAGCTTGTTTGCTGCTTATGCCATCTCTCGTGGCTGTTACAAGTAAGTGTTCGGCTGAAGAATAGTCGCAAAAAGATTTGGTGTCCTTCGAAAGCTGAAGCAACTGCTAGTTTTGTACAGCATGTGAAAAACGATTCGGATATCCACATTGCAATAGCAAGTAAGCGAACAAAGTTTCAAGAATATAGACTTACAATGCAACCTTTTATCATGATCGTAGGCGAATCTCTTGACAGTATAAATAACTACTTCGTGGTTATAGATAGATGAATTCATCAACACCCTTCCAGCTATTTGCAAAAAGCACAAACTTCGTATTTATAATATAAATGTGGTAAACATAATTGTAACTTACCAGTATGGTGCTTACAAAATAGGGGTGGGTATAATTATAATGTTTATGATCTAAGTACCGATCTCGCATATTGTGCATTTATATGAGAAACTGTATATTTTGCTAAGACTATGTAGGTAAAATAATCTTCATATACTTAAGTTAAAGCCATCATCATCAACATGATGAGTAATTTAAATTAAATACCTAAAAAAAATTAAATGTTTTGTTATCATACAAAATACTTATGTATAAGTACTCGTTAGACTTATGTTTGTTAAAATATTTTTAAGTACCTATTTCATAAGTTAACAAACAATATTTATGATAAATATTGGTTAATATAATAATTGAAAAAGTTGAGGTAAAAATGACTTTGTACAAATTAACAATGTAAGATTAACTACTCTCGAATGTAACTTTTTATGTTGATTAACGAATAACATATTTGATTCTTCTCTGATGCATACATCGTTATTTAGTATTGTGTATCTACTAGCTATTAAGAGCGCTTACATCCTTCTATTGCCTTTAAGCTTTTTTTAGAAATAATAATGTTTCTATGTGAGTAACTTAAAAAAAAGTTATATTAGCATTTATAGATATAGGACATCAATCATAATTAGCTTTTAAAGATGGTTACAAAAAAATCATAAACATATGAATTTACTTATATTTTTTTATTAAAATTTTATAAAGATAGCTGATAGATGTAAACGCTCTTAAAAATATTATTTTTAGTTGGTCTAATTTAGAATTTTAGAATTTATTAACGATTGTTGAAGAATTTAAATAAAACTTTATTATTTCATATACATTCTTTTAACTTTGAAGTACGGTCTGTGGGCAAATGAAATATGATCGTTCAGTCCTTTTTTTAAAAGGGTGATTTAACTTTTTCGAGTTCGCCAGATTAACGATCTTTTTCAATTCCCTACATATCAACTTTTCACTAGCGTCAAAATGAAGAACTTTTTTACTTCTAGCCTACTTTAATTGGAGTTTTAGCAATGTTGTTTATTGTTCTGCTGGTTTATTGGGTTGATTAATACTGCTAAATACTTAGCTGCTGGTACCATTTCCGATTGACAACAATATACTTAGTTATGCTACAGATTTTAAGTTTGAACGTGCATTGTACTAAAAGCAGCTATCAAACTTAAAATAAAGCTTATTAATATTCATGTCACTTGGAAATGGTAGCTACCTGCAGCTAAGTATTTAGCAGTATTAACCCAATAAACTTGCAGAACAAAAAACAACATTGCTAAAATAGGTACAAATTAAAGTAGTCTAGAAGTAAAAATGTAGATGGGTTGTAGCGAACCCAATAAACCCGCTTAGGAACAACAAACTAGATGGGTTGTAGCGAACCCAATAAACCCGCTTAGGAACAACAAACTAGATGGGTTGTAGCGAACCCAATAAACCCGCTTAGGAACAACAAACTAGATGGGTTGTAGCGAACCCAATAAACCCGTTGAAGAACAACAAACTACATTGCTAAATATACCGATTCAAGTAGGCTAGAGGTAAATATGTAGATTGGTTGTAGCGAACCCACTCAACACGGCTGAAAGCGCGAGTAACTTTGCTAAGTATACCTATTTGAATTGGTTAGAAGTAACAAAGTATATTGGGTATGGCTATCCAGTGGACACGATTGACAGCGCCGAGTAACTTTGCTAAGTATACCAAAATTTGACAAAGTTACTTTGTTAAACATAGAAACGTTCATTAGCTGTGTTTACAAAGTTGATTTGATAAAATCGACGATTTAAGCTAAGATGCTTGGTTATAATTAACAGAATTACTCGATTCACGTTCACAATTAGCTTTGTTGTCTTTATTAAATTAAAAGGTTGGAAGCTACCTAGCCCAGGTTATCAAATTTTAACCAACTTTCTAGATTAATATTACTAACTTACAGTAGCAAAGATGGCTTGTCTAGCATTAGCAATACACTTTGCAGGTTCCCTCCGAAACGAGTTGCTTTGTTGTAAATAGCAATAAGTTATTTAAATCCAACCGTTACGTTTTTTCCGTGTATGCCTCGGTTTACGGAGTGATTATTTTTGTAAGGAAATCGAGTTAGGTTATAAGTTTGTACTAACAGTAAATTGACTGATAGTGACAGAGACAGAGGGGTATGGAGGAGGAAGACATAATATGTTGTTAAGGGGGTACGATTTCCATACAAACTTAATTTACACAACTATGGGCGAATAAAGTATTAATGTTCAATGAAATAGCTGTAATAGGCTTTTACAGTGGTCCTTATTACCGGCCAGTTATATAAAGTTGGAGTGGTAGCCGTTGGTCGTGGCAGTCGGGGCTTCAGAAAAAGAACTAACAGACTTTTACGACTATTTTGAGACATATACTTTTTTGGGTTTTTATTAATAATTCTGTTATCCTAAAATGTTCTCCAACTTTATATAACTGGCCGGCAATAAAGACCACTGTAAAATTCTATTACAGCTATTTCAGTGTACATTTATACTTTGATTGCCCATAGTTGTGTAAATTCAGTTTGTATCGGAATCGAACAACCTTAAGGAAGGATAAGGGCAGGAAGAAGAGTAAATGTATGCTGAAACTTACCAGCGAGGTCTTGGACCGGCTTCGGGTACATGTTAGCTTCACCGGTGCGTTTGGTCTGTCCAAACATGTACAGCATTCCTGTAACAAGCCCACACAGTTCAGTTTTGTCTTAAAATAAAGATAATGTATGTACTAAATAAAATCAACAATCTTTTTAGAATGGCGAAAGCAAGTATGATAATCCGCACACATAAAAGTCAGAATGGCGAACGCATGTGTGTGTGTGGCTGATTTGGTTTAGTTTTATTGCGATTGCACACAAAATAGTCGCTTGCGATTTTTCTTATATTCAGGGAATTTATAACTTTCAAAAGGTTAAAGTGTGCAAGCTAAAAGTTGTTTTATGTGTTCAGCTATACAGCCTGGCAATGCCACCAAAGTCTTGGGGGCGCTTCCGTTTGGCATTGATTTGGATCAGTTAAGCTATCTCTAGATCGTTTATAACGGTCTGCAGATAGCTCAACTGTTTCATGTGTACATTTTGCAATGATTAATTTAATTGTATGTTTTCGAGTAAATAAATGTGCCGCTTGAGAGCGGTACACTTACACACAGTATGTTACACTTTTTAAAGTAATGTTGAATGTATACCGGGATTATTTTTCTGTCATTTTGGGAAGTCACATAGCTATTTCATTTTAATTATTTTTCTCGTGTTATTTTGAGTTTTTTTTCGGTCTAATTTCGGTGGTATTTTAACCAACATTACTTGAGGTATTAGCACAATTCTGATTTGATCAAAAATGTTTCTGAAGGTTTTGAAAAAAAAAAACGGCCACCATTTGTTTTCAAAGCCAGTTAGCGCCGACTTGTCTATTGACTGACTTGACTTGACCAAAAAACTATTTAATTTATGCAATATAATTATCCTCAATCGACACTGGCAAAATTGATCCATTATGGACACTAGTTGGTAACCGAGCTTCGCTCGGAATTTTTTTCGTTAATTTGTATTTTTAAGAAATCATAAGAGTCATATTATTATATTTACTGGTTTATTCTTACTGAACCACGCCATCTGCTGGACATGCTTGCAGTTAGTTGCTCACAATCGTCAATAGATGGCAGGAGCAGTCACATATTCAGTTAATGTTTTTAGTATTTTTTTAACAGACTCATTTTCTGAAAATGAAAATGCTAGATCGATTTATCGCCCCCGAAACTCTCTGTATACATAATTTCATGAAAATCGTTGGCACAGTTTCCAAGATCCTAAATCTATATATATAAATCTTTCGTGTCACAATTTGGAACGCGATAAACTCCGAAACTACTGAACGGATTTCGATAAAATTTTGCAACTGCCTTTAATATGGTCGGACTTAAAAGATAGGATAGTTTATATTCAATATTTAGGTGTTATTAATTTATAAGGGGCAAAAGTTTCGAAATCTATGTCTATCCCTTTCTATCACGTAGGGACTTATATATGTCTATCCCTTTCTATCACTTAGGGATTTTTCAGAAAATTCTCGACTTTGACGAGAACAGAATGCACATAGACGCTCTAGAATGATCTGGAATAATCAAATTTAAAGTCGGTTAGCATCCAAACGTTTGTAATCCAGAATTATCTAGAATACTCAAATATACCCATGCAAACGGTTCTGAATTCTAGATTTGGACAAAATGTTCTAGAAAATAGTGCTCCTAAACGTTATAGAATGTTCTCTAATCATCATCATCAATTGATATCAGTCCATTGCTGGACGTAGGTTCACCTTGAGTAACATAGGCTATATTACCGACTGGCCTCTAGCTCAGTTGGTAGTAGCTCTGCCTCCTGCGCCGTAGGTCGTGGGTTCGATCCCCACCGAGAACAAATATTTGTGTGGTGAACACAAATGTTTGTTCTCTGTCTGGGTGTTATATTGTATTCTAAGTATGTATTTACAAAAAAAAAACGTATTCAAGTATTATATCAGCTATCTGGTTCCCATAGTACAAGCTCTGCTTAGTTTGGGGCTAGATAGTGTTGTGTGGATTGTCTATAATATTTATTTATTTATTTATGTGATAATGTCCACCCGTGCGAAGCCGGGACAGGCAGCTAGTATATATATATATATACAAGATTTTCTCGTTTAAAGGTATAAGATATGCCATTAATTAAGAAAAAGAAGAATGTGTTCATACCCCACTATGCAGCATAAGCTGAGTCAGGGTCTATTTGGCATAGCATGTACCTAGCGCGGGACGTAGTTGATTTTTCTTTCTTTATTTTGTGCTAGGATAGGTACCTTCTTTATTATTTGTGTGTTATGCCGCCTTCCTACGGTGCGTGATATCACGCACCAGCCCGCACCGCGCACGACGACGCACGGCAACGCACACATAAAATGCTCCTGTGCTACCGCGCACGTCGGCGCACGAGACCGTTCCCATGGTGTGTCGTGCGTGCTGGTGCGCGATATCACGTACCAGTGGGAAGTAATTTTTATTTTTTTGTGCTTATTTTAGTAAGTAATGTTCCGTAATGTGTACTTGTGTTTTGTCAAATAAATAAATTTTCTTTCTTTTCTTTACCGTGCTCGTTGACCGCCAGGCTGTAGGTAGCGCCGCAGTGCACGGAGCGAACGCCACGTGCCTGCGTCTCGAAGAAGCGCATGAGTCGTGGCACTCGCTCGTCTTTCTGCTCCGCGTGCCCCAGTCTTCCGAACCCGCCGAAACCCCAGCTGAAGGCACGCTTGTTGCTATCGATCGCTACCTGCATTATGGAGAACGAATTAAGATTTTCTTTTAGTTATGTATAGATAGTGCAATCCACGAAGGCGCGCCCCACTATTCCTCCTAACCGTTTATAGTATATGTGTGCAAGCTTCCGTCAATGTTTGAGTGTTATCGGTACACACTAATTACCTATGAGTGCACACGCACACTACAATGAATAGACTACGGTTGGCGACTGCCGCTCGAAGCAAACTCCCCGCACCCGCGTCTTCGTGAATTGCACTATCTATAGTGTTTACTAGTTTTGGGAATAGAACATCCCTAATTGGATCAATCAACGGGACACATCCCTAGAGTAGGGGCAGCAGAAGAAGGAAGAAGGCGTCGTCTGGGTAATTGTATTGTTTTGCCGTGTATTATGTAAAACAGAGTAGTCTCTGAACAGTCCTTCGTTTTTTTTGGTAGTAACAAAAAAGAGGTGCATACTTCTGTGTACCACGGAGTTTGGAAAGCCATTAAGATATAAAATTCAAACTGCACCGACCGTATGGTTGTTGCCGCAAGCGAAGTCAACGATGTCGACGTCACGGACCGGCGTCACGCGACCATCCTTTGACTTCTCGAAGAAGAGAGCAATGTGCTTCGGTGCCATCTGGTAGCGGAAAGACAACTTTGTGGACGTCAGGAAATACTTGCCGTCCGTGTTGTGGCCTGCGAGATAGATAGATAACTCTTTATTGTTCACCACGCAGAAACATAATACAGGATTCATGCAGATTTTTGGCAAAACAATGGGCGACCTTATCGCTTTGAGCGATCTTATCCAGGCAACCTTTCCATGGAAAAGAAAACAAAACATCAATTGACGGCGGTGTAGTTATACAAGTAGCGAGATATTCATAGTGAGAGTTGTATTATAACATCATCAATAAAAGGTTAACCACGTCGGTCATTCCACTACGAGCCATGGTACGAAGGGCCTGATACGCGGAGATCGGGTGGAAGGTGCGTTTTTGTTTTTGAATTAAATCATCAGCCGCGCCTCTCTGAACGGGAGTTATTTTACTTACAAAGGGAGTCTCATTTTTATAGTGAACGAAGAACTGAAGTCTTGAATGTAGGTATATGGATTAATCACCAGGCAACTTGGCCAGGCGAAAAGACGGTAGGTGGACAAAAGACTGCCCAGGATCATAGATCACGACAGACCACCAGCCAGATGGTCAGATGATATCGTGAAGACGGTGGGAGCTAGCTGAATCCAGTTGTCGTATGACAGGAAAGCGTGGCGTACTGAAGAGGCCTATACCCAGCAGTGGGTGAATGTGGGCTGATTATATAGATACAAATAAATAATAGGTGATAATGAAGTCAGTTTTAGATCTGTATTGATTTGCGCTCTGTACCGTAAGATCCCGTTTTAGTATGGAGACACGAGACGTCCCTAAACGCCCGCTCAGGCCGGATTTGAGTAGCATGAATTAAATCACCATAGTTTTCAAATGTGTGGAGCATGTTGCCACTTAACTTACCTAGCTGTCCATACTCTGGCAAGCCAAAGGAATGCAAGTTTCCATCGCAGTCTAGAATCATAGAGAACTCAGCGCCACAGCCCACCTTCACTATTGGCATCACACTGAAATAATAATGTTTAAAAACTAAATAAAATAATGTGAAAACCAAAAAAACACACAGAAAGGATGCATGATATAAATTAAAGAAGTTTACTGCTATTCTCAAACAGAGAAGAAAAACAGTGAGGAAACAGGCATATCGTAGAACCCAAAAATGTTATAGAAAATAATAATTATTGTGTCACAAGTACACGAAGTGTACCCCTTTTTTTACCACACTTATAAATAAGAAGAGTTCACTACTAATAAGTCTTAGAGCTGCTATCAAATAACGGGGATTATGAAACAGGCCTTCTTCTTCTTTTCATGCCAATAGTTCTTCCAAATAATTGTGGTGAAGGTTTTTATTTTTATTTTACGTACAGGTACGTAAGGTTTTTTTTTAAACACGCCAATAAACTGAATACTTACGAAGAGTGATGGATACGTGTCGGCTTCAGTACTTGCGCTTTGGTGGACCCTATGCCGCATTGGCCGCTTTTGTTGTCGCCACAAGCGTACACAGTACCCGTATCTAAAATAAATTACTTTTACCAAAAACTGTAGTTTCACCACCACCCATCCGTCAGGCAAAAAGGGCCCACCTGTGGCCTACTTGCGGAAACCAGTCCGCTCATCAAGTAACTATAGTTTCAGCAATGTGATTTTGTTGCAGCCAAATAGCTCCTTTTTATTCAATAAAATAAAAAGAATCACTTTGAAACGAAAATATAGTAGATAGATCAGTCAGTAAGAAGCACAAATTCTTTTAAAGTTGTTGATGACTTTTAGAAGAGATTGTCGTGGTCGTTAAGGTCCAGAAGACTTAGTAGAGCTCTTTGTGAAAGGGAATCATCCGGGGAATACCTACCACTATGCCTATTTGTCGTCAACCAGCTTTGCTGTTTCGGTTTGAACAGCAAAGCTGGTTGACTTCGGGAAATTAATACAGGCACATGAGGCTTAACAATTTTATGCTTTATTCTGATGGATGCGGGACAGTGCTTCGTAGAGCACGTTCAAGTGCTGCTAAGAAGTAGGTGATAGCGTGCTCAGGTGGGCCATAAATACTTGTTTCACCAGAACATGAAACAAAAAGATGAATCTAACCGCTAGTTATGCGACCAAATCTAGACTGGCATGAATTAACGCCAAACCAAGGCACTTTACTTACCAGTGACAAAGAGTGAGTGATGTCTGCCCACGGCCGCGTGAATGATGTTCTTGTTTTGCAGTTCGGGAATCAGCTCTGGCACGTCGCGGCCGTTCGTGTCGCCGAAACCCAGTTGACCGTGGTTATTCCTTCCTACAAGCACATTACATTAACCTGCAGCCTTACTGCCAAGTATGGAGAAGTTAAAAAAAATGTATTCAAGTATTATATCAGCTATCCGGTTCCCATATTACAAGCTCTGCTTAGTTTGGGGCTGGATAGTGTTGTGTGAATTGTCCACAATATTTTTTTATTTATTTATATTCTTAATAAGTGTACCATATAGACGCCGTACCCAAATATTACGATCTAGCCAAGTAGGTAATGATACATTTTGTTTAAACTTAGTTTTATAGAAATAAATATGACTTCCTGTACATTTCTTAGTCTCTTGGCGACACGTTGTTCTTGTATTGTAATGAGTAGCAATAGATTTAGCATGCAAATAATTGACAAATATAAGATGGGTCAGGAATTAAACAGTGAATCAACTCAGTAATACTTTATCAGACTTTAGATTCTTCAGCAAACAACTTCATCACAGTTTGCTGGAAAATACATTTTGGGAAATTATCCAGAATATTGTCAGAAAATGAGTTGTATTTCATTCAACAGTGACATTTTGCAAAGTTGGGGCTTTATACAAGTATTCAATATTTTGTTACGCGATTAACATACCAAATGAGAAAGCTTCTCCTTTATCTGAGATCAGGATTGAGTGGCCAGCAGAGCAGTGACTCGCAATGAAACGATACTGCAACAAAATGTAATGTGTTGTTTTTAGTGGTAGTAGAGGTCTTTGATAAGAGCTTGTCCAGGGAAGAACTCCCCCCATGCCCATTTCTGCCGTGATTCAGCCTTGCTGTGTTTCGGTTTGAAGGGAGTGGGTGCCAGTGAAATTACTGGCAAGTTGGCAAGTTTATCATGCGCACTTGATGTGCGGGCAGGTTTTTCCGCAAGTAGGCCGCTGGTGGGCCCTTTTTGCGTGACCCTTGACTCGTGTTGCTAGAACTTTTTTTGGTTCTACAACACGCCGGTTTTCTCACGATTTTTTCCTTCACCGTTTTGAGAGTACTGGCATAGTGCACATACATTTTTCGACAGAAAAACTCATTGGTACACGAGTGGATTTGAACCCACGACCTTCGGATCGGAAGGCGGGGCCACTACCACTAGACCACCAGTGCTCTCTGAAATTACTGGCATGTGAGGCTGAATATATACATATGAGTAGATAGAAGTAGTCCTCAAGTAGATGGACGCTGGGCAGTGCATCAAGGCTTGGCCAGCATAACCTATTAAGCTATCATTGAACCAGCATTGGGACAGACTGGACAGACCAAGCTGAAGAAAAAAAATGAAACCCGATTAAGATGATAATTTTTATAATAATTGCAGTGCCTTACCTTTCTATCTGTAAGCTTATGGAATGTATAAAGATTTGGCTGAGACCTCATGGATGGGTTAGTCTCTCTCTTGGCCACTAAGTCCCAGGTGACCAGGCCTGCAATCATGAGCACTCCGGGAGGCTTGTAGAAAGTCTTCAGCAACTCCTGAAATTATGATTTAAACATTACATAATTTGTTCTCTGATATAAATATAGCTTTCAAACTTTTTTCTTATTTAATTATTTGTAACGAGGACTCTTTTAGCTAAAATTAATGTAATATGTTACTTTCTTGTTGTTGAATTTTTTGTGTTGCAATGTTGAATATTATGTTACTAGATGATTTGAGATCTACAATATTTATTGCTAACAACTATATCCTAAACTAAACTGAAGAGAACTAGAAAACCTAAAAGAGAATGTTAGAGTTTATTTTTATAAATATACTAAGTACATCGAATAGATACTCAGGACTCATCAGCGGGGTGATCACGTATCTTCTGTTACAATGAAATCCTTGGTTCAATCGTCAGTTTTTACATGTTTTTGAGATTCGATTGCATTATACAACGAATATGAATTGCAATCCTTGCTTGTCAGACACAAGGCTTTGTTTGTATTCGTTTTTATTGCAATCGAAGCTCACAATCATGTAAAAACTGAGGATTGCAACAAGCATTTGAATGCAACAAAGATACGTGATCACCCCACTGGGCTAATTTTGTTACAGATTTCAATGCACTAGCAACTGACTTCTTTGGGTAATATAATATACCTCGGGCAAGGTCACAGTAGGTTCATCTGGTAAGGGTGACGGTGTCCGACGACTTTCCTCCTGCGAGGCATCTTCCGTTGAAGAGTTGCTGCCTTCATCTTCAGTCACAGGCTTCTTAGCCTGCCGCTTGGCTGCCTGATTTATCGGCAATGCGGCGCGCTTGCGGCTGCCATCTTTTCCAACTCGAATTGGGCTACAATGAAAAAAATTCACAATAAACTATACACATACTTATACAAGTTAACTCTAGAACCAATCTAATTATAATTTGATTTTGTTTATCGAGTTGGGGGAAAATAAAATAGTCTGCGTTGACATCTCGCCATGGGGTGTATTGTACATTATCCATGCTAACCTCACCCCAGCCAGCCCAACTCAATAAAATAGCAGAGTAAGATCTTGGTTTGATAGCAACAATGTTCCAGTAGACCGTATGGTGACACAGATGAAAATGTAAGAGACTACTCAGTTCTCTAAGCCCTGTTTTGGACCTCATTTCTTCTGTTGGGGAGCAGTGCAGTACTACAACTTCGGCAAGTTTATCATACGCACTTGATGTGCAGGCAGGTTTTTCCGCGACTAGGCCGCTGGTGGGCTCTTTTTACGTGACCCTTGACATGTGTTGCTCGAAATTTTTTAGGTTCTACAACACGCCGGTTTCCTCACGATGTTTCCTTCACCGTTTTGAGAGTACTGGCATAGTGCGCATAAATTTTTCAATAGAATAACTCATTGGTACACAAGTGGATTTGAACCCACGACCTTCGGATCGGAAGGCGGGGCCACTACCACTAGACCACCAATGCTCTCCAGTGCAGTACTACATGCTCTACTGTTTCTTTTTCCTACAGGCCACGGGCAGAGGTTTCTGTCTGTCAGACCAGTCTAGAGGCGGTAGTTGAGGTCGCAATGGCCTGTGATAATGCCTACCATCAGTTTTAACTTTTCCCATTAGATCCTAAGCAGGTTGTGCTAATCCATTGCTGGAACCAATGTTTTTGTATGTTTGCAGCCTGATCTGCACTCGTATTGCTTTTGGCACTTCTACAACCAACTCGAGAAGCTATGCTAGAACCAACTCACCATATGCCTGTAGTGATGGCCTAGTGAAAGTGGCCCTGCCTTCCGAGCCAAATCTAGTTGGGCACAAATGTATTTTTCTGTCCAAAAAATGTACATACTATCTATCTTTGTACGTACATAGTAGCAGTAAATAAAGCAATGAGCCTTCTTTCGTGCACTTGCCACATGATTTCAAATTTCGAAATCATGGTTCAACTAAACTCAAGACAAATCTCTTATCATTATAAATTAGGCTATGTGAAACACCGAAATTTACCATACATTTTAGACATAATAGTTGGTATATCACTGCACGAAGTCAGAAGTTTCAAACTAGCAGTAAGCAAATAACTTGCCAAAGATGAGAACTGGAATCTGAAACCAACGATGACAAAAACTAAAATAAAACATTTCTTTCTGGGATGACCACAGCAGCTACTCTAATACAAATAAAGGTAGTCAAAATTAAAACATAATTCAAGTACCTAAAAACGTAAATAAAAAAATAAAGAAAACATTTTTATAGGATTCTGAATATCAACTGGATTTATCATTCACATGTTAGCTTATCAGATACTGTTATTTATGGAAACATGAAGCAATTAATAAATGAATATGAAAATAAAGGTTTGATACTGATTACCCTCTTTAGCTTTGCGATTGACCCGTAAAAGGTACCTAATTTTAGAGGGCTATAAGCAAAAGTTCCCTCAGCAAATAGAAAAAACCGTTAGGATAATGAAACTCAGCTTGCAGAAAACGGATACGTTTTTCAGATAGCAACCAGTCAATAGGCAAATATGCTAAAATATTTAAACCTACTGAGGCAAGACTGTATTTAAAGTAGAGGTAGGCAAAATGTTTATGAAAATTGAATCGAGGCTTACCGCAAAAAGCACGTGCGTTCTACTAGTAATGTTTTGTAAAAACTTTCATTCTTTAGAGATTATAAATCCTGTTACTATGTAGCTGGAGATAAGACATCAAAAGTAAACTTACCGGCAAGAAACAATAAAATAAAACTAAAAATATTTTGTATCACACAAAGCTTCAACAACTCTACAGTGTTCACACTCACAGTCAAGTCAGTGCTGCCCAGTGCAGTGTTGCCACGTGCCAAAACCAAAATATCTGGGTTTCAAAGCCTAAAAATCTGTATAAATCTGTATTTGATCGAAAAAACACACAAAACATAAAACGATACAAAAACAACACAGAATAGAACTTATATACATAAAAAAAAAACCAGCCAAGTGCGAGTCAGACTCGCGCACGAAGGTTCCCGTTCTAAAAACATTTTGTTATCTGTTGTATCTGTCTTAGTAATAGGGTTCCCATTTTTACCATATTTAATTTTATACACAAATATTGAATTAACTTTTAAATTGAATTACTTTATCATAGACTAAATCAAATTCCAAAAATCTGTATAAAAGTAAGTTAAAATCTGTAATCTGTAATACTAGCCAAAATTCTGTCTAAATACAGATAAATCCAGGGAAGAGGAATCACAATGGAAGCCGCGATAAGGCGTTGCCGCTCTTACTTAGCTGTGTATTACACCAGTGATCTTATCTTTGTCTATCCTACGGAACGTAGCTACGAGTAGAAGAGAAAGTAGATGTAAGTTTGGCAACACCTTACTCCTGTGTAAATCGTGTCTGTTGATTTCCGACATGTTGGACAAAACATTGTGGGTGCAGTGCTGAGAAAACTCAATAAATTGTGTTAAAAATAAAGCGTTTCTACAAAATCAATTCACCTAGTGAAAAAATGTGTTGTTCTGCTGTGTATTGTTCTTCCAGAACAACAAAATGAGGTGTAAAAGACCCGGAATAGTCATTTAATACGTAAGTCTTAGTCAATATATTTCATCTTTTTACATGCTAAAAGAGCGAGATTTTTTACCAGAAAAACAGTAATAATTAAATTTTATTTCATGTTAGTCATATATTCCATAAGTGTTATTGATGAAAACTAAGTGTAAAACCATTAATTATTGTAAAATAAAATGTATTGATTTAGGCATCTGTGCTAGTGATGTACTACACCAGCCAATTTGGCTATATCGATAATATTTTAGTTTCCGTTTTTTATGCATATGACTCAATGCTTTGAATGAGTTTACTGCGGGATAAATGTTTGTAAGATCTGCAAATATTTGTAGCGGGTCACCTAGTGTAATCCTACTGGGGGATCATGACTACTAAGTACTCAATACTCAATACATTTATTGCTTTACACATGGTTTAGTTTCTGCATACATCGTTTTTAGGTGTAATTAGGTATCACATGGACTCTGCATGGGTACCTATAGAAAACATGGAGGCAGGCCGAGGTTTTAAGGTAAGTTAGCTTGATAACTTGATATTAGGATTATGAAGTGACTGAATGTGAAACATCTTTCGTATCGTTTTTTTTTGTACACAATATTTTTTTTTAAATGCTAAAAAAAACCGCGCACAGTCAAATTGGCGGGAATGAAAATCTGATACCTACCTACCTACTCTGCGCTGCGCTGTGGATGTTATGTTCTCTTAGGTTTATCACAATTTTATTTTGTTTAATAAATACTAAGTAGGTACTTAGTCGTTGGGTGCTGAATAAGATTTAAAACTCGATTGAGAGACATAGCTGAAGAAGTAGACTTCTGATTCTAGAATTAATTTGTTTTTTGTTTCCTCGCAAATTAGAGAATAGTACTAAGTATACAATGCTCGGCTGAAATAGTAATTAACGGCCTCGTTTATTTATCTCATTTATAATTTTTTTTAGATTCCCAAAATGCCCCAGAACGGAAAAAGATGCAAGAAAGTGGTGTGGAAACACAAGATCACTTTCTACAACACCCAAGCGAGCAGTGAGAATTTTAAAAGTTTAAACCGTTTCATAAATTTTCATACCGTGAAAATCCCTCATTGTGTATTGAATTATATTATTGTAATTTAGTTGAACAAATCAAAGAGCACCTAGACTCACCTAGCTTTAAGACGTTTCAAAGTGATTCTTGCATCGTACTGAATAAAAAATTTTTGAGTTTGAGTTTGAGTTTGAAAGAGTTTATATCCAATTATGACGCCTTTTGCATTGATTTCGGTATTCAATAAAATTAAATAAATAATGCTGGACAATTCACACAACATTATCTAGCCCTAAAATAAGCAGAACTTGTGTTTATGGGTGCTAGATAACTGATATACCTACATAATACAATACTGCCAGTGGCAGATAGTATAAACATGATACACCTCAAAAAGTAACATTTTCACGAGAGTAGTAACATTACCATAAATTATGTGGAAATCGAACACAATACTTTATTAGGGCACTTTATTATTATGAAGAATTTTTGATAGCCAGAAAATATTTTTAAAGTTTATTTTCAATGAGTCGTGTAACAAGGAAGTAACATGAGAGGGACAAAGTAACGTAAAATGTTACAAAAGTAATATTCTGGCAACGCTGGTGTTGACTGCAGTGTTGCAATAAAATTCCTATTGACATTAGAAATAAGCCTGACGTAGAATTTTTCAGTTATGTAAAAAAACATTTGTTAGATCATAGTTACTATAGCATTGACGAGGCCTTGGCTGATAAATTTATATTTTGTGATATGACTGTATGACATCTTCTAATTTAGGTATGTATTGTATACCTATGCAATTGTATTCTTAGGATGTTTTTTATTTTTTTTGTTGCCTGTTTTTTTTAAATATTATAATAATTTGTATGACGTACCTATCTAATAACATGGATGTGGAAAGATAAATAAATGAAACTGAAACTGCCAGTGGCAGATAGTCATGAGACAGTCTAAAAAGTAACATTTTCACGACAAAAGTAACATTGCCCAAAATTCTTTGGAAAACGAATACCTACTTTATTAAGGCACGAAATTTTTGTAGCATGGAAGTAACATGAGAGGGTCAAAAGTAACCTAAAATGTTACAAAAGTAACATTCTGGCAACGCTGGTTGACTGGTTGTTGCAGTGCTGCCAGTGGCAGATAGTCAAATATAATATGAGACAGCTCAAAAAGTAGCATTTTGATAAGAAAAGTAACATTACCTTATATTATGTGGAAAACGACAAAAATACTATAATAAGGCACTTTAATACACAAAAACTAAAACATTATTGGGCCATGTGGCAGTTCCTTGCTGTCAAACTTTTATAACAGTTACAAAACTTACATTATGCTTTACAAACTTAAATTCGATTGATTGAACGTTTTTTTCTTAAAGTCTAGCTCCTGTACTCTTTGGTCTAGCTGTCCAGCAATCTTTTATTATTTTATTAACTATAACATGCACGTTTAAAGGTAAACTAAATAACTGATAAAAACAACAATGTAAGTATTTGTCAACAGCGAGTTCAGTCTAAAATAAACTTAAACATTTTTGATCAATTTCTTTAATGTCTTATGCCCATAGCCGACAACGCAGAGATTTCTACAATGTGTAACGCTACCCGACTATTAGACCCAACCCTTGGTCTAAGCCCAACCCCTATTCAACGACACACGGGGAGGACAAGTAATCCCCGGGATAAAAACTTTTTCGCCGCTGTCAGTTTTATCCGACCTCCGAGCATGGCCTCGCCTGTGGATAGCTCATCCACGGGGAAAAGTGGTGGGAATAGCGTTTCGAAGGTTTCCTATTTCATTGTTGCGAATAAAAGAAAATTAATCAATATTGACGCATCAACCATCATATTATATTTTATCAAACATTCGTTCTTTATAGGACTATTTGATTGATTGAACGAAGCGAACGAAGATCTTGGGCGATTTGACATTTAATGTGCGTATGTATGTATGTATTTATGTATGTTTGCCCGACGATAACTTTCGAATCGTTAATCCGATCTGCATGAAAGATTTGTTTTTAGTTAATATGCTAAATCAATTGAAAATGTGCCAAATTTACCCATAAAATGCTTAGGTGGCAGCACTGACAGCAAGGAAAGTAGGGAGTCCGGTTAATGTACGGGCAGTTAATGTTAAGGGGTCTCTACACATTTGCCCATGCTGGCCCACTACAGGCCAACGCCAATGTGTACAGGGGGTATTGGTATATGTTGGCGGACATTTGTCAAGCATGGCGCGCAATCGGGGAGTTGTCGGTTTTTTGGGCACACTTCAAAGGAATCGTGGCGTAGCCTGGCCTGTGGTGTTTACACAATCGGCCAATGTTCAGTTCGTCACCGGCCGCTGACCGGGATAGAACACTTTTGTGTTGCGTTCTGTAATACTTGTAAACAGTATAGAATAAATTATAGTTTAAAAACTAAAAAAAAAACGCTTTTATAACTAATTGAACTAAAAAGTTAAAAATAAAACTGTAATAATCAATTGAAAAATTTATATTATTGTACAAAAAAGCGTAGGGTGCTTTTTATAATAACTTCAGATATAATAAACTATTGATAAAATATTTACAACAATCAAAATCAAGCCCCCCACGCTTTTTGTACAATAATATAAATTTTTCAATTGATTATTACAGTTTTATTTTTAACTTTTTAGTTCAATTAGTTATAAAAGTGTTTTTTTTTAGTTTTTTAAACTATATTATATATATTTTTTTTTTTCATATATATTTTTTTCATATTATTGCATTGTCATCGACCTTTGACAGGTGTGCAAAGTTTGAATCAAATCTGATCGTTCAAAGTAAATAGCCGCAGCCGTAATTACTTCGACGTCCGACGCAATTGGTTTGCCAGGCAGCAATGAGCCATGCGCCAATGTGTGAACACCAAGTGATCGTGGTCTACAATTGTGCATTGGCGGAGCCTGGCCCAGCACAGGCAAATGTGTACTAGGGCCTATACGCACTGTTAAAACGATGCCACTTTTTTCCACTGGGAAATTGTAAAGGCCTATGTACACTGTCGCAGATTAATATTTCAATTATTATTATTTTTATCTAGCGATGAATAATTGTACTAAACAGGCAGCCCCTTTGAGGTTATTGGGAAAAAACATTCTCTGGCACTGCGGCGGCCGCTACCGCGGCACGCTCGCTCTGCTCGCTCGCCTTATGCATAATTTTTATGTTCTAACATAACCTAACCTATCCAAGTCGGATCCGCCCTATCAAGTATCAAGGACAAGGTATAAGTATCCAGTGCCAGAACAAAAAAGTAAATGATCATGTTTGAATTGCTCCAGTGTGCATATGGCTTAACTGGCATCGTAATAACAGTGTGTACATTATCACCATTACCATGTACCTCTAGTTTTTAAGTATTCATAAAGACCATGTTCACCGTAAAATTTTTGGTGTACCTACAATAAAGTTATATTCTATTCTATTCTATTTTATTATCGCCTCCCAAAGTAGGCTGTTAGGAAAATGTTTGTCTATGGCGCAGAGCACAAAACCAAAGATAAACTTATGGACAGAGGCGCCTGTAACCAGCTGTAGCGCTGAGCGGGAGCGGTTACTAAACCGGTGGCGGTGTTTTCAGTACCGGTATCGATACCCGTTACGTCATCATCATCAGCCTAAAGAAGTGACTGCTGGACATAGGCCTCCCCTACACATTTCCAGGAAGAACGATTGTGAACCCTTTCCATTCAAAGGCTTCCCGCAATTATAGCAATGTCGTCGGTACATCCGGTGGGTGGGCGCCCTACGTTTCGTCTTCCGCACAGAATTATAAATATAGGTATACTTAGTGTCTTCCGGTACGTGGTCACCATTCGAGAACCTTTATTCCCCAACGGCTGTCGTCCCTGCGGTCAGTTCTTTGAGTTCCGTGTTTTCATAGCATTTTTACACGCTACTTATTGTTAGAACCCCCTAGGAAAAAATCTTAACACATAGAACGTTGTCTAGGTACCTACGTTTTAGTATACAGGACTCTTGTCTAGTTCCACTGTTTATTACATTTAATTTATAGCTTTTTTTTTAGAGATGGCGCTAGATGTCTAGAAACCGAAGCCCCAAGCGCTGGTTAGACAGAACAGATATCTAATCCGAGTGGCTGGAAATGCCGATGCATCAGGCCACCGACTGCCAGAGAGATAATTGTCTACAAAATAGGAAGGAGTGAGTCGTGACTCCTTCCTCGACAATGAGGGACTGATTATGAAGGATACACCTAGAATGCTATTGCATAGCTGGACACAATTGTGCCGGAACCAACTGGTTTAATTCGCCATTCAATTAACTGCCTAAAGAATTAACAGCGACATTCAGCTGCCTCAAGAAGACAATCAGATATACAAATAGTAAAGTATGTTATGTAGCCATGTAAAGAAAATATTTAGTTCTAGCACCACTATTTTTTTATAACATTAATCATGCAAGAGTAAAAGTCCATTGGACTCTTGCACCATATCAAAACAGCAAATCCCACTCAACCCTTTAGAGCCCGAGCCTTTCCCTCCGATACGAATCTTGAGGCCTGAGAAAGGTTCTTCAGGTAGAGCTTCCTCAGATTGGGCACTCAGAGGATCATACGGACATTCACAATTACTATAACCAGCATTTTTCTTCGTACGCATACTTTTCCCGTCACAGAAACAACTATCATCAACTTGTGTAGAATCACTTTCAATAGGATGCTGCTCAAAATACTTTATGGCGTCTTCAAAACTCATATCTTCCTCCCGCTTCTTGACATTAAACTTAAATCCTGACATTGTTTGTGTTTGGTCCGATTTCATTTTTCTGACCAGTTTTTCATCGAAGAATATTTCCGGCAGAAAGTCTTCTTCTTGTTCTTCCTCTACCTGAGGGCACTCGCAAATTACGTTATTTTTCTTTTTTCCACCTTTAGAATTATCCTTGCAGACGCAAGGCGATGAGTTTGCACTGTTGGCGTTTGGTTGGCTGTTGGATCCGTTCGCTGTGGTTACTCCGGGGGGTCTAGGACATTCACATGGACACAAACTGGGGAAATGAATTTTCTTTTCTTTACCACTACACAAGCAACTTATTTTTCTCCCATCACGAATGGTGGGCTGTCCGCAACCACTACAAGGTTCTTCTCCGTTCCCTTGATTGACGTCAACTAAAATGCAAAGAAACAAGCTTAGGTTAAAGTTAGTTTAAAGGTTGCTGACAACACAGAATGCATCGAAACCGCTTACCAAAAGACGGTGGCCCTATTCCTGCAGAAACGCTGGTGGTTTGTTGTTGTGCTTTACACTCCGCGGGCCCACAGCCGATAGACTGGAAGTTTCTAGGCACTGGCTGAACAGCACCTTGCACGTTGCCAAGACCGCACCTACATGGAGGTGTGCAAGGAGAAATATTTTGCAGAGTGCTTAGTTGCGGGTGCTCCTGATACTGTGTACCCATTGTGTTCTGCTTCTGCAGCATTGTTTTTGTTATCTCATGGCAATCTGGAGAACTGGACGAACATGGCGGTATGTAGCACAGGGAAACTGACAGCGTTCGGTTTGGAGGTAAAACAGACTTGTAATCTGGTAAATTCAATCTTGGATCTATATTATATGAGTCATGACTTAGACCTGAAAGAAAAATAATTGAATATACTAAGTAGTCAGGCCTACTTTGATGACGGTGATAAGAATCTAAGGCAAGGTGCCTTAGCTTAAGCTTTTGTAACCTACTTCATGATGCGAAGGCCAACAACATAACTACACGATGCCATTCTGAACAAATTTGACATAAGCGCTTCTTGCCGGCACTTAAAGGAAATCTTGTTTCCTCCCACAAAAACCTATTTTAGATGCGATAGTTGCACTAAAAAAATATTTTAACAAGATACACCATATTAATAAACCATACATAATGAACGCAAAAAAAATATCGGAGAGCATCTTATAATTTCATCAAGCCGTGTACTTTAATCCTCACGGTAGATACAAGTACCTCCTCAAATATTTTATCTACCAAGACCTCGCTCAGGATTTTTTGAGGATATCTATGGATTATAGGTACGTCGAAATATTTTTAAGTACAAGTTTACAGACTAAAAAATACCTTGTGCAACACTCTGGTTGAATAGCATGGGTGTGATAAGTTCAGAATAGGCGTTTGCCACACATTGATCAATAGATCCATAGTTATCAGGCGTGCCTGGTTCTTTTGGAGAGCAGCAGCAAGGTCTATCCTCAGTGGTATCTAGACTAACTCCACGAGAATGCTTTTTTGAAAATTCCACGGGGCTTGCCACTTGACAAACCTTGTCCTCTGTTATTCTTTCAAAAATGCTTTCAGCTGGCTGGCTTTGGCTGTGCTGATCTTGAACTTTGGTGTTTTGGTTATTTGTTTTATTCGCACGAGAAACATCTGGTAGGTATTTTTTACCCCTAGTAAATATTTTTAGGCCTTGGGCAGCTGGTGCCTTTTTAGGTGACTGTTTTGAAGAACCTGTGAGTAAATAATATGAATTTGATTGACAAGACTCAGAGAAAATTATCCTAGCAGAAAAAAAACATACATATTCAGAATTATTAATTCATAACACAAGGATCAATTTGAGACGTCTTACAGCTATAATAAAGTAAGGTGCTAGTTTCATGCGACTAAGCTTAGAAGAACAGGCAGCAAACTACGGTTTCGGTCAGTAGATCTATTCAGCAGAATTACTTGGAACAACCGCAACTATCTTTCTGTCTTGACCAAATTGGACAGGGCTTTTGCTAACAGTCGTCACAATATTATAGCAATGGTGGCAAACCTTTTTTTTTAGATACCTTAATGTATAAAATTGATAACTCATGTACATAAAAATCCAGTCCTAAGCCTGGAAAAAGTACGCATGGGAAGACTAAACTAAGTTCAAAACGGTTGGATCAACGGCTCGAAAGTTATATCACGACAAACATACACAATAATTATGCAATTCACTCAACTTGATTTTAAGATCTTCGATCGCTTCGTATGCTCAAACAACTACACGAAATCAATTCTTTATAACTAAGGCACTCACTGGTTTCATTAGCTAGGCTTTTCTTCCAATGAAAAAAGTTTTCTGATATTCTTATACAGATGGTAGAGCTAGCGGAGTCAGCTAAGTCGGTATCGTACTCATCTGAATAGGTTGGTACAACTACAAATATGGATGACGCATTTGCAATTTCTTTCTTCGCTAATATTTCATCGACCATTTGTATAACGTCTTCATCATTGTTCAACTCATTTATGATAATAATGGGATCGTGTTTTGTACCATTTGATTTAAGGTCATGTTTTTTGGATCTTGGCGTTGTATTTTTAGTATTATTGCATATACTTGTATGTGAAAGTCTGAATACGTAATGATCTTCAATAGCAATTTCTTTCTTTGATGGTTTTGAAGCAGGTTGTGCCTTATCGACAGGAGGAGGGGTTTTGATATCTTTGTCACTTTGACTGAAAACAAAACACAATAGCTGTATTTACCGGACTGAAGTCAGTCGCAGACCAGGAAGAATCTCTATCTCTATATTACTGTCTCGGGAGAGCACTGGTGGTCTAGTGGTAATGGCCCCGCCTTCCGATCCGAAGGTCGTGGGTTCAAATCCACTCGAGTACCAATGAGTAATTCTGTCGAAAAATGTATGTGCACTATGCCAGTACTCTCAAAACGGTGAAGGAAAACATTGTGAGGAAACCGGCGTGTTGTAAAACCTAAAAAAGTTCGAGCAACACGTGTCAAGCAAGAGTTACGCAAAAAGGGCTTACAGCGGCCTACTTGCGGAAAAAACCTGCCCGCACATAAAGTGCGCATGATAAAACTTGCCAAGATTACTGTCTCTGTCGCTCCTGCGTTAATAATTTGCATCACGCTCGCACTTATATATTTCTGGTCATTGCATCTGTGCGGGCATGACGCAATCTTTTAGTGATTCTACGTAACCAGGTTTCGTAACCAGATACGTAGAAATAATCTTATTTTTTAGTTCATAACCGGGCGACCAATCAATAAAAATCTTCTGTGATTCAGTTCTTAGTTCATAACCGGGCTATGGCCTAATAAAAAACTTCTGTCATAGTCATAAGGTAGTTCTAATGGTGGTAGGTAGGTATCTTCTCAAGTGTCTACTATAAAATATATTTACCTTGCAAGAGAATCCATTGCACTGTAGTCAACAACATTTGTAAAATATTCAGAGTCTTCGGCTTTAATACTGTTAGCACTTCTGGAGTACTGATAGCATAAATAGTGACTTGATCTGGAAGTGATACTGCTGTTGTGGAATGAAATGATGCTAATTGTTCTAATACTCAAGCTAGATTTTGATAAAAAGCATAGCGATGATTCTGTTTTGACAATATCTACAGAGTTCAAACTAGACTTGGGAGTAACATTGAACAATGTATCTTGAAATGAAGACGGAAATTCTGAGGTTGAGGTGAAACTTTCAGAACACGCTATAAGATATCTTGAAGTACTAGTTTGACATAGATTGGAATTCGTTTCTGGTTCATTTACAAAATCACTCTGTTTGTATTCTCTGTTAATAATACTTGAATCAGCACATATGGACAAGCTTTCATTTGAATAGTTTGCGTTTATGTTTATGTATTCAACTTTCACATCATCGGCATCGTATACTTCGGAAGCTGGGTTTGCTTTTTCGAAGACTGTAAGATTAGCTTCTGAAGAACTAGTGGAAGAGAAACCATTATTATTGTATGATATTTTGCTTTCATCTTCAATTGAGAACGCTGGAAAGCCCAAAGCACTTCCAACAGTGACTTTGATTCCTTCATTATCTACTAAGACACCTCCTTTTACACCAGGAACGCATTCATCTGGACATGGACAAAGGGATGAAATGTCCGGAGACGTTACTCTTATTTTAACGTAGCTATGTTTAAATCTAATCTTTTTTTTATCACATCCACAACCTCGGTCACATGTTGTTGTTTTTAGCACATCTTCAAACTCTTCAACTATACCAGCCTTTGCTATTCCACTACCACCAACTCTTCTAGCAATTCGTTTTGAAGCTGCAGCTCCTATCTTTTTCGATTTTGTTTTTATTTTTCCAAGTTTTTCTGAAGGGGTTGCTTCAGGAGATAATCCAGCAGCAGTACGTATTTTTTTAATCATGTGCTTCTCAGATGCAGTTTGACCTTCAGGCAAAGGTAGACCAGCTTCAATTAGTCCTTTAAAAGTTTTTTCTTTTTGTGCAGTACTTTTTCCAGCAAGAGGCGTTAAAAGACCTTCGGCTTTTGCTTTACGGACTATTTCTTTTTCTGAGGGTGTAACAGCTTTTGGTATTCCAAATTCTGTTTTAACTTTTTGAATTAGAGCCTTTTCTGATGTTGTTTTACCTTCTGGCAGCGGCATGCCAGTTTCTGCTAATCCTTTCAATACTTTTTCTTTCTGTGCTTCTGACTTACCTTCTAGTGGTGTTAACAAACCTGCAGCTTTAGCTTTATTTAATTTTTCAGATGGCGTACGATCAGAGGGAACGCCGCGTGGTTCTGCTTTAACCTTGGCTATAAGCGCTTTCTCAGATGGTGTTCTTCCTTCTGGTAGAAGTATGCCTCGATTAGCTAAAGTCTTTAAAATCTTTTCTTTTTCTGCGTGAGATTTTCCTTCTAAGGGTACTATAAGACCATCGGCAATAGCGTTGTCGTATTTAACTTTTGCTGAACCACTTTTAGGTTCTGGTGAAACCCCTAAATCAGCTCGTACTTTGGCAACTAACTTTTTTTCTGAAGATGTTTTGCCTTCTGGAAGAGGAAGACCCTGTGTGGCTAGACCACGAAGAATTTTTTCTCTTTGTGCAGGAGTTTTTCCTTCAAGGGGAGTTAATAGTCCTGCGGCTTTAGCTTTTTTAATTTTTTCTGATGGTGTTTTACCAGCTGTTTTAGCAATCAAAGGTCTACCAGGTTTAACCGAAACCTTTTCTGAATCAGGAGTTAAAATTTCACAAATACATTCATCACTTGGACCTTTGCCTTCTCTCATTACTTTTGCCGTCCTTTTATCTAATAGTTTTGCTTCCTTTGACAGTGGTGTAGGGGGTCCTGCACCTTTCTTGGATGGTTTCTTTGCAAGTTCAGCTTGTGTTTTACTGATTAAAGCTTTCTCTGATGCTGTTCTTCCTTCAGGTAAGGGTACACCAGCTTGCACCAAACTTTTTAAAATCTTTTCTTTTTGTGCTGGTGTTTTACCCTCTAGTGGTGTAACTATTCCAGCTGCTTGAGCTTTTTGCATTCGTTCTTTGATAGAAGGAGACTTAGGTACTGGTGGTAATCCTACATCTTTAGTTACTTTTTTAATAATTTCTTTCTCAGATGGTGTTTTGCCCTCAGGTAAGGGCATACCAGATTTAACTAATCCTCTCAAAATATTTTCTTTTTGTGCTCGTGATTTACCTTCTAGAGGTGTCAATAGACCAGCTGCTTTGGCAGCTTTCATTTTTTCTGATGGAACTCTTAACGCAGCACCTGCTTTGACTTTATGCACTATTGACTTTTCAGAAGGTGTTCTACCTTCTGGTAAAGAAACACCAGCTTCTTGCATCTTTTTTAAAATTATCTCTTTTTGTGCTGGACTTTTTCCTTCTAGTGGAGTTATAACTCCTGCTTCCAACGCTTTCTTGTATTTTTCTTTAATCGATGGAGTTTTAGGTTCTGGTGGGAGTCCCATATCATCTCGTACTTTACGAATAAGTTCTTGATCTGATGAGGTTTTTCCCTCTGGAAGCGGCATATGTGCTTTTACTAAGCTCTTGAGAATTTTTTCTTTTTGGTCTTTGCTCTTATCTTCTAATGGAGTTAAGAGCCCCGCTGCTTTCAACTTGACTGAGGGTGTTTTGGACGGCACAGCTGCTTCTGTTTTAACTTTTTGTATTAATGCTTTTTCAGAAGGAGTTTTTCCTTTAGGAAGAGGAACCCCTTGCTGAGTAAGGCCACGTAAAATTTTTTCTTTTTGAGCTGAGGTTTTCCCTTGTAATGGAGTTAGTAAACCTGCATCTTTGGCTTTTCTCAACTTTTCTGATGGTGTTTTCCCAACAGGTGAAACGTAACCAGTTTCAGTTTTGACTTTTTTTATTAAATCTTTATCAGAACTACTTTTTCCTTCAGGAAGTGGTAGACCAGCAGCTACTCTTCCTTTAAGTATTTTTTCTTTTTGTGCCTTCGTCTTGCCGTCTAAAGGTGTTAACAGACCAGATGCTTTAGCTTTTCTAATTTTTTCTGAAGTAATTTTTGCTACAGATTGTGCGTCCACTGTGGCTTTGACTTTGCTTATCAACGCTTTTTCGGAAGCATTTCGGCCTTCAGGAAGAGGAAAACCAGCCTCTGCTTGAGCTTTTAAAATTTTTTCTTTCTGGGATGGACTTTTTCCATCTAAGGGAGTTATTATTCCTTGAGCTTGTGCTTTGGCATATTTATCTTTTATGGATGGTGTTTTTGGTTCAGGTGGTAATCCTAGATCTGCCCTGACTTTAGCGATTATTTGCTTCTCGGAGGTTGTTTTCCCTTCAGGCAAAGGAATGCTTCGCTTTGCTAGATCTTTCAATATTTTTTCTTTTTGTTCAGCAGATTTACCTGTGAGCGGTGTTAGTAACCCAGCTGCTTTAGCGGATTTCAATCGTTCTGATGGAGTTTTTTTAGCAACAGTTTTTCCAATAGAAACTCTTTCTGACACTGGAGTCAAAAGTCCACAAATACATTCATCACTTGGACCTTTGCCTTCTTTCATGACTTTAGCAGTTTTTTGATCGAGTTTTTTAGCTTTATCAGGAGAAAGAGCTGGACCAACGGCTGCTACTGCTTTGGATTTTGATTTAGTTCTTTCACCGCTGCCTGCAGCCTTAATTTTTTTGATCAATGCTTTTTCAGATGCAGTTCGGCCTTCAGGCAGAGTCAGTCCTATTTTGAACTGAGCTTTTAAAAGTTCTTCTTTTTCAGATGGGGACTTACCTTCTAAGGGTACAGTTAGCCCTTGAGCCTGAGCTTTAACATATTTTTCTTTCATGGCCGTTGTTTTTGGTTCAGGTGGCATACCCAGATCTGTCCTGACTTTATAAATTATCTTATTTTCAGAGGCAGTTTTTCCTTCGGGCAAGGGAATACCTTGCATTGCTAAGCCCTTCAAAATCTTTTCTCTCTGTTCAGGAGACTTACCTGCCAGTGGTGTCAAAATCCCGGCTTCTTTAGCTTTTCTTAATTTTTCTGAAGTAACTTTTCCAACAGATGGCGCTAGTGTTGCAATTTTTTTTATCAACGCTTTCTCAGATGTAGTACGGCCTACAGGCAGAGGTAATCCTATTTCGAATAGCGCCCTTAAATTTTTTTCTTTTTCTGCTGGTGTCTTGCCTTCCAGTGGTGTAATTAAACCAGCAGCAGCAGCTTTTTTGTATTTTTCTTTGTCAGCAGATGTTTTTGGTTCTGGTGGTAACCCTACATCAACACGAACTTTTTCAATCAGCTTTTTTTCTGAAGCACTTTTTCCTTCTGGTAAAGGAATACCCTGCATTGCTAAGCTTCTTAGATTTTTTTCTTTCTGTTCTGCGGATTTACCTTGTATTGGGGTTAGTAAGCCCGAAGCTTTTGCTTTACGAAGCTTTTCAGATGGTGAACCAGAAAGTTTTTTAATACTTGGTGCTCCTTCAGACGGTGGTTTTGTTGTAGCTTGAATTTTTGCAATAAGAGCTTTCTCAGACGCCGTACGACCTTCAGGTAAGGGCAAACCTACTTCAGCTTGGCTTTTCAATATTTTTTCCTTTTGTGCTTTTGATTTGCCTTCTAAGGGTGTTACAATGCCTGCAGCAAAAGCTTTTTGATACTTTTTCTTTTCTGCTGAAGATTTAGGTTCAGGAGGTAGACCTACTTCAGTTCGGACTTTTTCAACGAGTTTCTTTTCAGAGGCAGTTTTTCCTTCTGGTAGAGGTACTCCACTCATAGCTAAGCCTTTGAGAATCTTTTCCTTTTGCTCTACGGGTTTTCCTTCGAGAGGAGTTAGAAAACCAGCTGCTTTGGCTTTGCGCAGTTTTTCAGACGGTACATCCACTGCAGATGGAGCTCGTTTAGTTTCTGCTTTAACTTTGGCTACTAATGCTTTTTCAGACGTTGTCCTTCCTTCTGGAAGAATTAAGCCAGCTTCAGCTTGACTTTTCAGAATTTTTTCTTTCTGGGCTTTTGTTTTACCTTCTATAGGTGTAACAATCCCAGAAGCTAAAGCTTGTTGGTACTTTTTCTTTTGTGCTGAAGATTTAGGTGCAGGAGGTAGACCTACTTCTGTTCGTACTTTATCAACGAGCTTCTTTTCAGAGGCAGTTTTTCCTTCTGGTAGAGGTACTCCACTCATAGCTAAGCCCTTCAAAATCTTTTCTTTTTGCTCTGGGGATTTTCCTTCGAGAGGAGTTAGAAAACCAGCTGCTTTCGCTTTGCGTAGTTTTTCAGACGGTACTGCTGCTGCAGATGGAGCTTTTTTAGTTTCTGCGTTAACTTTAGCTATTAATGCTTTTTCAGACGTTGTTCTGCCTTCTGGAAGAGATAAGCCAGCTTCAGCTTGACTTTTCAGAATTTGTTCTTTTTGGGCTTTTGTTTTACCTTCTAAAGGTGTAACAATTCCAGAAGCTAAAGCTAGTTGGTATTTTTTCTTTTCGCCTGAAGATTTAGGTGCAGGAGGTAGACCTACTTCTGTTCGGACTTTTTCGACGAGTTTTTTTTCAGAGGTAGTTTTTCCTTCTGGTAGAGGTATTCCACTCATAGCTAAGCCTTTAAGAATCTTTTCCTTTTGCTCTGGTGATTTTCCTTTAAGTGGTGTAAGAAAACCCGCTGTTTTGGCTTTACGTAGTTTTTCTGAAGGAACTTTTGCTTGAGATCCGACAGCCATTGCAGTTTTAACCTTTTGTATAAGGACTTTATCGGAAGCCGTTTTTCCTTCAGGTAACGGTGCACCACTCATAGCGAGTTCTCTTAAAACCTTTTCCTTTTCTGCTGGTGATTTACCTTCTATTGCTTTTGCCGATTTTTTTATTTTTGCGGCTTTTTGAGCTCTATGTTTGCCAGTTTCTACAGCAACTGATGAGAGTGCAGTGCCTGATTTTCTAAGTTCACCTAGCTTCCTTTCTTCTCGTGGCATGTGTCCACAAAGTATGCAGTTACAGTGATCACAGTTTTTTTTCTTGTAACAGTCATAAAGACTTTTCATAACTTCAAACATAGCGTCGGAATTACATGAACAGCAGCAACTTTCATCTTGAGTACTAAGTTGACACCTGTACACCCGCCATTTGATTTGTGGGAGATGGTTACTAAATGGGCTTAAACATTCTGTATGTTGAAATTCGGAAACAACGTTTACAAAGAACTTTGAATTGTACGAGTAGTACGATTTTTTTACAGTTTTGTCGGAGCCGCTTCTTTTTAATTTCACTTTTCTAAAGTCATTCCTGAATTCAGGCATGCTGGACCGTTCTGATAATTTACCGTTATTTTTCCTTAAGCCGCTGCTCATTTTTGGAACTCCTATAATTTCTTTTGGAGCATGCCTGACTTTTTTTCTCTTCTTATGGTGGTGTAACCTTTTCTTGTGAACAATGATACTAATGTTTTCAACGCCATGACACGGGCTGTCCTCTTGATTTAGAAACAATGTTTCGATGGTTGGTGCCCTTGAAGTGAGTCTCTTCATGACCACTGTTTCCGTGTTTTCTTTTAACATGTAGTTTATTATAATTTATTTTGGTGTGCTTATAAACTTCACATCATGTACCTACTCGTCGGTTTTCTACAAATCACCTTCAATTGAATCCTGAAAAAAATACAGTATTTTTGTTGTTCTACATAAAAACACTTAATATTATAATTGCACCTTGCTCCCAAATGGCGAAAGAAAACACTGCGGGGAAATACTGTGGCTTAAAGATTTTGAGACTGAACCTTTGGAGACAACTTTATTCTAGTCTACGTGATAGAATCAAAAGGGGTAAAATCAAGGTTACCGATATAATCCCAAAATAGCAGGAAAAGTTTCGATTACGCTTATTTCCTATTTCCACCAATCGGTATGTATAGCGCGAAGAACCAACAACCGTTGGTGAATAAAGTGGATAATAGTTTTGGGATAGCGACCAAGAACTGGAAGCCAAAACATAGACCGCTCCCTCACTCAATGGACTAACATTATGTAGATAGCTGGAAGTCACTGGATGGAGAGGGCTCAGAATTGTCCTTCCTGGAAATGGATAGGGTATGTGGAGGAGACCTATGCCCGTCAGTGGACTTCATCGGCTAATTATGATGAAGAAGGTCTTGCTTTATACACATCATTTACTATCACTCAATTATCGCCCTATCAAGAATACTAGACATTTTTCTACCTCTCTATTATAATATCTTGGCTTGTTTATCATTGCGAACACACTCTAGCAAAACATGCTTTACGTTCCTTCAATTTACCAGAATCTCACAAAAGTTAATCATTGCATTTATATAGTTTCAGTAGGTCTTCTTCTTGTTCTTCGTGTCACTAGTTCTTGCGAACCAGTGTGCTGAAAGGGTATTAAGTGCACCCTTTTTTTAAGGCCCCTTCCGTGCACCACTTGCCTAAAGCTCTACACATCTCCTTGAGAATACCTACTCCTACTACTACTATTAGCCCGAATCATCCCATTGTTGGGCAAAGGGCTTCCCCCATTCCCACGATCTTGTTATTTGTTGCAGAAACACACACCAGTTGCCAGTCCCTCTCATAGGCGTCCAGCTCGTCCCGCAATCGCCTGCGTGGTCTACCGCGACGCCTCGCTGTTTTAGGACTCCACAATGTGTGGATTTAGGCCCACAGGGAAACTTTTGGTTTTTACAAACAATAATCTACTTACCAACGTGAAGAATTTTGATATTAAGACTTACATTACATATCTCTATGCAATTTTAAACTGTAATTTTGGGGGCAAACCATTTATAACACTAAAATGTATCATACCCTAAACATGGACATAATGATCAAACTTATTGTTTTTACTTATATTTTGTGATTTTGCTTACAAATTTTAACATTATTCTGCCAAATTTTGACTGAGTGATGACTTGATGAGTCACTTTGATTACTGATAGATAAAAAAAAAACAAAAGAAACATCAACACTTGTACTAAAGAGTTATTATTCAGGCGTTGTAGCCTACCTTCTACCTTAGAATATCGCATGAAACTCAAGTGGCTCCCTATCCGCCTTCGCCGGAATGCACATATTCTGTCCCTTCTCTACAATATTCTTTTTAATTCTAACTCTCCGCCTTATCTCAAGGAACGCTTTCAGTTCCTGCACCAAGCCAACGATCGAAATCTTCGATCTTCCGAAACCTTACAGCTTTCTACTCCTGTCCATAGTACTAAACTGTATGGCAAGTCTTTTACCATACAAGCTGTACGGCTATGGAACTCTCTCCCTCTGTCTGTCCGTTTATCTAAATCTGTCCATATTTTCAAAACTAATGTCACCAATCATTATTTGTCCTTGTCGTCTACGTGCTCGTAAGATATTATTTGTCCTTAAGGATTAATGTTTAATATGTGTAGGTTTAAGTTAGATTATCTAATGCTATATTGTTAAGTATGTATTATAGGTTATAGGATTCTTTTTGTGGTTTATTTTGAATTTAATCTGTGTTTTATTAGGTTATTAGTAGGTATATAATTTTAGCAATATCGGGATTTTGCTTTTGTACACCACCGTTTTTCTGTTCTCGTAAAATCTCTCCATCCAAAGGTTGTCTGGAAGAGATCGCTTTTAGCGATAAGGCCGCCCATTGTACCTATATTTGTAATGTTTCTGTTATAATATGTTTCTTATGTGTACAATAAAGTATTAATCTATCTATCTATCTACCTTCCACGAAGCTTCCACGTAACCAAATCACTACGTTAGCGAAACATCGAAGTCATACATTAGGGGACAAACGGACGGACGGAACGCTGTCGCTCCGTTTGTCCCCTAATTTATTGTATTGTATGTGTTGCGGAACATGTTGCTCGACAACTACGTGAATGTCCCGAGATACAATGACGTGGAACATATTTCAGGCCACACTAGACCTCGACCACTCCTTACTGATACAATTACACCGAAAGATCAAAAGTGGGAACTCTCTTAAAGAATGACAGTGCTAACTTTAGTGATTTAATCTAGATTGCGTTTAAGCTAAGTTTTTTTTTATGGAACAAGCATATGGCCCACCTGATGTTAAGTGGTAACCATCGCCTATATTCCCACAGACCATACGGTACTGATTTGACAAAGCCATGCCTCGTAGGTCACGCACGTCAGGAACGTGCCCTACGATGCACTTCTCTGCGTCCATCAACTGGAGGCATACAGATATTATAGTAAGACAAGATTATTATAGTATATTTACGTCCGGAACGGATAAACTGTGAAAACTGTACCTACTTAGCCATTAGGATCTTTTCTGTACAACAGCTAAGCAATAAATGCTTCTGATTTCTGAATATACTATAGTAATCTAAGGCTTAGGCCAGATGATCCGAGATACCCAGGAGTCCTGGGTATCTCGGATCATCTGGTCATTTATTGGTCCTGGGCCAGGACCAATAAATGGTCTAAGGGCGGTATGCATAAGCAATGCTTGAGCCAGTGTCAAGCGCTGTTTCTGCATTACGGCCCTTTTAGACTCACTGCTGTGTGTGTGGAGAAGGCTTGCACACGATAATATTAACCATGGAAAATGTTGGAGAAGGCCTATGCTAAGAGGCACATTGAACTGCGAGACATCCTATAATTTAACCTGAATTTCATTTAGATTGACCGATGGATAGATAAATAGATAGATAGAAAGAAAGATGGATGGATGGGTAAATAGAAAACCGTACGTTACTAAAAGACTGTGTATGCAATTATGTATATTTTTTAATACATATTAAGAAGACTATTATAAAATGTATAGGATTGATTTGCTTATGACGCGCCACAACACACGGGACTGTAGTATTGAAACCTTATAGTATAGGATCCCGCTATAGAAGGACCTTCACCGAGCTGGTTATTTAATGAAACGTATTTTATATTTAATTAAACATGCCAATAAATATATTCTATATGGGTTGCCTATCAAATTTCAGTCCAGGATATGATTAATTAATAATAAAAAAAAAAATGTTTTTTTAACTTTCCACCGGTTTGTTTATTAGACAAATTCTATACCAATCGAAAGTATAGACCCCATAGAATATGCAATCGTTAGGTTGCCTATTTTTTTCCGGTCACAACTCTCGGGTAGCCAGGTATAAACAGGTAAATCGATACTAGCATTTTGCACCGGTATGTTTATTGAATAAAAATACTGGGGTCTATACTTTCGATTGGTATAGAATTTGTTTATTAAACAAACCAGTGGAAAGTTTTTTTTTTTTTTAATTATTAGTCAATCATAATTATCATGGACTGAAATTTGATAGGCAACCCATATAGAATATATTTATTGGCATGTATAATTAAATATAAAATACGTTTCATTAAATAACCAGCTCGGTGAAGATCCTTCTATAGCGGGATCTTAGGCCCGTATTCCGAAACAGCGCTTGAGTCTGAGTCGAGCCTCAAGCATAGATTTTATGACAGTTCTCCATTGAAAAGTGTCAAAAATCTGTACTTGAGGCTCGACTTAGACTCAAGCACTGTTTCAGAATACGGGCCTAAGACTAAGGCCCGTATTCCGAAACAGCGCTTGAGTCTGAGTGGAGCCTCAAGCATAGAGATCGATAGAGTATACCTACTACCTACTTCGTCCAAGATCCTACTGTCTGTTTTTCTCTTTGACTAATGTCAAAAACCTGTCAAAAAGAGTAAAAAAATCATGGAAAGAGAAACCGGAGAAACCTTATCATCGCGTTAGATACTCATTGCCATAAAACATCATCAAAAATATATAAAAGCAATACTTTAAATACTTATGTACCTGCTTTGGTAAACTTATTACTGCATAAACCACAAAAAATAGCGGTTTAAGAATATTGGAATATGTATCTTGCTTTCAATGAAGTTTGAAGTCCAATCATGCCATGCAACTGCTTGGGGGTCCGCACGACTAAATGCAGCTGCAAGCTGGTTCCTAAGAGCTTTCTAGGAATTCCTCCAGATTTGATTCTGGTACACGACGCGGACAAGCCCAGCTTTGTGTTTCGTCTGCTAGAAGGACTGTATGATAAATGTGCTGCATACAACCTAAGGTGAGGTCTTTGTACTTTGCACGTCAGCAGATCCTAAGGCATCTCGAATATCAGCTCACATGCACTTGCCCATTGCACGGTTGGCGTTTCCTGAGTCGCCTCGGACGATATCCACGAAAGGTGGTGGAGTGTTCTTTCGTTCTTTCGTTCATTCGTTCTTTTGTTCATCCGTTTTTTCGTTTATTCATTCTTTCATTCTTTCATTCTTTCAGTCTTTCATTCTTTCATTCCTTTATTTCTTCATTTCTATAATCGTGCACCCTATCATTCGTTGTTTCGTTCATTCTTCCATTCTTTCAATCAATTTCTTCAATTTCATACTACCTATCTTCATTATTCACTTTATAGATACTGCCCACTGCGTCGAGTAACGAGGCGTGACAAGTCTATCCGCTCTGCCGTGAAGGACCTAATGATACTTCTCTGCTTTCTCGTGGCTAATTTCGTGGTCTTCCTCAACATAATCATCAAAGTGGCTGTTCATTTCTTCTATGTGCTGAGAGAAACGGCTTTCTGGATACGTTCAAGGTAGATTTACTTAACTATGAATTGACGTTATCTTCAAACGTTCAGAAAAGTTTCCGATCGGATTAGTCCAGTTTCTATCTTTTTGATTTTTATGCAAACAAAACAAGAAAGACACAAACTCTTTTCCGAACGTTTTAAAATAGACCCGCTGTTCCAAGGTAGGTGAAGTCCGCCTATAACTTTGCGCGTTACGGATTGCGGAAAATGTAAAAGAAACTTGACTGGAAGTAATTACTCAATTACAAATATTAACGCAACGCAAGTTCGATTTTTGTTTGAAAACGGAACATGGATTTCCAGTTCATTTTTTTCATGTTTTTCACCATCTGTCACGAGCAAAGTTATGTTGCGCGGACTCTAGGAACTTCATAAGGCAAGTTTCAAAGCTTCCTTTATAGTTCAGTTATTAGTTGAATCTAGTATACTTTTCTTATCTCATTGTATTATTGGCCACTCTTGTTTCATTATCATTAGTTTGACTTTTGGATCGATTCTGACCAAATACTCAGTAATATAGGAATTGGCTAAGATTTAGTACATACTTTACATTTAATAGAAGGGAAAGAGCTACTTTTTTCATAAATGAAAAAAATAACTCTGTATGTAATCTTAGCCTGAAACGTCTTTGAACTACTTACTTAATCCCTTTTCAGAAGTTATAAGCATTGCATTTAGCATTATGTACACAACCTTTAGGTAAGCATATTACTATGCTATTGTGTCGTTCCAATAAAAAAGTAAGTACTAGGTACCTACAGACTTATCAACTCCTTGTTTAACCTACGTAGAATAAAGATGTTCATCATCATCATCAGCCTGAAGAAGTCCACTGCTGGACATAAGCCTCCCCTACACATTACCAGGAAGGACGATTCTGAGCTCTTTCCATCCACCAACTTCCCGCGATCTTAACTATGTCGTCGGTTCATCTGGTGGGTGGCCACCATACTTTTCGTCTTCGGATTCGTGGTTGCCATTCGAAAACCTTTACTCCCCAATAGTTTTCGGAGAACAAAGATACCTACTCTTTCTTTTTACCTTAATACTTATAAATTGGCATGGGTTCGGCTATATACTGCTGCCTATATAATTAAAGGTGTAAATATGAAACAAACTAGTTTTTTTAGTCTTTTTATTTTTTTAACGTAATTCTTAATGATGATGTAGTACATGTTTGAATTAACTTATTTATAGTAGGTACGTAACTGTAGGTATTTAGAGCTAGATACATCCTATGATTTTAACATTTTGTGGTAGGTATTCATGTAACCTCATCTTCGTAATTTCACCCGAGAATCCTTATTAATTACCCCGTTGGAAGAAGTATCTTTTGAAAAACTTATGTACATCAAACAGCCATTTTACAATACACACGCGACCCGATAAACATAATCGTACAATAGTAATGAAAGTCACGGTATTAGTCGCGTGTCAGTAGCTACGAGTACCATGGTACCACAACAGTGTTTTACAACACCATGTCCTGATGCTGACGTCCGTACCGCTGCTCTCCACAGAGGTAGTGTGACATATTGTGCGCGCATTTTCTGTGGACCCCAATTACGTCAGCAGCACCTCCTCACTGCTGGTAGCCCAGCAGCTAGCTCCCACTCACCGGAACCTGTTACAGAAAGCACTTTTATTTCAGATCTGTACTGAAGTCGGAAAGCAATGAACCGTTTTATTTCACTCCTAAAGAACACGACTACGCACCGCCGTTGCCGTCAAAATTCAAATGGTTTTGAAAATTATTTTATTTAATAAACAATTAAGAATTTAACTGTCTCATAATCATTGCAGAAGGTTTATTAGTGTAGGAGTGGAAACGAGCTCTATGTGAGGGGCTTGTTCCAGGGAAGCTCTAACACCATTCCTACTTCTGCCGTGAAGCAGCATTGCTGTGTTTCGGTTTGAAAGTGTGAGTGCCGGTGAAATTGATGGCACGTGAGGCTAAACAGGCAGTGCATCGTAGGGCACGCTCCTAACGTGCGCGTAATGTATACGTTTTACGACGCCATTTTCTTCTCAAATCCACCAACCGTGTTGTGCTTCGTTGTCTACTTCGTTGTCACTCCATGAATGGCCGCGGTACCCCGAAGCTGCGGCCACCATACGGATGCCATCCTCAGAAATACGTTCCCGTTCCAGTCTTCAACGATGCCGCCGCTTGTCGACATCCGTAACATACTGTTGAATTTGAATTGATTTTATTACCAGAATAGAGACACCCGGAGGCATTAAATTACAAAAAACATTATTTTACGCACTACGACTACGCCATTTTCTTCTCAAATCCACTATGATGTGCTTCGTTTTCTGGTCTCAGACCTACCAAGTCTACTCCTAAAACTGGCTATTAATACACACAAACAGATAAAAACGAATTTTGCCGGTTGTTGATACATACACCAAGCTGTCTTCGCGCGCTGTTGGTTCATTGATGGCTGTTTTCACTCGACCCACAGCTTGTATTCTTTTGAAGAGCTTCAGCTTGGGAGGTGTGGGCAGAGGCGTCTCTAGCCCATGTAGCGCCCGTGTGCAAACATTACCCAAGCGCCCCCTAGTAAGAGCGCGTTCAAAATGGAATGGATACAAAATACAAGTAACAGCACATCAAGTTACCACAAACTGTCAAATTTCCCCAATGGGTAATTAACTCTATTGTTTGGAGATTTTTAAGAAGAAAATTTTCAGTTTGGTTACCACAATGTCCTGTTAACTATATTTAGAATTATTATGCAAGGTGTTCTGGTGTTTACCCTAACAAGCGCCTCTTTTTTCTTCTTCTTCTTTCTTCTATCTAATTATATAATCTCTTACGTTACTGACTGACTGACTGACAATCAACGGATAGCCTAAACCGTTAGTCCTAGAAGCATGAAACTTGGAGGGTGTGTTTCTTTTATAGCGTAGAGGTGCACTAAGAAAAGAAATTGGAAAATTCTCTCCCTATGATGAGAAAAAGGGGGAAAATGGTTTAAAAAAAATCGACGCACAGCCTAAACCGTAAGTTCTAGAACCATAAAACTTGGAGGGTGTGTTTCTTTTATAGCTTAGAAATGCATTTAGAAAGAATATTTGAAAATTCTTTCTTTATAAGGAGAAAAAGGGGGGGGGAGGGGACGAGTGCCAGCGGCGCTCGTCGGCCCCTATGATGTTATCAAATATTAGAAGTGCTCAAGATGCTATACAAAATCTATGCGGAGCGGAGCTTTTTTTACGTTGGTCATTGAAAGTGCGGCACCCGTCCAACGCGCCCGTCAAGTTGAGCTCCATAGCGGTCCTAGGGGGCGCCGAACGCAGAGCGGAGCGCTTTTTACGTTGGTCATTGAAAGTGCGGCGCCCGTCCAACGCGCCCGCGAAGTTGAGCTCCGTAGCGGTCCTAGGGGGCGCCGAACGCAGAGCGGAGCGCTTTTTACGTTGGTCATTGAAAGTGCGGCGCCCGTCCAACGCGGCCGCCAAGTTGAGCTCCGTAGCGGTCCTAGGGGGCGCCGAACGCAGAGCGGAGCGCTTTTTACGTTGGTCATTGAAAGTGCGGCGCCCGTCCAACGCGGCCGCCAAGTTGAGCTCCGTAGCGGTCCTAGGGGGCGCCGAACGCAGAGCGGAGCGCTTTTTAAGTTGGTCATTGAAAGTGCGGCGCCCGTCCAACGCGCCACCTGAGTGGCCCGGCGCCCCCTAAGACCGCTGCGCCCGTGTGCACCGCACACCCTGCACAATAGGTAAAGACGCCGCTGGGTGTGGGCGCCTTGACCTGGCTCGAAGTCACATCCCCTGCCATCTGAAAGTGTTGTGGGCACTAGTACGATAGTTCATCCAATCACTAAACAAAAAATAATACACACTAGGAAGATAAGGCAAAGTCAATCTAAGGTACAAGGCGTAGGAGTAAGAGTGCATTTTTCATAAAACAATTTAAAATTTTGTCCGAATGGTGTTTTTTAAATTATTCTATGAAAATAAAAAATGGTGCATTTGAATAGTGCATTTTTTGTGCATTGTTGTCCGACTCGACTGCTGATGCGCTGTTATTTGTTTTTTTCTAGAAATTAAATAGAAATATAGAAATATAGAAATATATTATTATGGCCTTTATAAATAAGCTTCTTCTTCTCTTCTTCTTTTCTCTTCCAAATGCTCATCTGTTTTGATAATCGCAATGTCGCATTCGCAAAATAATTAAATAAGCATGTCAACGTCAAAAGTTAATACCTATTAAGGCTCGAACACACCTAGTTCGCTGGCGGGCGCGGTCGCGAACCGTTCAGTTTCAACATAGGGAATTGTATACATCCGCACACACTGCCGCGTCTTTTGACAGTTGCACGCTGCGATCACTACTAATAAAAACGAAAGTTCCCAGATCGTGACAGACAAAGCACCCCCTATTTAATGTTTTAGTACCCCCTACTTAATTTTTCTTAATTTTGTGTATTAAACAATCGTCAAATATTTGATCTACTGATTAGTCATCGGTGAAAACGACCAGTAGAGTCTAAAATTTGGAAAAAGAGAACTATTGAGGATTCGTTCTAATATTATTGAACTCTGGAAATTGTTTTTCCTATTAGTTTTAATAGAAAAAAAATATATTACTTCTAAAAATATTTGTTTAACTACGTTAAAAGCAAAAAAAGATGTTGTGTAAGATAATAATAGGATAGAATCTTATTTGAAACTATTTAAAAATATAGTAATGCATAATGGGCGGTTATATCGCTGCAAATCAGTATTTTCCAATCAAATTTTGGATGGAGAGAAGCTTAGAATAAGATCAAATATCAATAAAATAAGGGCATTTACATACCTAGAATGAACCGTCATAATCAAAGTAAATCAATAAATACAAAAACAAATACAATCATAAGGCTAAGTTCATGGTATTCGATATGAATGTTTAACAGCGTGTAATATTTTGATTGATGGAGAAAAAACAGAACAAGTGAATGTATTTATAATATTTGGGGACTTTTTTATAAGAGATGGAATGCATAAATATAATATCGAAACAAGGAAGTGTATAATCACCACCCGTGGAGACAGTCGATGAAGTCGCGGGCATCAATTAGTTCAGCCACCCATCAGTTTCCCATCTGACATTACGTCCTGACTAGGGCGTGCAAACCCAGTTTTCCGGTTTTGCGAAAAGCCGGACAGCTAAGGAAAATTTATCAATAGTACTTTTTTAAACTTTTGCGATCATAACACACATTAAACTGTTACACGGGTATTTTTACCGCGTTTAGGTAAGCGTAGTGTAGGACGCCCTCCGGCAAGGTGGGGCGACGATCTGCGAAATGTAGCTGGCAAGCACTGGAGAAGAACAGAGAGAGAGAGAGACCGGGCTCAGTGGCGCGTCTTGCGAGAGACCTACGTCCAGCAGTGGACTAATATAGGTTGATGATGATGATAATGATGATGATGGGTGTTTACCGCGTATAATTTTCCCCGACGCTTCGGCTATGTTGTAATAACTGTGGTCGTGGGCAGACTGGAGCATTGACATGAGTGCTATCGTCGTTGAGAGGTGGAGGTATAATAACTACCCTCACTTCAGGACGCGATGATAGATAGGCGTATGCCTATACAGTGAGGGAAGTTTTACGTATTCCGATTTTCCTTAGTATCAGAAACATAAATCTTACTGATTGAGCCTCAAAAATATTGTTTTGTTTTTAATCCCCGAGAACAAAAACTACCTAGGTACCCCGGACTAGCGGGTGAATGAATTAAGCTTAGAAAAGATTGCGGCGAACAGTTTCGAACTGCGATGGCGATGGCGATCAGTTTCAAGCGTAGGGTTTTGCATTCATCCCCACACAGCGCCGCGAACTGTCATTGTACGCAGCGAGCTAGTATTAGTGTTAGATACTGTCTTGAAACTGCGCTAAATCTTGTTCCTCAAAAGTCATAACAGTGGCAATATGGAGGCAATGGTGTGGGTGTTGTTTGCACAAGGTTCGCGCGTTCAGTTCACCATCACTTTATTCTTAGCCCTAATATGTCCAGGTAATTGAAACATTACTAAAAAGATGCATTATTTTTATAAATGGATTTTTTTTGTCTAAAAGCATACATAGCTAAAAACCGATAAAACATAATAAAACCAATACTTTGTTTTTCTATTATTGCACTGCGCCTTTTTTTTAATACAGCTAGCTGATGGAACAAGCATAATATATGGTCCACCTGATGTTAAGTGGTAACTATAAAAAAAAAAATTAAAAAAGCCCATTCATTCCATAACTACATTAAGTTACATTTCATGCATATTATTACTTATTATTTCGATTATTATTATATCATCATTATTATTTACATTCATACATTATAGTCATTATTTTGTTTAAATTTAATTTTAAACTTTATTTTTAATACATAATTTTGATGTTAGATTTATTTTTATTAGTTTTTTTTTCAGTTTTACTTTTTGTTCATTTGTGTTCTTATTTTTCTTTAGCTAGGATCCCACTCGGGTATAGGCCTGTAAGTGGTAACAGTGGTAACAGTGGTACCTATAGCCTGTAACAAAGCATTGCCTCGTAAGTCACACACGCCAGGAATTTGCCCTACGATGCACTGCCCTGCGTCCATCAGCTTCACGCGTACAGATGTTCAGCCTCAAGTGCCAGTAATTTCACCGGCACCCACACCCTTCAAACAGAAACACAGCAATGCTGCTTCACGGCAGAAACAGGTATGGTGGTAGTACTTCCCTGGATGAGCACTTCACAAAAAGCTCCACTACGTGTACACTAATCTACTCAACAATAAACTACTCAATAATAAAGTAAGTAATATTAAACTTCACTAGATACTAGTTCCTATTTCGTACAATTTTTTAAAAGTTGATTTTGTAGGTATCTTAGAATATTGTTTTCTTGTTAAAATTCTACTATATGAAAAAATATTACGTTGACCAAACCTGGAAACGGTTTTTGGCCGGAAGCCGGAGATAATCCGGTTTTTAATACTTTCCTGTTTTGCAAGCGCTATAGTTTTGACGTTTTTTCAAATTGACAATTGATTTCGAGCAATTCAAAGAGTTATCAAATGGAGATTACAATGGAGTAGCAGTATTCAAAGTGAAAGTCAAAGTAAAGTAAAAATGTTTAATTTTATTCATTGTACCTTTAAAATTACATAATATCAATGATCACTTTGAGAAGTCTTAGAGCTAGGTTTATCTTGTCGATAAACCTACAGCTACAGTATATCTATTTATATAATAAGATAGGTGATGAACTGACAGAATAGTATACATTGGTGGTGCACGACCAAATTTTAACCCACGATCTTTATAAAATAAATTAATAATGTAGACAATCCACAAAACACTATCTATCCCCGAGCTTGTCTTGTACTATAGGAATCAGATAGTTGATGTATTACAATCAACTATCTCATTCCTATAGTACATACATTTTACTGCACATCATTTTGTTAACACATAGTTAGAATACAATATAACACTCAGACAGAGAACAAACACCTGCATTCACCAAAGAAATATTTGTTCTCGGTGGGAATTGAACCCACGACCTACGGCGCAGAAGGCAGAGCTACTGCCAACTGAGCTGAGAGTCCAGTCAATCTTTGGATTGGATTGCTCGCTACCCTCTAAACTAGACTACCCGTGCTCTAATTCAATAGTATAAGGCCGGGTGTTTAATAGGTAGGTACTTAAGTAAGTACATCAGAAAACGTTTGATAGAAAAATTCTAATGAACCAAGGATACTGTTCAGTCTGTCAACTTTCTTACCATTTAGGTCTAGCACAAAATGTGTTCGGCGAAAATCTTGTGCGGATTAGAAATTTAAAACTGATTGAATTTGAATTGTTGTATTCGACGTTTTCTGATCTATCTAATCTATATCGCGCCCGACCTTATACTATTTATACTCGACTAGATATAGACATAGACTGCGGCGAAGAAAATAAAAAAAGGAAAGGTTATGATTTTCACCGCTATGTACCTATGCTATGTATGTTAACATGTCTGTTCCAGGCATTTCATTTAATCTTGGGTGTGAGATGTTTGAGGATCGCTGGATGAAAACTATTTCTGAATGCTTGGGATTCTGCGAGCGTGATGTATAACTGCGTGTGATTTTCTACTTTATTTTTAATTTTTAATTTCCTGACATTTTATTTTATATTTTTCATTACTCATATTCAGAAAGAAGGTCTGAAGTTGCCTGAGGAGTGGGTTGAAAATAATACTTTTCAGTCCTAGATAGAATCGCTTTCAACTAACAGCTGTCATATAATTAAAATAAACTAGTTCTATTTTTATATTTATTTGATATAGGGGAACAGATGAGCAATCATAAAATACTTATACACACACATAGTGGTCAATATCATAACATTCCTGTTTGCATCCGCATGTTGGGTAAAAGCAATACCTACGAAGCCGTTTGACTTTGTCAAAAACAATGCTGCTGCTCTATGGGTTTAACAAGTTTTATATTTCCTACTTCTTTGGTCGTGGCGGCGGCGTAGCCACGCCCACCTCTTGTGTCAAAGTTTGGTAAAGTGATATGGTCGAAGACAGAAGGAGTCATTATTATCTACGTTTTGTGCAGCTCAGTGTAGCTCACACCAAAATTGAATCAAACCAAAACTTTTTATTTCAGCTCTCACTTAGAAAGCATTGCAGCCTTAACATACTTAATACTATGGTGACAAAAGTTCATTCAAAAGTAATGTGGTGAAAGAATTATAAACGCACCTCAATGAGGCTCTTTTCGTGCACTTGACAATGTTTTACGGTTTATGTAGGTTCTACGACATGCCAGTTATCTCACTATGTATTCCATGTACATAACTAGCCAATCGCCTTAGCTTTGCACAGGCTTAGTGTAGAAAAAAGGAGGGCAAAATGTGCTTTTGTATTTTGCACCCATGCAAAGCCTTAAATTTAAATCTGCAAATTATGAGTTGAAAAACGAGCCTTGTGGTCGGCTGGCAACCGTTGTCAACAACGATATGAAGGCCTGTGTACACCTAGGTCACTGGCAATGGCTATCAATGAAACGATGTCAAATATCGCTTTCAAATTTGACAGCGTTTCACTGATCGCCATGGCCAGCGACATATATAGGTATTTTTTTTTATTGTTGATAGCTAAACGTTTGACTGCCATCAAACCTGATGGAAAGTGAAAATGCAGCCTAAGGTGGAGCACGCTTAGCTATTATTCACTTGTTCACTCTTGACTTGAAAATTCCAAGGTTGTAATGCTTCGAAAATACTGACGACGGTAAAGAGCACATAGGTGTGCGCAGGCCTTGAATTGAAGACGATAGTAGAAGTGGTGAAAAAGTTGGACCGAAGAATTGGAACCCCGCGGCAAGCTTAGCCGTGATGGAGTTAGACCAGCTAATTATACGGCTCAGCTTGCTGTGGGGTTTGGAGCCTTACGCCTATCTAATTTTAATGGCATAAAAAATATTCAAATGTACAATTTCATAGGTAAAGACCTAGATTAAGACGAGCTATGGAGCCTGGCGTTGCTCGCCCTGATCAAATTGGAAGTCGTTCTGGAAGAAGCACAAAGAGATATAAGGTTTACGGTATGCATAGCCAATAATAGAAACTATGTTGAAAATTTGCTTCTGCAATAAATACGTAAGGGCCAAAACCGCACATCATAGCATTTTATACTTTAGCATAGCTAGCAGTTTAATTTTAATAAATAAAGGCTCAAAACAAACAGTGGCGATAATAGTTTAAACTTTATTTATTCAGTTTATTTGCTGCTTGCTACTTTGGTAGGTAGGTTAGGTATTTCAGTGAAAAAAATTAAAGTAGGTAACTATATTAACTGAATGATTCCGAAGTGAAGCCAGAAGGTCTGCGTCTAAGCGGCTTAACTTCTGCACTCGCACTTCCACACTTCTACAACAACTACATGATGTTTGAGCCGCTGAGTTGTTTGAGCTGAACAAGCTCAAGGTTGTAAATGAGCCGATTAACTGCAGGTAATTATTTCCCATGCCTAGCAGTAGTTAAGCCTCCGCTATACTCTGGTCTAAAAACAAAACACGACCGGAAAGTTGGAAAAATTTAAAATAAAGATGGCGTTGCCTGACCTGAGCTGTGAATTCATGTATTTGATACCAACTATTACTTATTCTGTGCTTGGGTCTGACATTTGTCACGACATTACAATGTGTTGACTAGAATACGCTTCGTTAGACAAAAACACAGACAGATATTCAGTAAATAAATATAACCCAATTGTTATGTTAGCTGATTCCCGTCGCAGAGTTTCCATTGCATATTTTTCATCCAGGATTGGTGATAACAATGGCAAGCTGTGCGGATTTTTTAAACTACCACGAACGCTACATTTTAAATCTAACTTATATAGTAGTGTAGTAGTAGTAGTCTAATTTATATAGTATAACAAGCAAATAGCCCCAGATTTAATAAACGAAACCTTCCACCAAGAAGAGATTTTCCTCATATTATGCAAAACCAGAGTGAGTTGCAAGTTCATAAATGTCGGTAGTCGGTGAATGAACACTTGTATTTTTTAAAGGTAAAAAACGGAACCCTTATAAATTCGTCATGTCTGTCTGTCTGTCCATCCGTATGTCACAGTCACTTTTTTTCAAAAAAATGAAATGAAATGAAAAGAAATAATTTATTTGCTTGAAGTATGGTACTTACAAAACTGTAAAAGCTATATGTACTGATGAAACTTGGTAAATAGATGTATTCTGTAAACCGCATTAAGATTTTTATACTCAGAACTGACACTCAAAAAATATTTTTTCATAAAACTTATGAGTTTTCTTAACATTAAGTAAAAGATTATTAAACCAGTTAAGTATTTACGACAGAGATGCGTTAACGTCATCGTAATTAGCCTTCTATCTATCGACTTTAAAAATTAATGAGGTATCGTCAGCAAATAGTACTGTTTCACATAGTTTTTTAACCAAAAAAGGAAGGTTATTTATTATTTATTTATTTATCGAACCTTGTGGCACCCCTATGTCAATAACTGACCCAAAAGATCTCTCACCGCCCACATCAACTTTAAGGATTCTATCAGTCAAGTACGATTGTATTAAGTCAATGGAGCGATTTAGAATACCGTAATGTTTAAGTTTAGATATTAAGAGGGTGACGGACGCAGCTCGCAACTTCAATTCGAGGCGCGGGCAAAAATTGCTCCGAATATAGCTATCTCTATTCATTTGATGCGGGCGCCACGGAATATATAATAGTAGTATACACACACAGGCGCTCGTGTGACGCGCTACTTCTATACGTGAATCCAACCATAGTGCCGCGCTTGTGCGTGTGCGTCAGCCACTGATAACGATTTTTATGCATTGCCTAATTTCGTCAACGTTACTAACACCCGTTTTCACTAAACCTAGGCGACGCCTAAATCGGATGCCTAAATATTAACGGGCCGACGTACACAGCTCGCAACTTCAATTCGAGGCGTGAGCAAAAACTGCTCCGAATATAGCTATCTCTATTCATTTGATGCGGGCGCCACGGAATATATAATAGTAGTATACACACACAGGCGCTCGTGTGACGCGCTACTTCTATAGGTGAATCCAACCATAGTGCCGCGCTTGTGCGTGTGCGTCAGCCACTGATAACGATTTTTATGCATTGCTTAATTTCGTCAACGTTACTAAGCGTCAGATAGGCTAGTGGCTAGGGCGTGCGGATTCACACTGAGAGGACGAGGTGGGCGGGAGTTCAAATCTGGTCAAAGAGGGTTGACTTTTTGCACCCTACAATTTTATGTTTTTATTTTTTGTGGCTGCATTACCTGACTAACCCTCTAAGCTTATTGCTTGCTTGTTTCGCTTTTCTAGTATTCAATAAGCAAGGATTGGTCATGCTCTGAATGCAAGAATAAAGTGAAAAAAAAAACAACATTCCTGAACCGATAAAGAACCTTCAGAGTAGCTATTTACGCACTTAGAAAAGACACCAGGAAATTCTCTAACATGATACGAGTGAGTTTATTCATCAGGTAGGGTTTGTGCGGGTTCTGGACCAAATTGAAGAAGAGTAAAGAGAACCATTGACTCCGAGTTGAGTTGAGAGAGCCATTGACCCCGGCGCGGAGCGATGGAGTTGTGGTTGATGACGTTCCAGTAGAGGATGATGGGTGGGAGTCCGCTCAACATCATAGTTAGGGAGGCGAGGTAGCTAAATGGCGTAATTCAACGGCGCCGTCGAGACCTATCAAAATCGAAAGATAAAATAATTTCGAAAAGAAAAGCTCGTATGGCAAAAACCATTTTAGCGGTGGGTTTGGCGTGTACGGTTTTTCAAAAATGTTAAAAAAAAACAGTTACTTGGGCATTCTCGAGCGCGTCAGATATTCATTCTACGTATGCCCCGAGTGCCTCTGATAACAACGGTATACTAATCTGCCGGTTTGCGTGGTGGGGGTAGGCATATAAAGTAGTCAAAAATGCAAAAAAAAAAAAATTACTCGTGCGCGTCAGATTTTCGGAAGGGGTGTTAAGTAGGCCCCAAGGAAGCTCCCTTTAAAAAAACTGACGATTTCGGCGTGACGATAAGTTACGATGAATTTTTGAAAATGCAAAAAAAAAAAGTTTTTTTGAAATACTCGAGCGCGTCAGATTTTCATAGGGGAGGTTTATCTCGGTATCCTGAAAGCATATTTTTTTAATCTGACAAAAATGTTGGTGGGTTCTCTTAATCTGACCGAAAAAGGTTTTTTGGTTTCTTTTTTTTCCTTTCTTTGTCAAAAATGTAAAGAGACCTTTTTTGTGTAAAATAAAATTACCTTTTTTGTTTATTTAAACTTTTTTTTTTGTAAAATGTATCGTTCGCGACTTATATGCCGTAACGCGTTCTTAGGAAGACGAAATGGCTCCTCCACACTTCCGGTCATGCGGAAACCGGCAGATTTTGTATTTTTAGTAAGTTTTAGATTATATTCTTCAAAATAAAAAAAAAACAAATCGCGCTCGAGAATGCCGGATTAACGTTTTTTTTTTTACAAGTTCGCGACCCTATAACTCGGCGGCGTCAAGGACTTATCGTCAGATTAGTTAAATTTAGTCTTTAGACACTAAAATCGACCCCCAATATCTAAATCTGACGCGCTCGAGTATTTCAGACTATCCATTTTTTTTTACTAATCTGATCGTCTATCCTAGGCGCGCGTCACTACATATAGAGCTAAATACTTTGCAAGGTTTTTCTATTAGGTCTAAGGTATCTCTCATATCTTAAACTGCCACGCTCGAGTATTTCCGAAAATTCCCCTATTCGCCTCCCTAACTATCAGGTGTGGTGTGGTTTGCTTGACCTCATTGGCCTAGTGGTTGGAGGGTGCGGGTTCAAAATCAGTGATAACGTTACAGTAATAGATGATGGGTGGGGTCCGCTCTACGTCAGGTGGGGTGTGGTTCGCCAGACCTCATCGGCCTAGCGGTTGGGGGGCGTGGGTTCAAAACCAGTCATGACGTTACAGTTGAAGATCATGGGTGGAGGTCCGCTCAACATCAGGTGGGGTGTGGTTCGCCAGACCTCATCGATCACACACACACAGCAATAAAAAACACGCAAAGCGGCTCACTTACCAAAGTACAGAAAGTCTAATAATGTGACTGCATTTAAAAATATACTTTATTCGTTGAGCAATTAGGTTGCTTTTATTCTGCTTATTTACATTCGCAAAACCAACGATTGCGAACATCGACCTACAATTACATGGACCTCGGCTTTCGCACAAAACTCGCGAAAAAAGTGTACCAAGCTAACCTACTATAGGTGGATACTTATATAATGATTATAAACAAACTGAAAAAAAAATTATTTATGTCTTATCACAATTACTATATAGAACTCAATTTTGATTACATGAAGCAACTTCTAGTGAACGTTACAGAAATTTTTCCAAGTCTTTTTATCAATATTTCCACCAGACGTTGAGCAGTACTCTGTTTATTGAGCTCCAGTTATATAAAGAAAAACTATTTTGTTAAAGTATTTCTCAGTCTTTTTATCAATATTTCCACCGGACGTTGAGTGGTAGTTTATTTCTTGAGCTCCAGAAAAATAAAACAGAAATATGTTGTTCAAATTTTTACAAGTCTTTTTATCAATATTTCTACCTGACGTTGAGTGGTATCAGTTTTTTTAAGCCCCAGATAAATAAAGAATAAAAATATTTTGTAGCCATTTTTCTTAGTCCTTTTTTCAATATTATAACCTGACGTTGAGCGGTAGTCGGTTGTTTGAGATTCAGATAAATAAAGAAAAAAAATATTTTGCTGAAATTTTTCCAAGTCTTTTTATCAATATTTCCACCTGACGTTGAGTGGTAGCAGTTTTTTTAAGCCCCAGATAAATAAAGACTAAAAATATTTTGTGGCAATTTTTCTTAGTCCTTTCATCAATCTTTCCACCTGACGTTGAGCGGTAGTCGGTTTTTTGAGATCCAGATAAATAAAGAAAAAAAATATTTTGCTGAAATTTTTCCAAGTCTTTTTATCAATATTTCCACCAGACGTTGAGCGGTACTCTGTTTATTGAGCTCCAGTTATATAAAAAAAAAACTATTTTGTTCAAGTATTTCTCAGTCCTTTTATCAATATTTCCACCGGACGTTGAGTGGTAGCAGTTTTTTGAACTACAAATAAATAAAAAAAAAAATAATTTGTTGTAATTTTTCTTAGACCTTTTATCAATACTTCATATACAGGGTGGAATTTTGTAATGCCACCTGGAGGGAAAGTACTCTTAATACTGCAGATAGAAAATTTTACTCACAGGAAACATTCCTTTATTTTTGAATAGAAAGCAAACTGCATTCAAAGTTTTTCGAAAATTCTCACCCGGGAATTGAACCGGCTAAAATCAGAAAAATTATACCTTGTACTTTTATTGCATCGATCGTTAGTCAATTATAAGGATGAAATCTCTCTAACAAACATGATAAATTAAATGAAAGAAAAACCAGGAAATCTTAAATTAATTTAATTATTTACAAAAAATGGTTAACTAACTAGTTACTTGAAATTAGTTGCTTGAAATGGGCTCCATTCTCTTGGATACACAAATTTATTCTTTTAACGAATTCATTTCTTTAAAAGAATAAATTTATTCCTTTCAAAAAAAAAATTAATTTAAAAATTATTTTATTTTTAATTTTAGAAATTGCTTTCTATCCAAAAATAAAGGAATGTTTCCTTTGAGTAAAATTTTCTATCTGCAGTATTAAGAGTACTTTCCCTCCAGGTGGCATTACAAAATTCCACCCTGTATAGAAATTAATGGTTCATAATTTGTTTTAGTCGAAATGTTGGCTTTTTTCGAAATTTCGGCAGACTTTTTGACCTAGTGCTGCACCTTGATTTCGTTTACCCAACCTACAACCTACCTAGGTACTTAGTATTTCCCATCTTCACTTAGTACCCTTCCTAAACTAACAATTATCAAATATCTAAGCATTATGTTTTATGCCAGTGTAGGTATTTAACTAGTCCGAAGTCCGAGCGATTCACACACACAACCGAAGTGTCCCGTGTGCTTCAAGCGTTTCCTCCCCCTGCACCCCGCCACCCGCACCGTGCGTGCGCGATAGCAATAATCCGTAATACCAAAAATGATGACTGAAAACTTTTTGTATTCTTCACATAGTATTGTTATTCTGTAACTAGACAATATAAACTAGGTTCCTTAACAAAAAACACGTAAGATATTGTTGTTTTTAGTACGAAACCAATAGGTAGAAAACTTGATAAGTTTAGCATAAAAATGTGCAAAATGCGATTGGTGTTTATTTCATTTTAGGTAAGTATTTATTATTATTTATTAGGTAAGTAATTTGAAATAAAAACTGTTGAGGAACCTAGATAAATACTATTTAAATACAATTATTACAATAATATAGTGTAAATCTGTCTAAATTAGAAATCATTTTGGTATTCCGTTTGTATGAAAATTTTCCATACGTCAGCCCCTTAACTAGTTTTTTCGTGTGCGCGAGCTGCAAGCAGCTCGCGTGTCGGTGTGCTACTCCCAGTTTTACATTACACTTGCACTTGTAAAACCCCAAAAAGTAGTAAAGAAAGTCCTAAGTAACCCTAAAAGTCGATCAGTGAATCAAGTTCCTCAGTGTAGTAAAACCCCAATCAAAGTCCTAAAGAACCCTAAAATTGTTTACATAATCAAGGTCCTAAGTGAAGTAAAATTCCAATTAAAGGCCTAAGGAACCCTAAAAGTTGTTTATTTTATCAAGTTCCTCAATGTAGTAAAACCCCAATCAAAGTCCTAAGGAACCCTAAAAATGTTAACATTATCAAGCTCCTAAGTGTAGTTGAAACTCCAATCAAAGTCCTAAGGAACCCTAAAAGTCGAACACTTAATCAAATTGCTCAATGTAGTAAGACCCCAATCAAAACCTTATACGGAACCCTAAATTGTACGTCAAGCCAAAACCCTTAACGGGTCGAAACCGCTGGAAGGAACCCAAACGTTGACTACCGGGTCGCGTGCATCGCGAGCTGCAAGCAGCTCGCGTCCTCAATGCGTTCCCACAGGGGCGGAACCCTAAACCAAGTGAAGATCCAATCAAACACCTTAAAAAACCTAAAATTCAATCTCCAATCATAGTCCTCAGTCGAATGAACCGTTTGAACGACCTTAATCGGACGATTTTTGCAAAACCGGAAGTGGCACAGCCGCCATTTTGAATTTTGAATTTGGGGGGGGGGGGTCACAGCAGGCTCGCTTTGCTCGCCGCACTGTTCCCCATGGTTGCATGGCGGCTCGCTTCGCTCGCCGCAATGCTCCACTCGAAAAAAAGGGTCAAAAATAATAAAGGGGTCTAGAGGGGGGAGGGGGGCAAAATTTATTTTGCTTTCAAAATAATCTCACCTTCCCTACATGACCCAAAAAAAAAAGTCTTGCAAGTCACTCCGCTTGGAAGATACGAAAGGGGCGGGGTGAAAAAAGGGGCAAGAGGGGGGTGTTTTTTTTGTTTTTTCAATTCAGGAAGAAACCCTCTATACGAAACCCCAATCGAAAACCCCCTATCTCGACGGCATCCGGTAGCACTCACAAAAGGGGGGGTCCTGGGGGGCAAGGGGGGCAATTTTTTTTGTACAATAATATTCTTATCTTTTTTCTTCTCTTTCGTCTTTTCCCTTTTAATCTTTTTTTTTCTGAAAAGTAATATTTCATCAAAATCGGCTTAGCCGTTTTGTTTTATTGTTTGTTACTGCATACCTTCGTCATTTAATTTTATGATCCAATTTAGTAATTTTTTCTTTTATCTAAAAGGTTATACTTCCAGATCTGTATGTAAATCTAGTAAGTATAACTTAGTGCATAGAATTCATGCCTATGGAAATAAATAATAATAATAATAATAATAATGCTGGACAATTCACACAACATGATCTAGCCCCAAGCTAAGCAAAGCTTGTGTTATGGGTGCTAGATAACTGATATACATAATACAATACATTACATGCATAGATAATTTTCATTTCAATTCATAAATGAATTGAAATGGAAATTATTTATGGGTGGCTTTAAGCTTTGCACTCATTTAGGCCTTCGGTGCTCATTGCGGTGGAGATCAGTGAAGCATTGTGAAATAACACTGTCTATTCGACTTATATTATTGTATTTGGAGGTCCGAGCCTTTGCTTGACCCACCTTGAGATTACAACCCTTGTTTTTGCCCCTAAACGTACCCTTCAGATCGTTTCCCTACCTATATTTCCTCTAATGGCAACACTGCCGTGACGTCACGGTCGGTTACAGATAAAACCGCGCGCCGGCTAGCTGTGGCTTCAGTACGCTTTTGTTTTTTCCCCGATAACGTCGTGTGATCGTTCGTGCAAGCGTAACATAAAGAAAACCCTTCGTTAGAAGATCGTTTAAGGTAAGAATTTTAGTTTTTATTCTAGTTTTAAGAAAATCCCGACTCGGGTCGACGGTTCCAACCTCACCCAGAGATAAGATCTAAGCAAGCTTGGATCAAGGGATTGTAAGTAATTGCGTGTTATAGAAGAGAAATGGACTTGTCTGTGTCTCAACTATGCACCATACTTACGTATAGTAGCGTACCTATTACCTACTAATAATCTACAGACCATCTTGGTCTAAACGGTAACTGCGCACACGCCATTACCCTATTTTGAGCCGACGGCTCGATTGGGCTGACGGCTCGATTGATTGAGCCGACGGCTCGATTAATTGAGCCGACGGCTCGATTGGGCCGACGGCTCGATTGGGCCGACGGCTCGATTGATTGGGCCGACGGCTCGACTTGGGCCGACGGATCGACTGGGCCGACGGCTCGATTGATTGGGCCGACGGCTCGATTGGGCCGACGGCTCGATTGATTGGGCCGACGGCTCGACTGAGCCGACGGCTCGACTTGGAATGAGGATGAGGATCACATAAGATTCAATAAGACGTCACGTTTCTGGTTTTGAAAAATCCCGACTCGGGTCGACGGCTTCAGCCTCACCCAGAGATAAAACTCAAGCGAGCTTGGACCAAGGGATTCTAAGTAATTGTGGGTTATGGAAGAGAAATGGACCTGTCTGTCTCTCAACTATGCATTACAATTACGTTTAGTAGCGTACCTACTACCTACTAAATAGTCTACAGATCAAAACCTCTTGATCTATACTATACGGTAACTGCGCACACGCCATTACCTTGTTTTGAGCCAACGGCTAAACCAAACATTACCGTCCGGCCCAGCCGACAGGTCAATTTGGTACGTCCATCGAGCCGACGGCTCGACTGAGCCGACGGGTCAATTTGGCACGTCCATCGAGCCGACGGGTCGATTGAGCCGACGGATCAATTTGGCACGACCATCGAGCCGACGGCTCAACCAAACATTACCGTCCGGTCCAGCCAACGGATCAATTAGGCACGTCCATCGAGCCGACGGATCGTTTCGAGAAGATTCGAGATGGTGCCTATAAGAAATGATTTTGTTCTAGTCTAGTGCAGAAGATTATGATCATGGATAAAATTGCTCGCGGCAATTTCATCATAATATATATGATACAAACTTTTGGAAAGCCTGAAAGATAGTGGACCTCCAACGGAGACCTCTGTTAGGCAATCCACCAGATCCAAAATCACTTATAAAGTAAGCTATGACATACGAACCTCATCTATAGCTACCGCTTTCGCTCCGACGGAGCTATCTGAAAAACTTAACCCAGCATAAAGTTAAAACAGTTGGCCGTTCACAAGAACCCATATTTTATGCGCCTTAATCCATGGAAATCCAAGTAGACAAAACTGCTGTCAAATCCACAAAACCTGACATCGTGGCTAAAGCTTCGATAAACAATGAATGGTACTCTTCCAAATAAAATAGAACTGATGTTTGAGGACATGATTAATGCTTCATCTACTATGCTTACTGTGGTAATAAATGAAATTTGAATTGCAAATAATCCTCAAAAAATTATATCGGCTTCTGATTTGGAGATAGCCGAAACTGACTCCTAATTATCTGAACTAGAGTTAAGCACGTCTGGGAACTATGTGTGCAAGTGCAGATATACTCCTGAAATTTTAACAGACTTGCGGAGTTTTAGCAAGAACAGCTTGCAGAGTGCCTGGATAGAGGATTCGTATGAAATAAGAACGCTTGGTGGATTCAATGGCCAGTACAGGTTGCTGAATATCATGGGCTACTGAACCTATTCATCAGAGAACTTCTTGTGAAGATTATTATTATCCGATTTACCAACGCTGTGAAAACGAATTTTAACACCGCAATATAATCGGAAATGCAGGAACTACAAACATTATGGGCATAGAGCTGTCAACAGCTCAATCGGAATCCCTCTTACGTATATTCCAAAAAAAAAAAAAAACCATCGGGACCCTACAAACTATTTGATCGACCTGAAAGCTTTTACAAATATTTCAAACACAAGAAGTTCACAATCTGACTAATAACCTGTCGTATAACTTAGAAAGTACTGCAACGTAAACTAAACGGTAATAAAGGCTCAACAACGGAAATAGACACAAGCCATGAGTCCATTGACATAAAACACCACTGTTTTCCATTAAAAATTCCACGATATTTCCATACCAAATAACCGGCCTACTTTTTAGTTTAGCCTCGGCTTTACTGACGTTTGCAGGGTTAACGAACATTTCCAAAATCAAGAAATACTGGTTGTTGCATACTGGGACAACCCTCTTTTGGCAAACCAAAAACCATGCCACAACACCTTGACAACGCGTAGAAACAGCTACTAGATGTCACAAAGCTACCTGCTGCAACAAGCAAAACGTATTTTGGGACGACTAACTTTAATCTTAGCTTTGTGGTGCCTTTATGCAAACTTCAATGCTGTTTTTTACACAGAGACTACATCTATTCAATGTCTCGCCTATTCACCGATAACTATAGACAATGATCATTATGACAGACCTATCGGGCATACATACGAGATGGTTTTGGGTTTACTGGCGTACCAAGCTCAAATCCCGAGAAATTGCAGCCGTATTTAAGTGCAATAGACTATTGTGCCTCCACTGCACTGTAGACTTCTCTAGTGTCAAGGACATAAATACCTTCTGATATAACGGGAATACGGAACTACTAATTCATGGAGAAAAAGTAAAAACGCTGCCCAGTTAGTATGGAAAAACTGGATTGGGATAATCACTGCTTGTTTAATGAACATAACCACATCGAATTGTTGTTACTGGTCTGCTTAATACTTTTCACAGTGCACGAAAAGGGGCCTATTTGAGGCATATTTAAAATCTTTTCACTTGGCTCGGAAAAATCTGTGTCACGATAGAAGAAGAAGAAGAATTATTTTTACATTCCACTGAACGTAAATTGTTTCCAATGATTTGTTGATCTATAAGGCTACTAGCATGCGGAAGATAATCTATACCAAAAGAACACTGGATTTATAATCCATTTACATCTCGGAAGAAATTGAATGCCCCTGCATTTCAGATAATCTGTAAGTAGAATACGGCGTTTCCTAATCTTATTGCATTCTGCAAGAAGTGTTCTACGTTGCATAACTCATATCGGTAAACCATTTCAAATTACCGAAAGCTGTATGAATCATTGACCATCTTTTGGCTCTAAAACAGATTGATAATATATAATGGGCTAAAGAATCTTGACATCGTATTTTGGGTAAAGAAACTCCTAGAATTGTCACAATTCTACGGATCAGTCCTCTAAGACTTAGATAGCTTTTATTTTATTACTACACTCGAGATGTTGTCTAATAAGTTAGTTATCAATAACAAGTTCGATTAAAATAATCTTGCTATAATGAAGCAGGAATTAGTACTATCAGCAGGGTTCAAACTGCGGTAACGGTACAAAATAAAAAATATGTAGGTATGCAAATAATTGCACATTATGTATTAAAATCAAAAGGAAATTGAAGCCTTTAGCAGACTGCTCTCAATCACAATACAATTTTACATAAATTTCTTTATCAAAAATGATTACATATTATTATTGCGTGCTCTGTAAATAAACTGATTTATTTTGAATGTACCTATGTAGGTATGTGGTACGCTTAATTATGTTAATCATAATCATAGTCACAGTACGAACACCGCGCACATTTGCCGGCAGAATCCAAACACGTCTCAAGGTGGGTCAAGCAAAGGCTCGGACCTCCAAATATTACCGTTTTTCCCCCGAAGGGATAAAAACGGATATTTTGAGTCCAGCCGAAGCTTGACCCACCGTAGTTTAATGCCTTGCCGGCAATTAAAAGGTACTGAAGCCACAGCTAGCCGGCGCGCGGTTTTATCTGTAACCGACCGTGACGTCACGGCAGTGTTGCCATTAGAGGAAATATAGGTAGGGAAACGATCTGAAGGGTACGTTTAGGGGCAAAAACAAGGGTTGTAATCTCAAGGTGGGTCAAGCTTCGGCTGGACTCAAAATATCCGTTTTTATCCCTTCGGGGGAAAAACGGTAATATTTTATCGGCATTTAAAAATATTAGGTATACCAAAGAGTTTCGACAACCCCAACTGACTCTTCAAAGTTCTGTCAAACGCAAAATCTTGGGAAACTCCTTGCTGCGTGTATAGAAATAGGCACATGTATTTTGGTATTTGGGTATTTGAGCGCACCGTGCATGAAGCCTTTGACAGAAAGTTCCAGAATTCGGGACATTACAGACACCTCCAGATTTAAAAGACGGCAATCAAAAATACTCAAAACCCATGATATTATTGTTATGACTGGGCTCTCAGCTCATTTATTAGTAGCTCTGCCTTCTGCGCCATAGGTCGTGGGTTCGATCCCCACCGAGAACAAATATTTGTGTGGTGATCATAGATATTTGTTCTCCATCTGGATGTTATATTGTTTTCCAAGTACCTATGTATTTACAAACAAAATGTATTTAAGTATTACATCAGCTATCTGGTTCCCATAATACTAACTCTGCTTAGTTTAGGGCTAGATAGTGTAGTGTAGATTGTCCATAATATATATATATATATACTTCCTTTTCATTGTAATGGGCTCCCAAACTCTTTGCAAAATCGACACTATTTTTATAAAGTCCTAAAATCGGCTACTAGTTTTTGAGTCTTCTTCTTGTCATGTCAATAGAAAATTAAAGCTGGTGTGGTGGATTATGAATGTGCCTCAAAAGTTTTGCTACTTCACGTTGGTTTCATTTATTGTTTTCCTTCACCGTTAGAGTGTACTGACATAGTGCACATAGGTTTTTTGGCAGATAAACTAATTTGTGCATGACGGGGTTTGAACACACGCCTTTAGAATCAAAAAGCGGGTCGCTACGACAATATAACCGGTGCTAAGCAACTAGAGCGCCCCTCCACCTAATGGACCGATGACATTCTAAAGATCGTGGGAAATCGGCAAATTGTTTTTTCATGGAAATGTATAAAGGAGGTCTATATCTAGCAGTGGACTTCTACTTACTGATGATGATGACGGAAAGCACTGGGTAGATAGGAAGATAGCTACTTATGCAACTACAAAAATGGAGGTATTTAACAAAAGCATTGCGCTTCGCTGGTCACGCACGATAGGAACGTGCCCTAGAATGTACTAGATAAGTTATATGCTACATAAAATATATACTTCTACAGGCTGATGATGATGTGAATACAGGTTATCGATCATAATGTATGATGAAGATGGTATTATGTCATTTCGTTATACTGTGACAATTTGTTTTATGTTACACTGTGGCAAATTTATAGTACCAGTAGTAGCTATGATTTAATCTAGGGTATATTTTACGTAGTCAGAGATGAAATGTCATGTCGCGAAATTTGACATAGACCTCACCTCGTCGGCCGCGCGGGCTGTACTGAGAGAAGTAGCTAGGAAATCCTACCTATATATATTTTTGAAAATTTCATTTTTTTATAAAAACTACGGCAACTAAGAAAAGTGCAATAACATCAGGTTTTTACGTATTTATTTAGGTATACGGGAACAAAACTTTCATTGCAATGGCTCTAACAGCAACGGAAAAAAACCATTTCAAATCCAAAAAAAATTGAGAGTTTTTGGCAAACTTTGCGTTCAATTTTATCGAACCCAGTGAGTTTAAGAGAATTTCTAGCCGGAACATAATTTTTTTACACCATTTAATTGTTATATTTTACAAAAAAATTAAATGGATTCGTCCATACAACGAAAAAAAATGCTACTTTACATTTTCGGTTTCACCTGATGTAGGCCCTTAAGTGTTTTGATTGGGCTAAATATCTTTCATATCTTGACAGTCTAAATTCGTGTTGTTTGTTATTTCTTCAGTCCCGTCTCTATATTATTTCAACTCTACTATTTTGTCCTATCGGAGAGCCACGTTTATCCCTGCTTCACGTTCCCATTTCAATTGATCTTGTAACTGTTTACGTTTTTCCAAGACTTTTGGAGAGTAATCTCCCTTATAGAACACTAGAAACCCATCTAGCGACTTTTTGTTCCTTAGAATTGCTATCCTGCGTCCCACATGCGTACTTACATCGACTGCATGCTTATGGCTTTTCTCCAGTGTGTACTCGCATGTGGTTTGACAAATGATGTTTCTGAGTGAAGGCTTTTTTACAGCTACTGCATGCTTATGGCTTTTCTCCAGTGTGTACTCGCATGTGGTTTGACAAATTATTTTTCTGAGTGAAGGCTTTTTTACAGCTACTGCATGCATATGGTTTTTCTCCAGTGTGTACCCGCATGTGTGCTGTCAAACGAGTTTTCAAAGAGAAGGCTTTTTTACAGCTACTGCATGCATATGGCTTTTCTCCAGTGTGTACTCGCATGTGGTTTGACAAATGATTTTTCTGAGTGAAGGCTTTTTTACAGCTACTGCATGCATATGGCTTTTCTCCAGTGTGAACCCGCATGTGTACTGTCAAATTACTTTTCAAAGAGAAGGCTTTTTTACAGCTACTGCATGCATATGGCTTTTCTCCAGTGTGTACCCGCATGTGTTTTGTCAAATCACCATTTCGAGCAAAGGCTCTATTACATCGACTGCATGCATATGGCTTTTCTCCAGTGTGAACTCGCATGTGTTTTGTCAAATGATGTTTCAGAGTGAAGGCTTTTTTACAGCTACTGCATGCATATGGCCTTTCTCCACTATGTAATATCATATCTGTGGTCAACAAGCGTTTACAAGAAAAGATTTTTCTAGTGTGGGCTTGTAAATGTTTTTTCAAGTGATATTTAGAGTGAAACTGTGCATTGCATACATCACAATAGAAACACAATTGGATGATAGTTTGCTTATTCTCTACTTCAGTTATATTTTCGTCATATTCATTTAAACTGTCAATAACATCAGCATCTTCATCTGGGTTCACCTGTAACTCCTCAAAGACTGTTTCTTCAGTTTCAGCTGTTTCTTCTGTTTTCACAACAAGTTGTTCTTCCTTGACAGCGGCAGCAGTTTTTGTATATGAATTATCAATAGAGACGTGCGTTGTAGAAGCTACCGATAAGGTTGGTATTGTTGCCAAAGACTGCATTGATATTGTATTGCATGTTATCTGAAAACAAGCATTCACCATTAGTTGCAGCAAAATTTTAATAAGCACCGAACTTACTTCCAGTGTCTTACAGATTACATGTACTCGCCTAATACCTCAATGGCATTGTGCAACATATCACACATGGCTTTGTCAGATCTGTGAGCCATGTCAATGAACAGGTGGCATTTTTGCAGATGTCGAACCTATGGTGCAGAAGGCAGAGCTAATATAACTAGCGGCACGTAAGTCAGGTGGTAAGTTGTAAGGTGAGGGGAATTCGACCGGAGAGCCAATCGGCGCTACGCCCGCCCGCCCTTCATCCCGCGAGCCCCACTCAGGAACGTTATTTTTTACTTCTGCGCAATAACGGTCAGCGCTAAAGTTACGTGCTGCTACCTTTACTAACAGCACGCAAAAAAGGCCCGCCTGCGGCCTACTTGCGGAAACCAGTCCGCTCACTAAGTACTAAACTAACAGAGCTGAGAGGCCAGGTGAAAATGATATGAAGGTGGCTTAAGTCAACAGTGGACTTTTTTATGTTGATGAAGAGGAATGATAGTGTTTCATAGGCAATGAGGACATAATACTTAGTTAGAAATGACAGAGCAGCCCATACCATGAGCACTACCAAATACAAAAATAATATTAAGAATATGGTTTCCGCAGTCACACACGTAATGTCAGTTACCTTACCTCACTGTTTTTTATAAGTAGTTAAATGTATAACTTACCTCAATGCCATTGTGCAACATATCACGCAAGGCTTTGTCAGATCTGTGAGCCATGTCGGAGAACAGGCGGCATTTCTGCAGATGTTGGTGACAGATATAACATACTGTACTGGGCATCCCTGCATCTGATATTGAGTTATTAAGCTGAAATATAATGAAGATTTATATGTTAGAAGTATGTATACTGAATGTTTTTCTAGGCATGCGAAAGGCACTGGACGTTTCACGAGATATTTTGTCAATAAATAGGAATTCTAAATAGAGTAGTCCAACAGAGATGTTTGACCAGTCTTGCTTGATAGCCATACCTTGAGGTTTGTGAGTTTCTCGAATATCTTCAGGAGGTGCATGTTGTTAATTTGCAGCATCCTGATATTCCCAGCTAGACAAACTCTGCACACGGGACTATTCAAAGTAGCGATGGGCGATTACTACTATATTTTATCGAATTAGTCGATTGTTCGGTTCAGTCGATAAAAGTCGATAACAATTGAAACTAGTCGATTGTTATCGACTGACGGCGCGTGCGGCGTGCGGCGCGCGGCGACAACGACTAGCACCAACTTTAACTACTATTTGCCGCGCGGTCACGCCACGCAACCACGCAACGCACCTAACTACTATTTTTGCCGCGCGGTCACGCATTCACGCAACGCACCTAACTACTATTTTCGTGCGTACTACTGAATCAGTAGTTACAAAAGATGGTGCGTCGGGCGTGCGCTACGCTACAAATCTATAGATTAAGTCAGTGCGCCGCTACTTATTGCAGTTATTATGTGATTTAATTTATTACATTAATTAATTTGTTTTAAATTATAACAAATTACGAATAGAAGAGTAGGTAATGAGTTTCTAACTAAGGAAAACACAGACTAGAATAAAAATTAAGTAAAAAAGGTGCTTATAGATACTTATTTGAAATATATTTTCTTACAGAAAATCAACTTATAGCTATAAATCTACCTTCTAACATAATTTTGGTAACTATACTTTTTACTTGACAAGGTCAATTTTACATTTCTATAAAATGTTTATTCATAATATTAAAATATACTACCTACGTGTTAACATTAAATGCAACCGAAGTATTATTACTTAGAAACAATCGACACAACACCGTCCCGCCCCCGCATGCACCGCCCCGCATGGCCTTCCGCAGCGCAGTTCACCGCACCGCACGCATATTTACATGTATAGTAGCTAGTAGTTTGTCGATTGTTATTCGAATAATCATGGGGAGGAACTACTAAATCGACAATCGAACGCGCAGTAGCGCAATTTTCGATTCATTCGATTGTTTTTTTTGAAGCAATCGCCCATCGCTAATTCAAAGCCATCGCGTATGCGTGCGTATAGCAGGAAAAGTAGCACCGATACAGTGTTGCCAGATGCGAAAGTTGAAAATGCGGTAACGGTACTCCAAAAACGCGGATTTTCAACAAAAAAAGCGGAATTTCCTGTTTTAACGTTAGATCGATTTTTCTCACTCAGTTCATAATCACTGGGTCACTGAGGATCTCACAGATGATAAAGATATAGAGAGGGAACGCAGGGCATTATCCATTAGAGCGAATATGCTGGCACGTAGGTTTGCACGTTGCACTAGGCAAGTCAAAACGACGTTGTTTACGGCATACTGCCAGTCGTTTTATACGTGCAGCCTCTGGGTCAAGCATACGAAAAAGTCCTGGGATGCCCTGCGTATCCAGTATAACAATGCGTTTAGGGTGCTGATGGGGCTACCGCGCTTCTGCAGCGCATCAGGAATGTTTACCGACGCACATGTAGACGGATTCGACGGTAGAGGCTGGACACCGATTGTCTCTTTATGGAGTACTGGACAAGAGCGCATGTGCTATTCTCTTGACCAGTATGTACTGAGGGCTATAGTTATGTTTTATTTTATTTTGTATTTGGTTTAAATGTGTGTGTGTGTTTTTTTTTTTTTTTTTTTTTATTATGTACCTGCTATGGACATTGTAATATAATAGTTATAAGGTCTGAAATAAAAATATTGAATTGAATAATCGTATTACAAATCAAAGAGTTATGTGAAGTAAACTTCCTTTTCATTGCTCATACTCGGAAAGTAGGTCTGAAGTTGCCTGAGGGGCCTAATTGAAAGTAATACTTTCAGCCCTAGGGAGAATCGCTTTCTACTGACAGCTGTCAAATTATAAAAAAAAACAAGTTCTATTTTATTCAACCATGTTCCAACTTTCTAAAGTCTTTCTAACTGCCAGGAGGTTTTTTTTTTAACCTGCACTGGCCCACTGCTGGGCAAAGGCCTCCCCCAAAATCTTCCAACTATCACGATCTTCGGCGACTTTCCACCAATCCTTCTCCAGAGCTTCCAGATCGTCTCGCCATCGTTTTTTTGGGTGGCCACGCCGCGCGCCATCACCTTCCGTCCTCCGGCACCCAATGAGTCGTTATGTTTGCCCACTTTTTAGGGTCCATCCTGCTGACGTGGCCCGCCCACTCCCACTTGAGCTTGGCTGTTTTGCTCTCTACATCGGCAATGCCAGTCATTAAACGCAGCATTGTATTTCGCACCCGGTCGATGCGTTTAAGGCCGAGAATGCTGTGTTCCATTGCCCTCTGGCAAATCTGCAGTCTAGACTTCTGTAACTCAGTCAATGACCAAGTCTGGCAAGGAGGTTATTAAACCAAATTCCAACTTTTTATTCAGCAAGCAGGTTGGAAGCCCTTTACAACGGTAAGAAGTTTAAAAAGTCTAATAAGAGCGCGATGTGAAATTTAAATTTTAATAACATAAAGAGTATTAAATAAAGAATATATTTTCTAAATGACTTTATTATTATTTAACAACTATTTCTTTAAAATAACATAGATTTGAGCAAAAAAATTACCATTTTTTAAATTATGAAAATGAAAATAAAGGCTGCATAATGCTGGCCAGCCGAAGGCCTGCCAGAGAAAAAAAAAGCTGGAAGGCGGCAATTCAATCATCATTTTCACCATCGAGATCTAAGTACTACGTGATGATTTTCACTAATTTTTCTATCATGTTTTTATTTTTACTTTCCTTGTATTCGTAATGAATATGATGGGTTTGGCGCCCTCGCTACGCTCTAGTGCCAAACCCGTCTTGGGACTCAAAAACGTGACTTTCAATCCTCAGGTAACAATGTACTATTACTTCACAGAACAGAAACAGAAGGTGGCTCAGGGAGGCACAAAAGATATCACTCAAGTTCAATCCACATTCTTCACAGTCAGTGAAAAACTTGTAGCTCGATCTGAACTTGCGCGTGTGCAACTTCATAACACTGTATACCAACATGACAATAGTGATTTGACAACATAAATTTCACGGACTATATGGGTCAGCGCTATACTAAGAAAGGAGATACAAGTATTTCTGTCTTGCTTTCTCGTATAGCGCTGTCTCCTACCCAACCTATCTCCCTATTACCCAAAGGTTAGCTGGTAGATAATGCTATCTAGCATTAAGTTCGCCTGTGTACAGTAATTTTTAATTTTGTGCAATAAAGAATTTTCTATCTATCTATCTATCTATCCTATTTGGCGTAGTTTTGGCAGGAATGTAGAGCCCGCTATAGACATTTTTTAGGTTCTTCTATTTGAAAGAGTAAACGGATCGGTGCCCATAAAAATGTCTTTAGTGGGAAGATAATATTTTAATCCTCATGTCCTATCAAAGTCGAAAAAAGTGGAACCCCGCTGGCTAAAAGCGGATGGCGGATCCATTGTCAAAAAGGCGGTGTAAAAAGTGGAAAAGCGGTATGATCTGGCAACGCTGCACCGATAGAAACTGACCAATCTGACCAATAGAAATGCTAATCCTAGTAGCAGTGTTGCCGTTTTCTATTTTGAGAAAATGCTAGAACTTGCTCCAAATAATGCTAAAAAATGCTATTTTTGTATTTAAAAATGCTAAAAAACATGCTAAAATCCTAATTTTGTCATTAAACCTTTCTGTGTACAATTTTTTGGTAGAACAGTAGCCTAACATGTTATTCTAGGCTTTAAAGTATCGTTACGCACCAAATGTTAGCAAAATCCATCCAAAAGCCAATCCTTAAACTCGCTTATCTTCTCCCATTCTTCGCGATAATGTTGCTCATATCTAAGAGGCATACTTTCACTTCACATTCACAAATCACATGGAATGAATTTATTCAAGAGTCAAGTGGGGTTCGGACGCGAAACGTTCGTTACGTAAAAACAATCAGAAACTAATTTCAGGGAAGTCCCTGATCCAGAGAGTTGCCACACCTCAATGAAAACCATAGATAAAAATAATGTCTCTGGTCGGTCTCTATTAAATAATCTTTTGACATTGACTTTTGATTTGAAATGCCAAAATATGCAATATGCTAGATGCAAAATTTACATGCTAAAGAGTCATGAAATATGCTAAATTTAGCACTAAAAATGCTAAAACGGCAACAGTGCCTAGTAGTCTGTGAAACTGACTGAGGCGTGAGGGGTGCGGTTAATGTACAACCATGGATTACACAACCCGAGAAAGCACGGCCAGGAAAGCACAGGCAGGAAAACACAGCCAGGATTTGGCAACCAATGGTCATCAATTCCATGGCTGTACATTCTCAGAACGTTCCGAGATTGTGCAACCAAGGAAAACACAACCCTGGAATACACGGCCCGGAATTGATGTACATTTTGGCTCCAAAATCCTGGCTGTGCTTTCCTAGCCGTACAAACGTGTGCACACCCTGGATTACACAACCATGGAATTGGCTGCCATACCTCTGTGATTGGTTGAGTGGTTATTGACAGTCAACCAATCACAGAGACTGTCTGATTGATCGGAATCCTATGCCTCATTTATCTAAAACTACAGAGTAAAAATTGTACTATCCCAATTTCGATTAGACAAATAGCACAGATGAAAAAATTAAATTCTGAATTGAATTATTTCACACAGGCACTAATTGTATGTACATGTATGTGTATTGTAATGCAAGTAGATACATAATATAATAAAGGTGACAAATTCGTTATTCATCGTCACGCATTATTAGAAACACCCTTTCGACAACAACTACTTTGAGTAAATATCAAATCTTTCCTCCAAGGTACACTACGTACGGCCGGGCGTAACTTGGTTGGCGAGCCTGAAGTTAGCTGTTTGACCTAAACTTCGATTTGCTATTGGATATTTTCGCTTATACGGCTTAGTTCAGACCTGTAAAGTAAAATTGTCCGAACGAACAATCGATAATCGATATTTATTGATTTTCATGCGTAAACAGTATTTTTTAAATCATTTTCGTTGTTTAAACTAATATTATATAGGAAAGATTTGTATACCTATTTTTGTATGTTTGTAATGAATAGGCTCAAAAAGTACTGGGCCGATTTAAAAAATTATTTCACTATTATAATGCTGCATTCTTCCAATTTGACATACCTAGGCTACATTTCATTTTAAAAAAATTAGGGATCCTTGGTAAAATTTGAACAATGTAACCGAAGGTGTAGAAAAATGAGTCTTAAAATGTCTTTCGTCGAATGCGCTGCCGAAACTATTAGCGATAGAACAAAATAATGTAGGTACAACAATATTGTCTACCCCGTGCGAAGCCGGGACGGGCTGCTAGTATGTTATATGTTAGGCATTACATTTCATTTCGCATTTTTTACGTGTAAGTTATCCTATTTCTTGATTAGGTATTGTAATTACGATCCATGTAAATCATGAGTACTATGAGGTTCACGGTCATTTATTTTTAATTAAAAAACATTTGCATGAATTGTGATTCTCTAACTCATGCATATAATGTGGTGTTTTACTGCGTACAGGTTGCAAGCCACCTAGGTGGCAGTCTATGTGTCTTAACAATGTGATCGGTCATCCATCACATTGTTAAGATCGCAGGAATTTAATAGATGGAAAGGGGTCAGAATCATTCTTCCTGGAAATGTATAGGGGAGGCTTATGTCCAGCAGTAGACTTTTCAGGATGATGATGATGATTACCCTCTATTTTAAAGCATCAGCTTAGCAAAGTGCATTGTTATTTGTTATTCAAAGACTACCCATATTTCAAAAGGCTTGCTCAGTATCAAGTGGGCCATCTGCTTGTTCCATGTAGTTTAAAAAGCTATTGTAAAATTAGCAATATTTAATCAATGCAGAGCAATGTAAAATAAGTACCTAATCAGTGAACGAACAAGAAAAATTGTAAAAGCAATCATCACAATATGCCATGATTATGATGGGTTCCATCTCGCGGAACTAAAGCGAACTACGTGCAGGTTGTTACATAAATTATCTAAAATCACGATCTCAAATGAATCTCGGTTGATAGAGTCTTGCGCACTTGACGCACATACAACCCGCTAGATAGCGCAAATAAACCATAGAACGGTAACAAGGTAGGTGAATCCACTAAGATATCTGATACATACAAAGATAATAATACTGGAGAAATATTATGCTTTATATTATGTGAGTGCGCACATCTAGGTGATGGTGATGGCGATCAGCTAAAACGCTGTCATTTTTGACAGCGTTTTAGCTGATCCTTTCCTATCAATATTTTGAAAAAAGAAGAGCTTGACAGAACTATGAAATATAATTTTGGTTGAAAGTTGAACTTTCCATCAAAGTAAAGACAAAGTTCGGTCTATGAATCTCGGCCTCAGCCTCAGTGAGTGTCAAGTCCCCGTCATCCCAATTCATTTACAACATTTCGTCACGAAATGTTGTAAATGAATTGGGATGAATAAAACGTTTCGCCGTTTTGCCTCTCTCTCTATTATATGGAGAAAAGATGAGACAGCGAAAACACAATACATGTTTAGTAATTGGCAGTCGGAGTTTTTTCGTTGCACTTTGCGTCAATTTTGCGTCACAAAATCTACAAAATCGTGGTGATATTTTGCGTAAGCTGATAAAAGCGTTATAATAAATTATAGTTTAAAAACTAAAAAAAAGGCTTTTATTACTAATAGAACTAAAAAGTTAAGAATAAAATTGTAATAATCAATTGAAAAATTTATATTATTGTACAAAAAAGCGTGGGGTGCTTTTTATAATAACTTCAGATATAATAAACTACGAGCCAGTATGACCGAGCTTCGCTCGGGATTTGATTTTTTTGTAAAACGTATTATTAAAGAAAATTGTATTATTATTTGCCAATAGATGTCAGGAAGAGTCATAATCTTTAGTGGCTTATTTTTACTTACCAACGCCATCTGCTGGAAAAGCTTGCAGTTAGTTACTCACAATCGCCAATAGATGGCAGGAACAATCATATATTTAGTTTCTGTTAGATTGTTACAAAAAACCATTTCTCGTCATTTTCTGAAAATAAATCCTAGCTAGATCGATTTATCGCCCCCGAATACCCCTGTATACTTAATTTCATCAAAATCGTTGGCGCCGTTTCCGAGATCCTGAATATAATGTTCGTGTTTCTCATATCTACCGTGTGCCGTCATAAATAAATAAGTTTTATTTCTTTCTTTCTTTTCTTTCTTTTGAATATTTATATTACAAGATGTTCTCGTTTAAATTAAAAGATAAGATTGATAAAATATTTACAACAATCAAAATCAAGCCCCCCACGCTTTTTGTACAATAATATAAATTTTTCAATTGATTATTACAATTTTATTTTTACCTTTTTAGTCGACCTACAACAGATGCTGAACAGCCTAGCTGTTTCCTCACGACGGGTCGGCCGGCATGAACTTAGATAAAACAAAGATCATGTTCAATGATCGTATCACCCCAGAGCCGATCACCGTCGCCGGAACGAAGTGCCTGGCAAGCACTGGAGGAGAAAAACCAGGCTTAGTGGCACATCTTGGGAGAGACCTACGTCCAGCAGTTGACTGATATAGGTTGATGATGATGATGATTATTTATGGGATCCATGTTTTTTATTCCTAACTTACTGATTCCAAAGGTAATAAAGTAGTTTTGAAAATAAAATGCATTTTATCGCAAACTTAGACAATGTTATTCTTTTAACTTCAAAGTCGAATATTTTTGCTCCGATATAAGTTACGACGTATTATGTTTTTTATAATAAGTATACAGGTGTAGTACTTAAATTCAAAACACATTGCATCAGTGGTCGCATTAAAAAAAAAGCAGCCAAGTGCGAGTCGGACTCGCCCATGAAGGGTTCCGTAGCATCAAGTAACATAATATAAAGGTTCTTGTAGTTCAACGAAAGGTAAATTGCTGTTTACGATTTAAGACGTATAAAAAAAAAACTACGGACTAGATCTCGTTCCAACCAAATATCGTTGAAAGTTTGCATAGTAATGTACAACATATATTTTTTTTAGTTTTATCATTCTCTTACTTTAGAAGTTAGAGGGGGGAGACCAACTTTTTTCCACTTTGGAAGTGTCTCTCGCGCAAACTATTCAGTTTAGAAAAAAACTATATTAGAAACCTCAACATCATTTTTGAAGACCTATTCATAGATACGTATGGGTTTGATGAAAAAAAGTTTTCGAGTTTCAGTTTCAAGTATGGGAGTACCCCCAAAATTTCTAGTTTTTTTTCTATTTTTGTGTAAAAATCTTGATGCGGTTCACAGAATACATCTACTCGCCAAGTTTCATCAGTCTAGCTCTTACGGTTTCGGAGAAAAATGGCTGTGACATACGGACGAACAGAAAGACAGACAGACAGACCGACAGACAGACATGACGAATCTATAAGGGTTCCGTTTTTGCCATTTGGCTACGCAACCCTAAAAACAACGCCACAACTCCATACAAAGTTACCCAATGCCCTTTATGGGCAAAAGTTTTGAAATCTATGTCTATCCTTTTCTAACACGTGGGGACTTCTCTATGTCTATCCTTTTCTATTACTTATGGATTTTTCCGATAATTCTTGGCTTTGACGAGAACAGAATGCTCATAGACGCTCTACAATGTTCTCTAAGGTTCTGGAATCAAATTTAATTCTAAGACTAATTAAAATACTCAAATATACTTATTTCAATTATTCACTAAGGTCATAAATGAAAACGAATATTATGTACCTATGTATCAATTAAATGTTTCGTGTTGATGTACTGTTTAGTTTTAGGAAGTTCTCATAGATGGCGGTGTACGTTGATTCATCGGGTCCGGTTAATGTACGTCAAGTACAGCATGCTATTGTACACCTAGTTAAAACGAAACCTTTTTAGGGTTCCGTAACCAAATGGCAAAAATGGAACCCTTATAGATTAATCATGTCTGTCTGTCTGTCCGTCCGTATGTCACAGCCATTTTTCTCCAAAACCGTAAGAGCTAGACTGATGAAACTTGGCGAGTATATGTATTCTGTGAACCGCAGTAAGGTTTTTACTCAAAAATAGAAAAAAAACTTTATATTTGGGGGGCCCCATACTTGAAACTGAAACTCAAAAAAAAAATTTCTACGAAATACGTGTGGGGTATCTATGAATAGGTCTTTAAAAATGATGTTGAGGTTTCTAATATAGTTTTTTTCTAAACTGAATAGTTTGCGCAAGAGACACTTCTAAAGTAGTAAAAGTTTTATCATTCTCTTATTTTAGAAGTTAGAGGGGGGGCTCTAACTTCTAAAATAAGAGAATGATAAAACTAAATTAAATATATGTTGTACATTACGATGCAAACTTTCAACGATATTTGGTTTGAACGAGATCTAGTGAATTGTTTTTTTTTATGCGTCATAAACCGTAAACCGCAATTTACCTTTCGACGAACTACAAAAACCTTTTTATTATGTTACTTGTTGCTACGGAACCCTTCATGGGCGAGTCCGACTCGCACTTGGCTGCTTTTTTGTTTTTTCGGATTCGTTTTAACATGCCGTACAATAATTGGCTGCGAAATAACTGGGTGCACAAAATTGTCACGTGATGTATTGTACAGCATGTTAATTGGATGCACACTGAGGCAATTCAATTATTTCTTATTTTTTGTAGGCAATGTATACTCCCGTCGTTAATCCAAACCCTGGCATCGTAATAACGGTGTGTACATTAACCTGCTGTACATTATTATCATGCTGTGCATTAACGGGTCGTACATTATTGCCTCCTGATTCATCGATAACATTCTTCAATATTGATTGACATCTAGGTTGCAAATATACCAATAGATGGCGCTGTGTTCTGTTTCTTAAAATATAAATTCTATTACTTTATTTCACGTAATATTTATTTATGTGCACGATATAACCGTATTATTTTAATGGTATGTGACGGCGCTCTTATTAAGTAGGAAACGCGCAGGGCTGCCGTTATCAGCCTAATCATACTAAACGAATAACTCCAAGGTACTATTCGGCACTGACAGGAAGGTCGCGGGTTCAAATCCCGTCTTAACTTTTGGGACATTTTTAAAAACTTTGTGAATTCTTAAATGTTGTCAATAATTTGTCAAAATGTTCTAGAAAATAGTGCTCCTTAACGTTATAGAATGTTCTTTCATCATCATCATCAATTGATATCAGTCCACTGCTGGACGTAGGTTCACCTTGAGTAACATAGGCTATATTTATGTGTTTAAAAAATTAATGTCCACCCGTGCGAAGCCGGGACAGACAGCTAGTGTTAAGTAAAACATTATTAATACATTGAAAAAAAAACTTTTATTGAACTATACCTTAAACAACAAAAAATTCATGATATTAAAAAAAACTAAAACTAATTAAAACTAAACCTTAAAAATCTAGCAAAAGTGGGTGTCCATGAGGCATGGTGCCAAGAACGCTGGCTGCATTTCCACGTTGAATAGCATTAGCTATTCTCTGTGCGAGAAAAGAGCCAGCCCTCTTGTCACCAGTGGCGTCGACCAGCTGAGGAAACAATTTGCTTAAAAAAAAAAAAACAATTAAAACGAATTATTGGAAATAGACATATTATATTATAATCAATTTATATACATTCACTTGGTTTTATTACAGAAAAGGTAGGTACAAGTTGTGCCTACCCCATTTAAGTTGGCTAAGGGCAGGGAGAAGAGTACTACTTCTACAAGTATTTATCAACTACCTTTTCAGTTAATAATTGCAAAACACTGTCTTATTCAGTGTAAGTATAACATTTTCACATTACCTACCTATTGCAAACTGTGCAAAAATCTTTCTCCACTTAAAGTTTATAATTATAAAAGCATTTTATTCAGTTGTATCACAAGCACAAGGATCATTTTGAAATGTCTTTAGATGGGTCCTAAGTAAAGTAACTTTTTCATTTCTGCTTTGTATTGTTCATGAAAGTAAGCAAATTTTCCTTAGAAGGCAATGCAGTGTGAATCAGCACTTCAAGGCAGCCTTTTGGATCTGAAACAATATAGCTATATCAAAATCTCTTTATGTATTTTTTATGACCTACATGCACTGGCCAGATTTACACATGGTTACTCTTGATCTCGATGAAATTAAAACATCCTGCAGGATAGAAAGAACCCATAGAGCATGGTAAGTTTAAATAATAATTATGCTAAAAAATCAGGTAGGGAATGATATAATAGTCATATGACCGGATTCTAAACACTTGATCAAAGCTTTAGTCAGCTAACAGGTGTACTAAATTAGCAGGAATGCTAAATATAATTCTTCTTCTTCCTGCCCCTATCCCACTTTATGTGGGATCAGCACAACATGTCTTCCTCCTCCATTCCCCTCTTTCAGCCGTCATCTCTGCATTCACTCCTCATTTACCCATGTCATCTTTCACACAGTTCATCCTTGTTTTCTTTGGTCTAGCTCTGCTCACATATCCATCCACATCCATGCTCATCACTTTCCTAGTCACATGACTTTCATCTCATGACATGCCCGTCTCGCACAAGTCTAGTGCTCCTCAATTTTTCTGTCACTGGCGCTACTTTCAAACTTCCCCTGTTATACTTGTTCTGTATCCTATCCAATCTGTCACTCCACACATCCATCTCAACATTTGCATGCCACATGTACCTTTTCTCCATCCGTCCTGTATGTTGCCCAACACTCAGATCCAAACATTACGAGAGGTCCTAAGATCGTCTTGGTACACTTTTCCCTTCAAGTCCAATGCCTACGAGAGGTTCCGTGTCACCGACAATAATAATGCCATGGCAGCTAGATTTTACGTGGAATTTTTATTGCTTTAGTGTTATGAAAAGAGGCGTTCCTGCAACCTGTTTTCCAGATGACAAGGGATTTGACACATTATTAAAATTTGATTTGATAGTTTGATAGTGTCATGATTTCCTCATTACTAAAGTTTGATAAATTGATTCTGTAATATCGGTCATCATACCTTTCTGCAAAACCTTGTTCTTGAATGTGTTCTATAATGGTGCTAGCGATAACCTTCTCAGGATTCTGATCGTTTTATTCATCTTCGACTCGACTCGAATCTGGTTGTCTGGTTGGCATAGAATGACAAAAATATATTTTAAAAAATATACCAAAACTCTACGTACATCGATGTTCACTCACTGTGGAAAGTGTGGTGGAAGCCGTGGAACTGGAAATGGAAACACAAACAAACGCAAGTCAAAAGTCAAGCAAGACATTCGCAAGCTTGGACAGATAATATATTCGCAAGATTAGAGTCCACACACTCAAAATCTAAGGCCCGAACAAAGTGTGTTTCTAGGTTTTATAGTTCGCTTAATCTGTGGTACTCGTCCTAATGAAATTGGTTTAGTAAATGTAAACGAAGCACAAAATTTCGATGAACTCTGATTCATTGTCAGGCGACCAATCAGAAATGGTCACAAATTCTCAGGTCGTGTTTTCCAGGGTCGTACAATCCCGTTACGTGCCGAGAATGTACAGCCAGGAATACGCAGCCAGGAAAACACAACCTGAGAATTTGAAACCATTTGGCAGCCTTTTCCATGGTCGTACATTCCCGGCCCGAGCCGAGATTGTACAGCCTGGAATATCCAACCACGGAATGCACAGCCATGGAATTGGCTGCCAAAATGTACATCAATTCCGGGCTGTGCTTTCCAAGCCGTACAATCCATGGTTGTACATTCCTGTCTCCCGGCGTGAGGCCGCACCACACCACAGATAATTATGTTAATAGAGGTCATTTTTTTTTTTAATTTTGTGCTGGCTTGGTTTCAAAGTCATTCCGCCAAGTCCTCTAAGTTTACCAAGTCTTATTTCAAGGCTTGCAGCAGATTGGTTGGAAATAGGAGTTGTTGCTCGACCAGTTAATTCGATATGGGAAGTTTGACTTACTCAAAAAAAATGTTTGCTAATTGTTGCTAGTGTGCATCATCAACTTATTATTTTATAATGAAATGATGAAAGCTTTAATTCAAGTCGATGTTAAATTAATACAGTGAGATTTTTAATTAAGTTTAGAAAGAAAGAATTAAGTAACAAGAAGAAAGTCGATGTTATTTAACATCGACTTCATTTGAATACAGTGAGATTTTAAATTAAAGTATACAAATAAAGAATGAAGAAGAAAAATTGTTGAATAGTGTAAAAAACTTTAGCCCAGAAAGTTGAAATGAAAACTTAAAAAAGTTGTGAAAAAATATTTCGTTGCTTTAATTTAAGCGCGCCGATATTTTTGTTTATTTACAAAATAATCATTCCGGTTTTATTCCCCCGATACGTAGACTATTTCTAATTTAATTCGTCTGTCTGACAATAAACTGAAATCTCGAGATTCTGATCGTGAAATTAATTATTTGAATTCTAGCAAAGACACTTGCTCCATAGGTATGAATACGCACATTTTATGATCACTGTTGACCAGCAATTAAAAGTTTCCTATTTTTAAATATGGAACAGTGGCAATGTTGCCGTACTTGCCTCGCCGTGCTCAATTTGAATCCAATATTTCAAATACAAGAACACCACGACAAGTATTCCCAAGTGATCATGGAAGCTACAGGAGTCACAGTAAGTTTATGTACTCAACAGTTGGTTCATATTCCCAACTGCACCTGTCTGTGGGGGCTAGTATTCAATATTTAGTAATCGTCTGAAATATCGTACCAGTATCAACGTGCCCACCTGTTGAGTTTCTGTAATTATTTTCCTTGTCTTCATTAGTGCAGATAAGGTGCTCTCCGTTAGCAATGATGGTGAGACTGAAACAAAAATATGTTTGTAGACACAGTATTGAATCATTATTATTGGGTCTATCAGTTTGTTAGTGTTAGAGTCTGTTCAGAAAGAGAACCATCGTGGGATTGGAGGGCGCTGCTGTGCAATACAATAGCGCGTCTGTTGCGTTTTGATCCTATCACAACTAGTGTACTATTCTTTTATTTAATTTTTATGATGAAAAATGCGGACAGAAAGAAAGGGATGAGCTGCCATATAAAAATCGAAACGCTAGTTCTCAATTTGGCCACGAGACGGCTTTCTTTCTGAACAGACTCTAATACAAACTTTAAAGTGGATGAAAGAGCAGCATCTTATAAAAATGCTTTTATGGGTGGTATCTGCTCTCAGTTTTGACATATTGATTACTGATAATGCTTGAAGCATATAGGCTAAATCACGGCTACAGAAGAACACAAAAAAATGAAGAGCATTGGACGGTCAATCAGTCGAAGCACTGAAGAATAATTCATGTAAAAGAAAAAAATTGTTAATAGGTAGTATTAAGGTAGATATTACAATGAACTGACTGTGGATGCTGGACAGTATCCTGAGGGCCAAAACGGTCCTATCCCAGCTTAGTGCTAGCCCGCCGCTACCGAGACGGGAACGATGGACGCTGTTTTTCAGTTGGCGAGATGTGAGCGCATTGGTCAGCTCGAGCTTACTTCCCTGGTACCTGAAAGTGTGGTGGGCACTGGGCACTGGTACGATAGTTCATCCAATCGATAAACAAAACATATTACACACTCTAAAGATATAAGACAAAATTGATAGATGGTTAAAGTTCTAGTAATAAGAGAGAAAGCATTTTTTCTAAGTGTAACACAGTAACAGAGGCACCGCCAGCTTGCTCATAAATGCATACGGCTTTGGATGATCAGAAGACATAGCATGAGTTAATGGTAGATTTTTTGATACATTATTATAACATGGCAGAGGTGAACACTCAACATCAAGTAGAACATCTACTTATGACTATCTGACTACGCCTATTCTATATAGCGCATCATTATTAAATAAAAAGTAAATCTGCAAGTATAATTACCGAGAATTCTTGATTTTTTACTTCTCTCCAATGTAGTACGATGATTAATGATAGCTGAGTGCACTAATCCGGTTCTGCAGGGTACCCATTATAGAAACAGGGGACACTGTAGCGGATTAGTGAACCCAAGTATCCAGAACTTGTAGATTTGTGGCCAAGGATTTTTTAACTTGTGGGATTAGAGAGATGAGGGAACTCTTTGAAAAAGCATGCCTGGGATTTTCGCAGCATGATAAGCTTTCAAATCCCACTCATACTCATACTTACTCATTTTATTTATTGCAATTATTATGTTACATGGTGATGTTTTAAAGTTAAAAATGGTGAATACATAGGGCATAGCAATGTTTGGAGTGGAAGCGGGCTGAAGTTTGAAAAAAATAAAAAAAAATAAAAGCTAGCTGTGTTGTATTGTGAATTGAATTAAATTATAACGCAGTTGAAGTTCATAAACAAAAAAATAATTTTCGGTAACGTTAATCTTTGTAACCGCATTATTCCGGTCGTTTGATGATTGCTCTTGATTTCTGTTGGAAATTCAGTTCAGCAGTTTGGTTCTGAAGAAGTAAGGATAGCTGAGTGTACTAGCTTGGTTCTCTACAGGGTACCGCGTATAGGATCAGGTAACGCTGTAGCAAGTTAGTGGACCCAAGTATCCAGAACGTGCAGACTTCCTGGGAACTCCAATGTGTAGCCAACTTCCATCTCTTTCCAAAAGCACAGAATCTGCATGGGATATTTGCAGCAGGTAAATCAAACAAAATCATTAAATTACATCTTCTTGAATTCTTTTCTAATGTTTGTTACTGCTTATCTTCTTCATTTTTCATAAAACATATTTTTTATCAGATTGATTATACCTATAAATTGCTCTCATAGAAACGGCATCCAAATTGGATCAGCAGTTTATTATGAAGAAGTAAGGATAGCTGAGTGTACCGACAATGGTCAACAGGGTACCGCGTATAGGAACAAGGAACACTGTAGCAGATCAGTGCACCCAAGTACCCAGAACTTGTTGACTCCTGGGACCGCCAATGTTTAGCCAGCTTCTATCTTTTTCCAAAAGCACAGAACATGGAAGAGTTTAGCTGTTAAACTCTAGATGGCGTTTAACATATTTATTTTACAAATTGTCTATGTATATATAAAATGAATCCCTATTTCCCTTGGTCACACCATCACGCATGCTGGCTGGATCGATTTGGCACCAATTGTGGTGGGGAGGTAGCTTAGAATCAGAAGACGGACACAAATACTTTGAATCCCGAAAAGGGCCCCGTTACCTTTTCGGGATTAAAAGTATTTGTATCACCTCCAATTCATATTTCATATAAATCATATGAGGGTCATATTTTCTTTATCAATAAGTTTCTGAAAAAAAGGAAAACATACGAGCACGTATATAGCAGATCTGGATTTTATGAGACAAAATGGCTACTCTAGAGGCATTATCCAGGGAGGAAATAGGGGACTACGTTTGTATGGAGAGTCGCCTGTGTGATTCCCTCTTAAACAATAGTAGCATGCTGATCTAAATGGTGCTACTCAAACTGGCTGCATGCTTCTTGGTAGCTTGATGGTTCCACTCTTCTGTCGACGCAGCCGTCTTCAATCTACCTGAAACAAAGAAAAAAAAAAGTTAGCGTTACCATACGTATTAAAATACCACCTACCAGTTGCTACAAAGATAGGAGTACCTCAAGAGATGTAACAACTGATAGATGGTAGGTAATAGAAGGCCTTGCAAGAATTTTGGCACCTGTATTATAGATGGATACGTGGATATTTGAGATACACTCCGCGAAGGTTCTTCATTGGTGCTACGCGAGCTTTACGTTACGAAATTACTAAATTCCTGCAAGACCCTCAGGGGTTGGGATGGATGGATGGGGAAGTTTCTCAAGGACAATTCAATATTTAGGTTTACTAAATATATAAATAGTCCTTGAAAAAATAAAACACAATATAATGATATAGAATGTATTTTATGTAATACCAACCCTATCTAATGGAGGAGGGTGAAGGGGTAGGTTTCTCAAGGTCAATTCAAATAACATTTTTTTGGTTTCGAAACAAAATAAATACGTAAAATATTTTTTATGTCTATGGTATTTTGTACCGTAACCATAAGATAATGATTGAATAGTCCATGAGAAAATAAAACACAAATAATTATACTGCGCGGCAACGCTCCATAGTGGAGTTGTCGTTTCTGCTCAGTAGGTAGGTTCCTTATTATTTATTCTGACTGGATATACAGATCTCTAACAAACATGATAAATTAAATGACTGTATAATATACTGGAAGGGTAAATGGTAAAATCTCTCGAGGACTAAAGGCCTGCGCACATTTAGGCAATGACGATGGCGATCAGCTGAATCGCTGTCAAATATCGCTGTCATATCTGACAGCGTTTCAGCTGAGCGCCATCACCATCGCCTCGATGTTCGCAGGCCTTTAGACATTGAATACTCCTTGAAATAAAACAACATAGGAATTGAGTAGACTAGAAATTCCTACATACATAGGCGTTTTTACAATACAAATTATCATTGTATTGTATGATCTAGATTGAGTAAGTATAAGTAAGATAAATGTGACGCAAAGGGTAGCAAATTCCAAATAAGTAAAAACGTGAAAAAGCTGTTATAATTTATTACAATATTCGTAAGCATAGGATTAAAATTATCATTGTATCATTAGCGCCATTTTTTACACTGGTCACCTTTTTTGCAATGCTTATCTATTATTAAATAGTGCAAAGTTTTAATAATAGAATAAATAAGAATACGTGACAATTTTGCTTATTATTCGACATTAGAGAAGTTATAAAACACGTAAGGGCTGAACTCCTCCTATCTTTAGCCAACAACTTGAAAGTTCCACTATATACCATTATAATCCAAAGTCTTATCAAATATTGATTAAATAATTCCTCTAAATATAATTATAATCCAAAGTCTTATTAAATATTCATTAAGATTAATAGCCCCTTCCCACTGGTGCGTGATATCGCGCACCAGCCCGCACCAGCACGCACGACACACCATGGGAACGGTCTCGTGCGCCGAGGTGCGCGGTAGCACAGGAGCATTTTCTGGGTGCGTTCCGTGAGTTGCCGTGCGACGTCGTGCGCGGTGCGGGCTGGTGCGTGATATCACGCACCGTAGGAAGGCGGCATAAGATAGATTTGACATAATGCCTACCTAATTTGACATGCTAAACTTTTTTTGAAATAATTTTCTAAAAATAATAATTTAATAATAATTTTTGTAAAATTAATTATGTATTAGAATGTGGAAATGTAATTTACCTGTTAATTAGTGTAATTGGTCTCAAGACCGTTCTTTGATATATATTTATAATAAATTAAGTTAATTAAACAGTTCCTTTTAATATAATTATAATCCAAAGTATTATCAAAATATTAATTAAACCATTCCTTTATATATCATTATAATCTTAAATCGTATCATAATTACAGTTCCTTATATTATCGTTATAATATAAAATCTTATCGAATTAACATTGGTTAAATATAGATAATTATAAGGAGATACATTTTAAAATGAAGGTACTTTATTTAAGTAGATACTAGACATACATAATTATGTATATTCCTCGACCGTCATCCCACTTACTTGGGGGTCGGTCTTCCTTGTCTGTTTTCTCCTACGCACTACGCACGGTTTTGTGCGGTGTTAGTGTCGAGTTGAGGGTCTTTGAGGCTTTTCTCATAGTAATATGATACTAGAAATTGGTACGGATAGAGGTGGGAATGGGTATGAGACGTAACGAACAGACTAGACCAAACACTTAAATGGTCCTAACATACCTAACGGATGAAATCATGATCGTCCCTCTTGTCTAACTGCGGAGACTTAAGTTCGCCTTTATCGATGTAAGCGACCTAAGTAACAGGTTTTTTTTCTTAGATAATATAGACCATTCTTTGGCTACAATCGCACCTGATGGTAAGCGAGTTTTTGAATTATTTTCAAGTTAAGTTACATTAATTTTAGTAAAATGTAGCATGCACAGACAATAATGGCTCGAACACACCTAGTTCGCTGGCAGTAGCGATCAGTAAAACGCTGTCAAATATCGCTGTCAGATTTAAGATTTGACAGCGATATTTGACAGCGTTTCACTGTTCGCTACCGCCAGCGAACTAGGTGTGCGCAGGCCATAAAGCGACCATAAAATTGACACAAAACAGTAGGCCTACCACAAGCTCTATCCGGCTCTGTCTCTGGCTCTAGCCTGTGTGAGTGTTGACTTAATAAATCCTACGTCGAAACGTCATACACACAGAATCAAAACCAGAGCCAGACAGAGCGTGTGGGAGGCCTTTATACAGGTTAATAGCAATGTTGACAATTACGAATTATTTTGACGTGATAACGTCTTATGAATCGATGGGCCGGCTGCACGAACGAAAAAACATGACTCATGCGTCGTAACCGTCGTTCCGTCGAGCCCGAGCCCGGGTCTGGGTATGGGTAAGGGTAAGAGTCCGAGTCCGAGTCCGACGTTGTCACGTTCAACTATCGTCAGTAAACCAGCTTTACAGATAACCGATTTTTTTTAAGCAGGATTAATCTTTGGCATTTTTTTCGCCCTTGATTGTGTTTTCTTTGGATTTTTCTGGTTTTTTTTTGTAGACTCAGGTTTTTGTTTCTCTGTTTGTTTCTTTGCAACATTGATCGTAGAAGTTTTTTTGGTAATATTTGTAGGAGATGATGGTATGTCGTAGAGTAGACGGTCAAAATCCGAAAGAGTATTCAAGTCAAGGTCGTGCGGTTTCTCTGTACTTTGAAGCTCTGCAAGGTTTCTCACAGAAATATAGGTTGGTTGTTCTGCAGGTTTAGGCTCGGCAAGATTCATCGCAGATGAGGAGGGGCGCGACACGTCAGCTGTTTCGTATTGTGCGAAGCTCGTGGTTGGAGATTTCTGCATTCGCACAGTTTTGGACATAGCATCATACATAGTACGTGGATTGTTTAGTTTCTCAGATGTTCCTTTTTCTATCTCTGGTTCATTGTATTGTTTTATACGTTCAGATACTTTCAAAAGTGATTTTGACTCCGCTGAGCTTTCTGATTCTGTGACCGCAGAATTCAAATTTTGTCTCATTGTAGATGGTGGTTCCGGTGATCTGTCTGCAGTTTCAAAAGGCATCGGAGATAGCAGTTGTTCTGCTTCATATTGAAAATCTGTACGTATATCAAATGGTTCATGTTCAAATACATCAGAGGAAGATGGCGGCATTGTCTCTAGAACTGGATCAGAAAAGTAAGGAGATTCAAGACTGGCTTTGACCTCGAACAGCTTAGCCAGCCGTCTGTATTCCTCATTATCATCTTCTGTAGGACCTTGCACCTGTGACAAGAAAACAGCTTGAGCATGTTCAGAACCTGAACCTCCTTCGGGCACGTCGGCTGTTTTCTTTTTAGCACGTTGAGAATAGTTTTCCTTGGTCTGGTTTAGGCCGAACATATCATTGTAGAATTCGGAAAAGTGATCTGAAAAATACCCTTAGTTGAATGTTAAACCTTTTTACCTTTACCATTAGTTATCTAGTTCTATTCTGGCGTTATTAAGTAACAAACATTCATCCATGCAACTTTTTTTTTACCGTTATAATATTAGTGGGATTAGTGGGAAAATGATCGGTGGAGATGTTACGAAGATTGGCTCGCGCATGGCTTCAGGTCTCTGTTGATTAGACTGGAAGGTAGTAACTACAACTATATCGACTATCCGATGAGTCCAGTTGGAAGTCTCCATCGTGTTCCGAAGAATGGTTTCTTTGCAGACAGTTTAGAAAAATAAACTAAGTAAATAAAAACCAGCATCAAAAATATTTTGTGGGTATTATTATACACATTTAGAAAGAATACCAAGGCATCAGGTCCAGATTCGTATAGTTTCACTGTCCTAGCATAATCTTACCATTTTTTTAGTCATAAATGTAATCCAATCATCTCCTGTATAGCGTATTCACCTTTACTTACCTTCCTTTTTATTGACCCGTGGTTTCACTTGTCACCCCGTTTCCGTTACTTTTTTGAGACAAAAAGTATTATACTCGTATGTGTACACTAACTTTCAGCCAAATCAGTTTAGCCGTTCTATAATTATAGATAGTGACTTTCTTTTTTATATTACCTTTACAAATACCTTTCATGCAGTTTAACTTATCTCAAAATTTGAATTAGCTTGCGAGCTAGGTGGAGGGTTTCATCCACGCCTGATGATTACCTTTATATACCAGCACTATTACCTTTTTACCATGTGTAATCTATGCATAATTTTTTAGTTACCCATACCTTCATAATCTGAATTGTAACCATACTTACCAAATTATTGGTGAAATTACCAGTTAGTCCAGAATGGTATTTTAATTTACACCTTTGTTTTTAGCTATACCTTTTTTTGCAGTCTCCAGTGCCCCCATTATGAAACGTTCTTAATAAAAGTTGTTTCCCAATCTTTTTATAAGAATGTTTCTCAGTTCACCGGCACCCTTACCCTTCGAATCGGGCCACAGCAATATGAACATCACTGCTTTGCGACAGAAATAGATAAGGTGGTAGTACTTCCCCGGGCGAGCTTTTTACAGAGCTCTACTACCTACTACTTAGGGGCACTGAATGAACCTTTTGTAAATGTTAAAATACTAATAATTTATTAAGTTTGCGCCCAGTGAGGATGAGATCAGTCTAGAAATGCGTCTTCTCTGAGATGAAGGGGTGTTATGTCGAAAGTGCCCCCATTATGGGACTTAACAAATCTAACGGATAAACAGACTCACGGATAAAATTGCCGCTTATTTTTATATTAAACTGACGATGGCACAAGCATTATGGCTCACCTGATGATGGTAACCACTTAGCAAGTGGTCATCCAAGTGGTCATACCATCGCCCATAACAAACCTTAGCCTAAGAAGGTTAGCCTTTATAGATTTAACCCATAGCTTAGGTAGCAGATTAGAATAAACTAGACTGAATCAAGAAGAATTATATTATTTAGATAGAAGATACATTCATTGGTTTCTAATTAATGCCGTACAAGTTGTGCCGTACAGTTATGTTACGTTCTTACGAGTATAACTATTAAAGTTATAACCTAAACCTAAGTGTTTTTTTGTTTTTATGACCTAAGTTACTTTATTTCTTACATGGTGAGCGATACATATTTTTTTTTAACTTGAATTTATTAAAATTAATGAAAAGTAACCCCTTGATATACTGCCTGTAGGGGTAACCACCAAGTTAACATGCTAATGATGAGTTGAACTACAAAAATGTTGGATATCGAGTATGATTTTTTTTCTATTTAGATCTCTTTTCATTCACAGTTCAAAGTTCTGTTATTTGTGGTCTATTAGATATTTCACTCTAAGTAATCTTTCCTTTTCTATCACTTAATAACATTCGTATCGCTAGCATGAAATATCGAGTATCATTCGTATCGTTAATAATTGCAAAAAATCTATTTAGTTTTTGTATTGTTTGTGATTTAAGGTACAGTCATTTTAGTTAGATGTATACACCAACTATCAAGCTATCAAAATTTGGCAAAGAACAGGTTAATAGCTATGTTGACAATTTCGAATTTATTTTTTAACAGCCTATAGGATATAGCTCGAATTTATTTTTTAGTTAATGGCAGTTTTTTCGCCTTTGACTGTGTTTTCTTTGGTTTTTTTTTGTGAATTCTGGTTTTCGTTTTTTTGTTTGTTTCTTCGGAACATTCATCGTAGAAGTTTTTTTGGTAATATTTGTAGGAGAAGATGGTATGTCGTAGAGTAGACGGTCAAAATCTGAAAGCGTATTCGAGTCACGAGCGTTTAGTTTTTCTATTTTTTTAGGTTCTGCAAGGTTCCTCACAGAAAGAGAGGACGGTTTTTGTGCAAGTTTGGTCTCAGCAAGATTCATCACAGATGAGTGCTTTGGCACCTCAGCTGTTTCGTGTTGTGCGAAGCTCAAGGTTGGAGATTTCTGCATTTGCATAGTAGATGGATTGTTTAGTTCCTCAGATGTTCCTTTTTCTATCTCTGGCTCATTGTATTGTTTTGTACGTTCAGACACTTTCAAAAGTGATTTTGACCTTTTCGATTCTGTGTCCGCTGTATTCAAATTTTGTCTCATTGTAGATGGTGGTTTCGGTTGTCTGTCTGCAGTTTCAAAAGCCATCAGAGATGGCTGTTGCTTTGCTTCATATTGAAAAGCTGTACGTACATCAATCGGTTCATGTTCAAATACGTTTGTGTAAGATGGCCAGTTTGGTTGTAGCGCTTGATCAGAAATCTCCGGAGATTTAAGCTTTGCTTCAATCTCCAATATCATAGCCAGCCGTTTTTGTTCCTTTCTATCGTATTCTGTATAACTTTGTTCATGCAACAACAAATTTCGTGCATGTTCATTAAAATTTAATTGTGCATGTTCAACAACAGCACGTTCTTTGTTTACGTTGGTTGCAAATCGCTCATTAGAACGCTGAGAATAGTTTTCTGCGGTCAGGTTAAAGCCGAACTTTTTCTTGTAAAACTTGGAAAAGTGATCTGAAAAATACCCCTTATGTAAAACCTTTTTACCTTTACAATTACTGAACAGAATTATGTTATTTAATTCTCTGATCTAGTACTCTTCCATAATAACAATACAGTATGTTAAGCATTATTTACCATGAATAGATCATTCAAGAATAGATGCTTAAAAGTAAACGTATTTTAGTAGTCTTGTTGGCTACTAAAAGATGATCATATCAATTTGTTTCTTTTTATTTTGCAGGTGCAGTTGCAATGAAATCATGTTCATTACACGGGATGAAGATTAAAAAGGGGAAACCATAGTTGGAGAGTACTAATTGAAACAGCTACTATGATAACAAATAAATTTATGAAATATAGTGTACGGTGGATATGTTACGAAGATTGGCTGGCGTTGCACGTTAGGTCTCTGTTGATTAGACTGACTAGCAGTAACTACACTATATCGACTACCCGATGATTTCAGATGAAAGTCTCTATCGTTTTTGTGTGTTATGCAAAAACTGGTTTCTTTGCACACAGTTTTGTGCAAAATAATAAGAAAATTCAAACCATTACCAAAAGTATTTTGTGGGTACAACCAAGCTATTTTCAAAGGATTCCCATGCACCAGGTCCAGATTCGTATCGTGTCCTGGCATAATCTTAATTTTTTTGTAGTAAATGTAATGAAATCCTCTCCTGCTTATATTTCACCTTTCTCTTTTGCCTCTTACTTCCTGTTTTTATTTATTATCATCCTAAAATCATCAAAGCAGTTTCATTATTCTCATAGGTATGAACTAGCTTGCGAGCTAGTAGGGGGTTTCATCTTCACCTGATTACCTTTTTTTACCAGCATTACTATTAATATTAAAATTACTGTTACCATTACTATTACCTTTTTAAATTAACGCGATCGTTATGCATAATTATATGGAACAAACGGGCTTTTAATCGCGATTACCTTTATTAATTCCCGATGTTTCGGCTGTGTTGCAACAGCCGTGGTCACGGGTAGACTGGAGTTCATTGGAGTTACTGTCGAGAAGCGGTGGCAGTTTCATTTGCAACTAACCTCACTTGATCTTCAGAATTAGAAATGTCCGCGTTCATATTACGACACACCACACTAACCGAAACGTCGGAAATTAATAAAGGTAATCGCGATTAAAAACCCGTTTGTTCCATATAATTATTACTATTACCATTCCTATTTCCATTATAATTACCATAACAATTACCATTAGAATTACCATTAGAATTACCTTTAGAATTACCATTAGAATTACCATTAGAACTACCATTACAATTACCATTACAATTACCATTAGAATTACCATTAGAATTACCTTTAGAATTACCATTAGAACTACCATTACAATTACCATTACAATTACCATTAGAATTACCATTAGAATTACCATTAAAATTACCTTTAGAATTACCATTAGAGTTACCATTACAATTACCATTACAATTACCATTACAATTACCATTAGAATTACCATTAGAATTACCATTAGAATTACCATTAGAATTACCATTAGAATTACCATTAGAATTACCATTAAAATTACCATTACAAGTACAATTACAATTACCATTACAATTACCATTAGAATTACCATTACAAGTACCATTACAATTACCATTACAATAACCATAACCATTACAATTACTATTACCGTTACCATTACAATTACCATTACAATTACTATTACTATTACCATTACCTATTACCATAATTTATTTAATATTATTGCCATTAAATACTTTCATATTTTTTTTAGGCAGCCTTATCTTCATTGTCAGCATTGTAAACTTACTTACAGTTAGCCCAGAATGTACTGTTGGTACTTTAAGTTTAACCACCTTTTTTTTTGCATTACCACACATAGTGCATCCACTGAAAACGAGAACGTCCTTGTATTGCTTCCTCTCTGAGATATAGAGGTGTTAAGTCTCAAGTGCCCCAATTAAAGAACTTTCTTAAAAAAGTTGTTGCCCAATATTGTTTTAAGAATGTTCCTCAGTTCACCGGCACCCTTACCTTTCAAATCGGGCCACAGCAATATGAACATCACTGCTTTGCGACAGAAATAGATAAGGTGGTAGTACTTCCCCGGGAGAGCTTTTTACAGAGCTCTACTACCTACTACTTAGGGGCACTTTTGTACTTTTTGAATACTAGTAACTTTTAAAGAGTGCGTCCACTGAGGACGTGTTCTCTGAAATTTAAGGCTGTTAGGTCTCAAGTGCCTCAAATATGGCACTTTACTAACCTAACGGATGAACGGAAACACGGATAAAATCACCCGTCTCGTCTAACTAGAGATGGAAGCTTGCCTTTTACATATGTAACCCATAGTAATACTTTGGACTAAACTAGATTGTATTTAGAAAAATTATATTGTAAAGATATTAGATACATTAATTATTTTCTATTTTGGCCGTACAATACATGCACACCTACATGTTTACCTGATGATTTATGATGTACAATAAAGTTATATTCTATTCTATTCTATTCTACAATTTATGTTACGTTCCTACGAGTATAACTATTATACTTATAACCTATACCGGAGATTTTGTTTTATGTTCTTATTTCTTAGATGGTACGAAATGGTATTATATTTAAAAAGAATTAAAAATTACCCCTTGAAATTACAGTTTTTTTCAGTTAAATATTGCACCAACTATAAAGCGACCAAAAAAATCAGCATAGAACAGGTTAATGCGATGTAAACAAATTAGAACTTATTTTTCAGAGGCATCGGAAATGGCTGTTGGCTCTACTCCATATTGAAAAGTTATACGTACATCAAACGTGTGTTCAAACACGTTTTTGTAAGGTGGTGGGTTTGCCTCTTGAACTGGATTAAAAATATTCGGAGATTCAAGCCTGGCTTTTATCATGAACATCATGGCCAGCCGTTTGAAGTTGGACGATAAGGAGGAATACTTCGTTATCGTCTTCTGTAAGCGAGTACTCTCGGGAACATCGCATATAATCTGCTCAAATACGTTCATAAACTTGACCATAAACTGGATGTTTTTTGACTGCGCAGACTACAAAGCGCTCTTCAGTATACTTAAAGCCGGTTTCCGCCATAATTTTATTGTATATTTTAGGAAAATCATCTGAAAAATACCGTTACTTTAATGTCGAACCTTTTACCTTAACTATTACCAACTAAATTTATTTACCAATTATGTAGAAATTATAGAATTTGATTATCAGAAGCAATACTCTTCCTTAACTAGATACACAATAAGTTGCCCATTATTCCCTATGAAAAATTCAAAAATAAAAGCATAAAAAGTAAAATTTAGTAGTTGGAAAGTAATAACGAAACAGTAGTAATAAAGAATTAAATTGAGTGATCGATAGAGATGTTAATAAGATTGGCTGACGTTGCGCGTTAGGTCTCTGTTGATTAGACTCGTAGGTAGTAACTGCAACTATATCGACTACCCAATGAGTCCAGATGACAGTCTCTATCGTGTTCCGAGAACTGGTTTCATTGTAGACAGTATAAGGAATGATGATAAGCAGATAAACCCTGCAAATTTTTTTTGGGTACCATCGACCCATTTAAACAGGTTTCCAAAGAATCTGGTTCAGATTCGTATAATTTTTCCCCTAGGATCATCTTTCCAATTTTTTGATCACAAATATTATCTAATCCACTCCTGCTTCGAGCCACCTTTACCATAAACACCTTATTTTTTTTTATTACCATTACCATTCATATTATTATAGTAGTTTATTTCTTGTCATAACCACTAGCTAGGGGGGAATTAGCTTGTGAGCTAGTAAGAGAGCTTTCATCCACCCCTGATCACCTTTATATACCAGTACTACCATAACGTAGTATTATCTTATCTGTGCCATAACTGAAGTATGAAATATGAAATGAAGTATTACCTTCTACTTCGATGTTTTGAATACCATTACTATGAAATTCTTACATCTTTTTAATTAGCCACCTTTACCTTCATAATCTGTAATGTAAACTTACTTACCAGACGTAGTAAAATTATTGGTGAAATTACCAATTAGTCCAGAATGTACTATTGGTACATTAATTTATACCTTTATTTTTAGTTATACCTTTAGTTTGCATTACCAGACAGAGTGCGTGATGCGTGGTCTCATTGCGTCCTCTCTGAGATATAAAGGTGTTAAGTCTCAAGTGCCCCCATTATAGAACGTTCTTAAAAAAGTTGTTTCCCAATCTTTTTATAAGAATGTTCCTCAGTTCACCGGCACCCTTACCCTTACACACAGCGATATAAACATCACTGCTTTGCCACAGAAATAGGTAAGGTGGTAGTACTTCCCCGGGCGAGCTTTTTACAGAGCTCTACTACCTACTACTTAGGGGCACTGTATAGTCCTTTTGCAGACGTTAAATACCATTAATTTCATATTTTAGGTAAAATGATGAAAGTAGCTATAACGAAATAATAATAATACAAAAAAAAACAGACGGTGAGTCAAAAAAGTTAATTTAGTTTGCATTTAGTCGGTTGGCAAAATACAATGTAAGGTACGGGGTACAGGTCAAGTGCTGAGGGACACTCACCATGAAATCAAAGAATCAAAGAGTAATGTATTTCAATGATGACATGAAGTGTCTAGATTCATCATCATCAGCCTGAATAAGTCCAAAGCTGGACATAGGCCTCCCCTACACATTTCCAGGAAGAACGATTCTGAGCTCTTTCAATCCACCGACTTCCCGCGATCTAGATTGTCTAGATTTATTATTTTAAATAAACTTATGGACAATCCACACTACATCTAACCCTAGTTTAAGTAGTCTCTTTGCATTAAAACCAATGAAATCACTTAGTTGTCGTCAATAACAGTATTAGTATCCTTCTTCCAGGGTTCTTCGCTTGATGAACGTTGACTATGCTGCTCATCCCAACGGTCAATCGATACACTCCATATGGATGGTATTTTATAAAGAGACCAGTCAATATGGTAGTATACCCACTGACCGGTTGGTAAGGTCCAAATGATTGCCTGGCTGAAGAGCTGCACGTAATCCCGTGGTGTGAACTACTACGGAGGGTGACACTTAACTGAACAGCGGCTTTGTATACACACTTACATTTATGTTAGCTTCATAGATTTACTATACCTATTTAATAATGACTAATGCAAAATGGGGTCGCGACTCGTGGTCCCACTAATTTGACCCACTGGTGGGACAGTGTGTCGATTTAATGGGCTCGTGGTCCCACTGTTTGGTGGGACCATCAGTCAACGTAATGCAGTCGCTCGTGGTCCCACTGATTTGGTCATAAGGGCTAGCTACACAAATATATTTGGTGTAGTCTCAGTAGTCCGGTTACAGTTAAGTCAACCGTGCGGACTTCTGAGTCGTCGAGCGACTCAGAATCAGGAATCGATGGCCGATCGAGGATCAACTCAGGAATTTAATAGGTATTAAATTATTTTATTTTATTATTAAAGTTTTTTTTTTTTTTAGAATTAATGAAAAAATCAGAAAACAGTGTAAATAATTGCTGCTAACTTGAAGGACGCGCGACACTAACAGGTACAACGTACATCTCAAGTGGCCAGTACCTACCTACCTGAACTCACTTTAATTCAAGTATTTAAGGCCTGCGCACACCTAGGCCGCTGGCGAACGCGATCAGTGAAACGCTGTCAAATATCGCTGTCAAATTTGACAGCTGATCGCCGACGCCAGCGGCCTAGGTGTGCGCAGGCCTTTAGGCCTCTGCCTCAAATTTTGCGGGCAGCGGGGCGGCGGCGGCGGCGGCGCGGGAGCGGCAGGATCTTATGCGTAAAATCAAATGGACCCCCCCCCCCCCCGCCCCGCCCCGCAGCCCGCAAAATTCAAGGCAGAGGCCTTACTCTACGTATAAACTTGATGCAGTGGGGCCACGAACCTACGATTTTAACTATGACTGGTAGTCCCACTAAGCAGTGGGACCACGAACCCATGATTTCAGGGATAGTGGGACCACGAGTAATAGTGGTACAATCCCAGTGGGACCACGAGTCACGACCCGCAAAATGTATTTAGACTTAACTTACCTAACTGGGTAAGTAATGTGTGATAGATACTTTTATACAACAACTATTGTAACCTATTAGAATAGTAAGCTACATTTATCCCCTTACAACCATTTCTTTGAGGATAATCAATGTATAGGCAACTGTCATCTTTTACCACTAGGTAAACACTTGACAGGCCAGGCAATTTAAGTTGTGTCTGCTGACACCTAAGTCATGCTTGCAAGTAAGGAAATTATGGTAAAAGTTATATTATTAGTACTTTATTAAATATTATCTTATTAAAATGGGATATGGGCAAGAAGAAGAAAAAATGAGAATGAAAAACGAGATGAGAGCTCGTGTATGACGTATGTAATGCACATGTAATGTCTATAGAGAAATAAAAATTATGATTATAGTATCGTTGGATTCTAACGCATACTGACGCTACCGGACCTCGGAAAATTCTCATTTTGACCACACAATAACGCGAAATGTCCAATTCTCAGAATGACCAATACACATTAAGCCAAATGCCAATAGGTACGCATAAGCCAAACGCATAATGAGCCCCGTCAGGTCGTTCGTTTCCCATGCAAATTGATTTACACAACTGTGGGCGATGAGAGTACAGTTGTAAACTGAAAGAAAAGTTGTTGGCTTTTATACAGGGGCGTATTTACCCTTAGGCCAAGAGGGCCATGGCCCGGGGCGGCAGGCTGCGAGGGGCGGCGCAAGCCGCCCCTCGTGCAGATTCGTGCGCCTTTTTTTACTTTACATCATCATCCACAGCCCGACTTCACCCACTGCTGGGTATAGGCCTCCCTTAGTTTGTGCCATCTACCTCGATCCTGTGCCAGTCTAAGCCATTGCCGCCCCACGACCCTGAATATATCTGACTTTACATCCCTGAAGCAATTTTAAAAAGCCTACTAACCAAAACTAACCTCGTTCGTCGAACGAACGAACAAAAGATGAAACCATAAAAATAACGTTAATTTTAACGGGGCGGGCCGGCCGGCGGCGGCCGGTCACCGGGCGCGGGCGAGAGCGGGGCGAGGCGTACTCCGTCGCTCGTGAGTGACTCGGGCAAGGGCGGATCCAGGTTTGGCGCCAGGAGGGGGTCACATAGTCGGGATCAAGTCAAGAACTTATAATTTAATTTTGATAACAATAGATACAAGTAAAAAAGCGGTCAAGTGCGAGTCGGACTCGCCCATGAAGGGTTCCGTAGCAACAAGTAACATAATATGTACATACATATAAGTTCTTGTAGTTCGTCGAAAGGTAAATTGCGGCTTACGAATTATGACGTAAAAAAAAAAACTACTGACTAGATCTCGTTCAAACCAAATATCGTTGAAAGTTTGCATAGTAATGTACAACATTATATTTTTATAGTTTTATCATTCTCTTATTTTAGAAGTTAGAGGGGGGGGGGCCCAACTTTTTTCCACTTTGGAAGCGTCTCTCGCGCAAACTGTTCAGTTTAGAAAAAAACGATATTAGAAACCTCAACATCATTATTGAAGACCTATTCATAAATACCCCACACGTATGAGTTTGATGAAAAAAAATTTTTTTGAGTTTCAGTTTCAAGTATGGGGACCCCCAAAATGTATAGTTTTATTTCTATTTTTGTATAAAAATCTTAATGCGGTTCACAGAATACATCTATTCGCCAAGTTTCATCAGTCTAGCTCTTACGGTTTCGGAGAAAAATGGCTGTGACATACGGACGTACAGACAGACAGACAGACATGACGAATCTATAAGGGCCATTTGGCTACGGAACCCTAAAAAGTAGGTATGTTATTAATGTACGTAAGTACCTACTGTACTTAAAAATATTTATTCTTTATTGTACACTTGAAAAACTTAACACATAATACAGGATCACTTTTTGGTAGAGTATATTTTTTTCACAGTGGGGTCCGAAGTAAATAAAAAGTTATGATTTGAGAAAAAAGAAAATAGTGAAACTTAATAATTATTATCCTCAACACACCCAATAAACAACCATAAATAGCAAGTCTAACGCAAGGGCTCATCAGTACCAATCTAGTGAAAATAATAGAAAAAATACAGGATGTAGATTTTTTCGAATTTTAATAAGAATAAGTTAAAAAAGTCAATTTTCTAATAAAACACAAAATAAATTATAACTCTACAGGGGTTGACCTTAAGGACCTCCCGTAGAACAACTTTTTGCAGCTGATGACCCCATCTAACCCCTTGTTGCGTTTGATCCACGACTTTTGGGCCCTGTATGTATTATTGTCCAATTTTCATGCTTCTAACTTTGCTTTGATTTCTACAATCATCATTTTCCTTAAAACCATTTTTCCCCTTTTTCTCCTGTTAGGGAAAGAATTTACCAATTTCCTTTCTTAGTGAACCTCTACATTATAAAAGGAACATACCCTCCAAGTTTCATGCTTCTAGGACTAACGGCCTAGGCTGTGCGTTGATTGTCAGTCAGTAGCGTAAGGCTTCGTTCACACGGCATTGTCCTGCACGTTTTTTTGCAGTATACGTCTTAACGTATAAATAGTGACCATACAACGTACATATATCCATTCACACGTCGATTGTACTGCAAAAAAACGTGTAGCGCTTATACGTTTAAACGCATACTCAACGGACTTGTCAAGCAAATCGAATGAACTTTGACGTATTCGATTCGCAGTGGCACATAATATAGCTCTGTCTCGTTCACACGGCACGATGTTCACACTTTTTAATTACGAGTTAATAACTTTTCAAAACTTTCAACAGACATTCAAAAGTAATTAAAAAACTTTTTTTCATCGTTTCTAAGATTTTCGAATAATTTTTCAGATGTGATTGTTCGCACACATTAATAGGATGTACCCAAAACCTTCTGTTTTGTCGGCGGCGAGACCGTTGGCGCCTACGATACCAATATAAAAGTACAACCACGCGTGGATCCATCAGTGACGTCTACTCGCTGTGTCAACTGTGTGAAGACTGCGGCTATTCGTCTTTTACACGAATGATAATTTACCGTGTGAAGACCCGGATGATTGTACGTTAAAAAAACGAATACGAAAAAAACATGCAGGACAATGCCGTGTGAACGAAGCCTAAGAGTTTCATATATTTCGATTAAATTAATTAAATATTGAAGGTATGTAGTTACATAAAATCTGTATGGTGACAAAATATATAATACAAAATCATTATGTACAATTAGTGGTCCACCTAAGTCCTGGAACCAGCTCAGGGGGGGGTCATGACCCCCATGACCCCCCCCCCTGGATCCGCCCTTGGACTCGGGACTAGTCGGGATGCTTCGACTTTCGTTTCTCGTGTTGTAAAGCAACCGGGGCGGCGCGGTCGCGGGTGGACTAGCGGCTAGCGACACGTAAGTCTAGCGCTGAGCGATACGCGGAGGGGATAGCTGCGCATGTGTACTGTCGCGCACGCAATACAATTATAACTTTAAATAATTATTTAGTCAATTGAAATGTTACATAAGCTTTACATTTTTTCATTGCTAACTCTTTTCCTTACTTATAGAACTTTCCAAATTATTGTTTCTTGTAGTAATTTCTAAGAGGATAAGTGTACATTTTCGATAATGTTGGGCAGGTAGAAAAGGTGCGGGTTACCGTTTGGGGACAAATTAACATCTACCTGCTACGACTATTATTATTATTATTATTAAAGAAGCTATAAGCAAAAAAGTGAGAAAATTTCTAGACAAAATTTCTCCCTTTTTTGCTTATAACTTCTTTCCGAGATATCGCGAAAATAGTGTTTGCAGTTTGCACGCCTTTATCGAACATGGCGGCCGGGGGACAAGGGCGGCAACCCCAAAAAATTGGAGTTAAGCTATTATTGACCCCCCCCCCACACATGTCCCAAATATAAAATTGCGTCCTTTAACAAAAATGCAATATTCGGTCCTTAAATTGTATCATTTCAATGGACTAATTAGCTATATAATTATAATGACATGATTTTAATGTAATGTTAAATAGTAAGATGTCCAAACATTTGTAGTAGGTACCTAAGACATACATTTTTGACAAGCATGGGGAGTAGAAAAAGAAAAACTTATTATCAGCCAATAACAATACAATTATTGAGAACGCGACTGTACACTGTATGTGCACGGGGTGTGGTATCGGTGTGGGGAGGGGAACTCGAGCGGAGAGCCAATCGGCGCTACGCACGTCTGCCCTTCATCCCGCTAGCCCCCCTTAGGTACCTAAATTTTGCCTTCTGCGTAATAACGGTCAGCGCTAAAGTTACGTGCCGCTACTCATACTATCAAATGTAAATCGTAAATATAAAATAAAAAGCTCGATATTATAAAACAAATCGGGGAACATTCATAAGGGATTATCAGATTGTTTCTTTGACTTCACTGTTTGTATAATAATAAGAATATTTATTTATTTCTAGGAACCTAATGTTTCACGTTCTATACCTGTATTAACGTTTTTGAAAACAAGCCGAAATTTGCAATAAACCGGCTTAGTTTAGGGGGGCCGAAAAATCCATCTAACTTGGTCTAATTTGTAAGAATATTTGTTTCACGCAAAAATATGTAATTTTGTCCTTGCAATAATAGTTCGTATGTTGCCACCACCGCTGCTGTCTGAAAAGTCTAACTAATGGTTAAAGCGCTTGTTTGTTTTTTTTATTCTTTTTAATCGATTTTTATTATCTTGTGCTATTGTTTTTTTTCTATTATTGTATAGAATATGACATTTCAAAATTAGTTTTCTCGCTTTTCTCCTGAGCAGGGCTCGGTCGCCCAGGTACTATTATAATGAATGGTGTTTATTTTATGGTAATTACCTGTTTTTTGTTTTCTATTCATCACCATCATTATCAGCCCACATCAAGGCCCTGCATTTTATAATTTATAAATAAAATATATTTTATAAATAAAATATAAAATACTGGCACAGGGTGTGCTCAAACGCGAACCTATGTAGTAGGTTAGGTACGTAAAAAAAAACTTTTTTCCTAAAATTTATGGGGCGGCATATTTTTTAGGCCCGGGGCGCCAAATCTTTAAATACGCCTCTGCTTTTATATGAGATTTATAAACGGAAAAACATATTTGGATTTACAAAGATTTTACTTAGCGTAGGCAATACTGAGATAGGTCTATAATAGTTAGCAGGGTCACTTGCATTTCCAGATTTGAACAGAGGAATGAGATTACTAGGTTTCATAAAATCAGGAAAAACACCCTCATCAACACATCTATTAAAAATATACGCTAGGCATGGTGCAATATCAGTTATAATAGCGCTGAGTAGTTTTGTAGACATTCCTCATAAATCTTCAGTATTTTTAATGCTTAATGATTTAAATGTCTTCACGATTTTGTCAGCATTAATGTATTTAACAGTAATTAGTATCCTTCTTCCAGCGTTCTTCGCTCGATGAACGTTGACTATGCTGCTCATCCCAACGGTCAATGGATACGCTTCATATGGATAGTATTTTATAAAGAGACCATCCAATATGGTAGCATACCCACTGACCGGTTGGTGAAGGTCCAAATGATTGTGCCTGGCTGAAGAGCTGCACGTAATTCCGTGGTGTGAACTACTACGGAGGGTGACACTTAACTGAACAGCGGCTAGATTCATCATCATCATCAGCCTGAATAAGTCCCTACACATTTCCGGGAAGAACGATTCCAAGCTCTTTCAATCCACCGACTTCCCGCGATCAAGAGTGTCTAGATTTGATATTTTAAATAAATATTATGGACAATCCACACTAAGTACACCTAACTCTAGTTTAAGCAATCTCTTTGCATTAAAACCAACGAAAACACTTAGGTGTTGTCAATAACAGTATTAGTATCCTTCTTCCAGGGTTCTTCGCTTGATGAACGTTGACTATGCTGCTCATCCCAACGGTCAATGGATACACTCCATATGGATAGTATTTTATAAAGAGACCATCCAATATGGTAGCATACCCACTGACCGGTTGGTGAAGGTCCAAATGATTGCCTGGCTGAAGAGCTGCACGTAATTCCGTGGTGTGAACTACTACGGAGGGTGACACTTAACTGAACAGCGGCTTTGTATACACACTTACATAATGTTAGCTTCATAGATTTAATACTCGTATACCTATTTAATAATTACTAATACAAAATGTATTTAGGCTTAACCTACCTAATTTGGTACCTAATGTGTGATAGATACTTTTATACAACAACTATTGTAACCTATTAGAATAGTAAGCTACATTTATCCCCTTACAACCATTTCTTTGAGGATAATCAATGTATAGGCAACTGCCATCTTTTACCACTAGGTAAACACGTGACTGGCCTAAATTTACATTATGTCTGCTCACACTTAGGAAATGGTTCTCTATTCATAACAATCAATATATTCATCGATTGGCATAATAATCACGTGTTATAATATGTATATCCATAAAATAGTTAAGACTAACAACTAAATTAATAACGATTATGGCTCATAACATTACATGCTATAAATTATACTATACATAATATATTTATCCCACAACAATATTTTTCATAATACTTCATAACAATAACACTTTCCATTATAACAACCATTGACATAAAATAAACATTAAAATCAAATTTTCCAAGCACCTAACAATTAATAGAACAACATAACCTAACAATTATTAACCAGTCTCATACAGGATTTTACTACTTAACAAATTATCTCATTCATGAAAAAAACATACGTTAGTTGAAAAAGAAAAAACCATGAATGGCTCTCCACCATTTTTATAAGGTCTATTATTGAAAACTAAAAAAAATATAGGTAACCTAATTTCCAAACCAGTTCAAAGCTGGATGTTCTGCAGAAGGAATATTACAACTAGAATAAATCATTTAGCAAAATGATAAATTTGAGGCAAAAATGTCATAATCATCATCATCATCATCAGCCTGAAGAAGTCAACTGCTGGACATAGGCCTCCCCTACACATTTCCAGGAAGAACGATTTTGAGCCTTTTCCATCCACCGACTTCCTGGGATTTTAACAATGTCGTCAGTCCATCTGGTGGGTGGGCGCCCTACTTTTCGTCTTCCGGTTCGTGGTCGCCATTCGAGAACCTTTATACCCAAAGGTTGTCAGTTCTTCGAGCAATATAACCTGCCCATTGCCATTTTAACTTACTAACTCTAAGAGCTATGTCGGTGACCTTGGTTCTTCTACGGATATCCTCATTTCTGATTCTATCACGTAGTGAAACTCCCAGCATAGCTCTCTCCATAGCTCGTTGCGTGACTTTGAGCTTGTGTACGAGGCCAATAGTTAGCGACCACGTCTCAGTTCCGTAAGTCATCACTGGCAACACGCACTGATTAAAGACTTTTGTCTTGAGGCTTTGCGATATCTGCGACGAGAAGATGTGGCGCAATTTCCCGAACGCTGCCCATCCGAGTTGGTCTCGAGTTGGTCCAAGTTGGCTCTACCTAATTGGATCGTCTGATCCAACTAAACGTAGTGGTCCACAACTTCGATGTTATCGCTCCCAACATGTACCGGCACGGGTGTGACATGAGCATTAGACATGATTTTTGTCTTACTCGTGTTCATCTTTAGACCCACCTGTTGGGAGACAATATTGAGGTCTCTGAGCATTGTGCCTAAGTCTTCCAGCGACTCCGCCATGACTATGTCGTCGGCAAATCAAAGGAGAGTGATGAATTCGCCGTTGATGTTATTGCCATACCTTGTCCAGGACACGAGCTTGAAACTATCCTCCAGTGCCGAGGTGAACAGTTTCGGAGATATGACATCTCCCTGTCTCACCCCTTGGATTTGTACTCTGGTCCTAGAGTCAGATAAACATTGTGGCATTCCTATAGATACATTTCAACACTTCGATATATCGATAATCAATTTGAAATCGGTGGAGCGACTGTAGCACTGCCCAGGTTTCGACTGAATTGAAGGCTTTCTCATAGTACACAAACGCTAAACAAAGTGGCCGATTGTACTCCTCAGTCTTCTGTATAATCTGCCATAGCGTGTGGATGTGGTCTATGGTGCAAAAGCCTTTCCGGAACCCGGCTTGTTCGGGAGGCTGAAAGTCGTTGAACCTACAAGCGAGACGATTGGTAACGACTCTCGAAAACAGCTTATAGACGTGGCTAAGCAGGGAGATGGGCCTATAGTTCTTCAAGAGGGTGTGATCACCTTTCTTGAAGAAGAGCACCACTACGCTTCTGCCTCACGCTTCAGGCATCGTACCCTCGAGGATGACAGAATTAAAAAGCGACGTTCCGCCCGCTTTCAGAAGCTCTGTCGTTATTCCGTCTTCCCCCGGTGCCTTGTTACTCTTAAGTTGCTTGAGAGCCGTTCGGATCTTCCGTGTAGTGTCGAGTTAAACGGGCTCTTGCATCGCTAGTCGTGCTTGTAGCAGTTACTTTGCGATGAGGTGTACCTACAGTTGTCCATAGAACTTCACAAGCTCTTAAAATTTCCGGCTTCGAGGAAACGATGACTTTGCCCAATAGACAGTTCTCTAGCGAACACTTTGGAGCCTTTATTCCGCTCTATTGCCTTTTTAATACAATTAGTATTAAAAAGACGTAGATCGTGTCGCAAAGACTTAGAGATCTGTTTTTTGAGCAAGCCGTATTTCGACCTGTCCACTGAAGACTGCAACCTCATTTCACTGTGGCCTGCTAGAAGTTTAAGAGTATGCTCAGAGAGTTTCTGAGTTCTATTTTTGTGTTGGGTCTTATAGAACTCTGGCTCTACCGCTTGGACAATTTCCACCAGCCCGTTGTTAAGTTCGTCCACTGTTTTGCAATCGGTGAGGCATTGGAAGCGATTTTCGAGCTCCAACTGAAAGCTCTCGGGGTTTTGGATTTGGGCAGGACTTGGGCGAAGAGTAGATTTCATCAAACGAGACCTTTCAAGCTTGACGTTGAGATTCAATGTGCCTCTTACCATGCGATGATCACTGCCAGTTTTCACCCTGTTGATCACGGAGACATCATTGAATATATGCTTCTTCGTCGTTAAAATGAAATCTATCTTGCGTTTGTGTCCACCGGGGTGCAGGCACGTTCATTTCTTGGACGACCGCTTTTTGAAGAAGGAGTTCATCATGAAGAGTCTCTCCTTCTCCATGAAGTCGGCCAAATGCTGACCCCGTTGGTTCCGCTGTCCAAATCTAAATTGCCCCACTCTCAGTTCATCGCCAACCCTCATACCTAACCGCGCGTTGAAGTCCCCCATCACCACAGTAAAGTGTGTTTTCGAAGCTTGCATGGCGATTGAAATATCGTCATACATAGCCTCCACTTCATCGTCCGGGCGTTTCGAGTGAGGGGTGTATGACCTTCAGCGAATACCGACTGGTGATTCTGAGTATAAGGTATATCACCCTGTTCGAAACGCTTTCGATCTTTACGATGTTATTGACCAGGGACTTATGCCATAGTCACCACGCTTGGCAAATGGATTAATGACAGCAGTGTTGGTGTTATGTACATTTAGGAAATGCTGCTGCCCATTTCCCAGTTGTGTTCCCTTAGTCGCGTTTTACGACATCCACGGGAGGTGATGGAGAGGTCCTATTCTTTGCCGGAACCCCACGGGCAAAAAATTCATAGGTAGACAGGAATTAAATTCGGTACCTTGGCTCTGCAATCGAGAGGCCTAGCCACTGATTTATTCTGAACGTTGTCAATATGTTGAAATTAGCTCATAGGTTGAAAACAACAAGATGCTTGTCTGTGTGGGTAATTAGTCTGCTTCAATCCCTGCGATATTGGCTTTCACAACTATAAGTACTTTTCAGACCAAAATAAACACGAATTATAGCTAGGAACAAAATAAATCTATATTTATAAAAGAAAGTCGTGTTAGTTACACTATTTATAACTCAAGAACGGCGTAACCGATTTGGCAGAAAATTTGTGGGGAGGTAGCTTAGAACCGGGAGAAAGACAAAGGATACTTTTTATCCCGAAAAAGCAACGGGAACGGGGTATTACGGGAACGGGCGAGCGAAGCCGCGGGCGGCCACTAGTAATTCAATATAAACGGACCACATACTACTAGTAGTTCGCCTCAAACTGAGATCTCGTGAGTCGTGATGCGATCCAAATGCTCCGAAAAGTTAGTACATTTATCTACTTTGAGAAAGTATTTCTGTCCAGATTCACTGTTTGGCCTTGCCTCTTACTATCCCTCACTAACTTTTTATGGTAACCAAGTTTTAACTCAATTGGCCAATTTATTGAAGAGTTCCGTTGGACCTTGGCTCCATCATCAGACCAGGTCGCTTTCACCATTTTATGACAACTGAGTAACTCCTTAATTTATATGAAGAAAAAAATATGAGAAAAAGCAGCCAAGTGCAAGTCGGACTCGCCCATGAAGGGTTCCGTAGCATCAAGTAACATAATATGAAGGTTCTTGTAGTTTGTCGAAAGGTAAATTGCGGTTTACGATTTATGACCTATAAAAAAAAACTACTGGCTAGATCTCGTTCAAACCAAATATCGTTGAAAGTTTGCATAGTAATGTACAACATATATTTTTTTTAGTTTTATCATTCTCTTATTTTAGAAGTTAGAGGGGGGGAGATCAACTTTTTTCCACTTTGGAAGTGTCTCTCGCGCAAACTATTCAGTTTAGAAAAAAACGATATTAGAAACCTCAACATCATTTTTGAAGACCTATTCATAGATACCCCACACGTATGGGTTCGATGAAAATTTTTTTTTTGAGTTTCAGTTTGAAGTATGGGGACCCCCAAAATTTATAGTTTTTTTTCAATTTTTGTGTAAAAATCTTAATGCGGTTAACATAATACATCTACTCGCCAAGTTTCATCAGTCTAGCTTTTACGGTTTCAGAGAAAAATTGCTGTGACACGGACGGACAGACAGACAGACAGACCCCCGCCCTCTAACTTCTAAAATAAGAGAATGATAAAACTAAAAAAAATATATGTCGTACATTGCTATGCAAACTTTCAACGATATTTGGTTTGAACGAGATCTAGTCAGTAGTTTTTTTTTATAAGTCATAAATCGTAAACTGCAATTTACCTTTCGACGAACTACAAAAACCTTTATATTATGTTACTTGATGCAACGGAACCCTTCATGGGCGAGTCCGACTCGCACTTGGCTGCTTTTTTAGGGTTCCGTAGCCAAATGGCAAAAACGGAACCCTTATAGATTCGTCATGTCTGTCTGTCTGTCTGTCTGTCTGTCTGTCCGACCGTGTCACAGCCATTTTTCTCCGAAACCATAAGAGCTACACTGATGAAACTTGGCGAGTAGATGTATTCTGTAAACCGCATTAAGATTTTTACACAAAAATAGAAAAAAAACTATAAATTTTGGGGGTCCCCATACTTCAAACTGAAACTCAAAAAAAAATTTTTCATCGAACCCATACGTGTGGGGTATTTATGAATAGGTCTTCAAAAATGATGTTGAGGTTTCTAATATCGTTTTTTTCTAAACTGAACAGTTTGCGCGAGAGACACTTCCAAAGTTGAAAAAAGTTGGTCCCCCCCTCTAACTTCTAAAATAAGGGAATGATAAAACTAAAAAAAATATATGTTGTACATTACTATGCAAACTTTCAACGATATTTGGTTTGAACGAGATCTAGTCAGTAGTTTTTTTTTTATACGTCATAAATCGTAAACCACAATTTACCTTTCGACGAACTACAAGAACCTTTATATTATGTTACTTGATGCTACGGAACCCTTCATGGGCGAGTCCGACTCGCACTTGGCTGCTTTTTTTTTTATGTATAGCAAAACTGATTGTCCTAGAAAAAAAGTAAAAACTGTTTTGGAATGTCCAAACAAAGTTCTTTCATAAGAAATGTAACTTGATTTTTTTGGGTCATATTTTTTATTATTGCACCCTTAAAAAAACCCATATCTTAAAAACCCCTCATTCGATTTTACTCATATACTTACCAGTAAATTTCTCAAGGGCTATCGACTTATCAAATTTCATGCAGATTGGATCCACGGTTCAAATAGTTATCGTCGGACAAACATACATAAATACATACATACGCACATAAAATGCCAAATCGCCCAAGTTGTTTGTAAGATCTCATTCGCTTCGCTCACTCGATCAATAAGAAAATAAGGTTTTTTTTCTGTGCACGACTGTACTTTGACGTTCATTTTCTTTAACAGTCTTTTTGAGGCCTAAGGCGTTAACAGGTTAGCTGTCCGATGAGGCACATGTGTCTCATGGGTGATTGCACTGGTACGTCCATGAGGCATATGTGCCTCATGGCCAATGATGTAGATAATGCTATCGATCTAGCGTTAGCTGTCATTATTTACTACGAGGACGTGTACAAAGAAGATCGAAACTTGCTTCGGGACAGCTAACCTGTTAAGACTTTCAGATGATGTTGCTATTTTAACATAAAGTCGTAAGTGCAGCTCGGTAATTCCCCGGACGGCCTCTCTCCTTTTCATCGATAGAAGATACGTTTAGGAATTTACCAAAAACAAAAAGTAAAAAATTCACTTGTACATTTTATTACTAGACTCGAACCTAAACAAGACAAGTGGATTTTACATTAGACCTAAGGGAAATTTAAAACAAACCTAAAAATATATAATAAACATTACAAAATAAAAGTTAGTACTCTTCGCCGCCTTCGCCCTCTCCCTCACCAGAGTCCATGCCAACCTCCTCGTAGTCCTTCTCGAGGGCAGCCAGATCTTCGCGTGCCTCTGAGAACTCTCCTTCTTCCATACCCTCACCGACGTACCAGTGGACAAATGCGCGCTTCGCATACATTAGGTCAAACTTGTGGTTTAGTCGCGACCATGCTTCTGCGATGGCTGTTGTATTCGACAGCATGCACACCGCACGCTGAACTTTAGCCAGATCCCCACCCGGCACCACAGTGGGCGGCTGGTAGTTTATCCCCACCTTGAAACCAGTCGGGCACCAGTCCACGAACTGAATCGTACGCTTGGTCTTGATCGTACCGATGGCGGCATTCACGTCCTTCGGCACCACGTCACCGCGATAAAGCATACAACACGCCATGTACTTGCCGTGCCGGGGATCGCATTTCACCATTTGATTCGCCGGCTCAAAGCAAGCATTTGTTATCTCCGCTACAGACAGTTGCTCGTGATACGCCTTTTCCGCGGATATAACCGGCGCGTACGTCACTAGTGGGAAGTGAATGCGTGGGTACGGTACTAGGTTCGTCTGGAACTCTGTGAGATCTACATTGAGCGCCCCATCAAAACGCAAAGAGGCTGTTATTGAAGAAACTATCTGGCCGATCAGTCTGTTCAGGTTAGTATAGGTTGGTCGCTCAATGTCTAGATTTCTTCGGCAGATATCATAAATGGCTTCGTTGTCGACCATGAAGGCAGCGTCTGAGTGCTCTAGTGTGGTATGTGTTGTAAGTATAGAGTTATAGGGCTCCACGACAGCTGTTGAGATCTGCGGAGCAGGGTAAATAGCAAATTCCAGCTTCGACTTCTTGCCGTAATCCACGGAGAGTCGCTCCATAAGCAGCGATGCGAAGCCCGAGCCTGTACCACCACCAAACGAGTGGAAGATAAGAAAGCCCTGTAGCCCAGTGCACTGATCAGCCAACTTGCGCACGCGATCTAGCACAAGGTCCACGATCTCTTTACCGATGGTGTAGTGTCCGCGCGCATAGTTATTAGCAGCGTCTTCCTTGCCCGTGATCAGCTGTTCAGGGTGGAAAAGCTGGCGGTACGTGCCGGTGCGCACCTCGTCAACCACTGTAGGCTCCAAGTCGATGAACACGGCTCGAGGCACATGCTTCCCGGCGCCAGTTTCGCTGAAGAACGTGTTAAACGAGTCGTCACCGCCGCCCACGGTCTTATCAGAGGGCATCTGCCCGTCCGGCTGGATGCCATGCTCCAGGCAGTACAACTCCCAGCATGCATTTCCAATTTGCACTCCAGCCTGCCCACCGTGTATCGATATACATTCACGCATTTTCGATTAAATTACTTGAAATATACTTAAAAAATAATAATACTTTTATTTTAGCGATTCCTGTCGATATCGGCTTAAAACCAAACTGCAAACTGACAAATTTAAAACAAATGTGACCGTGTTCTACGATTTGAATTTTGAAAATCATTTCTCCAATTTTCGACGATATTATTCAAAGAGTTTTCTTACGCTTTGAAAGAAGGTTCTAGAGATAATAAATGACTATGATTCCACCTGATTCCACAAAGCTCTACAAGGACGCACGAAAATTATAGTGTTGTAAATTCAGTTTACAGTACTCCTGTTATTAAACTTGAACGATAGTACATCGATGACATGACGCGCGGCCGTAGCACGTCTGCAGCGTGGCAAAAGTATAGTACCTGCTACGGAACTGGCACAGATTTCACTCCCAGGTAAGGTAGATGTTTATTTACCGTACGTTAGCAATATTTTTGAGCCTTGGCGCAGAACATACCTTGATACTCGCAGTATTGAGAGGGCTACGGCAGTAGCCAATTTTTAGGGTTCCGTAGCCAAATGGCAAAAACGGAAGCCTTATAGATTCGTCATGTCTGTCTGTCTGTCTGTCCGACCGTGTCACAGCCATTTTTCTCCGAAACCATAAGAGCTAGACTGATGAAACTTGGTGAGTAGATGTATTCTGTAAATTGCATTAAGACTTTTACTCAAAAATAGAAAAAAAACTATAAATTTTGGGGGTCCCCATGCTTGAAACTGAAACTCAAAAATGTTTTTTTCATCGAACCCATACGTGTGGGGTATCTATGGATAGGTCTTCAAAAATGATGTTGAGGTTTCTAATATAGTTTTTTTCTTAGCTGAATAGTTTGCGCGAGAGACACTTCCAAAGTGGAAAAAAGTTGGTCCCCCCCCTCTAACTTCTAAAATAAGAAAATGATAAAACTAAAAAAAATATATGTTGTACATTATTATGCAAACTTCCAACGATATTTGGTTTGAACGAGATCTAGTCAGTAGTTTTTTTTTATACGTCATAAACCGTAAACCGCAATTTACCTTTCGACGAACTACAATAATCTTTATATTATGTTATTTGATGCTACGGAACCCTTCATGGGCGAGTCCGACTCGCACTTGGCTGCTTTTTTTATGGTTTGCTGTTGGAAGTTAATAAAAGCTGATTTAACCTTAGCTCGTGCCTCTGCTCTCATCTCAGCTCTCTCGTCTACTCTTACATTTGCTCCCACCTCCGCTTCTACCTCAACTTCTGCCTCAGCTCTATACTTTGTTCTCACCTCGGCTCCCACCTCACTGGTGAGGTGGGAGCTGAGGTGAGAACCACTTCTGCTCTCGCATTTACTCCCGCCTCTGCCCTCGCCTTCATTTCAACCTTTGCTTCTATTTCAGCTAGCTTCTTTAATTCCACCTCGGCTACTGCTTCAGCTTTTGCCTCGGTTTTTACCTTAGATCCCGCTTCAGACTTTGCATCTACTCCTGCCTCTACCTCCACCTTAGCTCTTGATTCTTCTTCCAACTCTGCTCCCGCATTCGTTTCCGCTTCAGCTTCCGCTTCCGTTCCCGCTTCCGTTTTCATTCTGCTTCCACCTCAGCTTGTGCTTTCTTGCCTCTTCACTTGCCTTGCTTCCGCTTCAGCTACAATACAACCTTACCTCCTGCCTCAGTTTTTACCTCAGCTTCTGCCTGAGCTCTCACCTATGCTCTTACGTCAACACCCGCCTCAGCTTCTACCTCAGCTTCTGCCTGAGCTTTCGTCTGTGTTCTCACCTCAGCTCTTGTCTCTACTTTCGCCTCTGGTCATGCCATCACTTTTACCTTAGCATTTCACCTCAGCTCAAGCTATCACTTCTGCTACCGCTTTCACTTCCACCTCATCTCCTACCTCTACTCCCACCTTTGCTTCTGCCTAAGCTCTCGCCTCTACTATAACTTCAACTCTTACTTCTACTCTCGTCTCTACTGTGCTGTCACTTCCACCTCTGCTTTCGTTTAAACTTACCTCCTTGCCTCTACCTCCGCTTCTGCTTCCCATGCAATCGTTATATCGCAATCACTAAAGCTGTCAGTGTATTTTTCTCAGTCAGCAGCACAGGCATGAAAGTTGTTGTGTTCAGTTTTTACGTAGATTAAACTTAGTAAAATTAAATGTGAGAATAACCAGAATAGTACTCGTACTTACTCGTTTTTATGTCAAAAACTGACAAAAATTATTTAACCGTAGATTTTTATGCCGCCGTTTCCGTAATCAAAATTAGCAAACCCAACACTATTTGTGGGTTTATGGAAGGTTAATTTATTATTTCTTATTTATGTAGTTTACGTAACAAAGACAAATTTAACTGTATAAAAGTTTTACACTTTTATATAATGTACTGAAAAGAGTCTATATCACTAAGGTATTCGCTTAGTCGATTATCACAGCTTTCATCGTAGTCATGCATCGCGCATAAGAAGAAATCTGTTAGTTACGCCATTTATAACTCAAGAAAGGCTGACTGATTACGATGAAATTCAGACTGAATAGTATTTAATTATCATTTGAATTAGCATTTTATAAATATATACCTACTACTTTTTATCCGAAAACAAATAATAAGAACGGGAATTAGGCGGGCGAAGCCGCGGGCGGCAGCTAATGACAAAATAATAAATCGAACCTCGCAAAAACATTAATTTTGCTAAGAAATTATTTTCGTGATAAAAATGTGAAAAACATTATAATCGAAAAAATCTGTGACATTCGAAGAGCTGAATGGCCTGCTGTTCCGCCTTAATATGCAGCAGACACAACCTATAAATAATGTGAATAAGTCGACTCTAATAATGCCGAGTCGCGCTGCCGCCTGCCGCTGTAAAAACCTTATTACAAACTATCAAAATTCGAGCCCAGAATTGATTTACAATGCAAAACATATTTTCAACGGTGACTGTGCGCTGTAAGTTTCTCAGATCATCGCCGCGCCGGCATTGTCTTCGCCCTAGCCATTGCCTTGCGCCATCGACCGCCCTACCGACTACTAACCCAAATAGCACTAGTTCAAGTTGAATGTCACGTCAAACAGCGCCCCGGCTGACTGGATCGCGAATGGCTGCCATGAGGGGAGAACAGACTAGCTTGTGAAAATCTAGCGATAGATGAAAATCGAAAACTTGCACCATGAACAATAAAATAAAATCGGTTAAGTTAAGGCTGGGCAAGAATTGCAGCTCCGGCATAATTATCTAGCTTTATCTAAAAATAAAAATAAAAATGCACTTGTTATTCTTAAAAAAAAATCATACCTTGTTTGATCGCCACTGCTACCGCTCACCGCTTCGATGATATTTTAACTAAACAGCTTCGGTGAACTGTATCATTTCGCCGGCACATTACCTTAATTAGTTCTTCTGATGCTCTGCACTCGGCTCGTAGCACCCGGCGCCTTGGCTCATTCATTCACCAGAGTTCTTCAAAATTTTGATTCACTAAGATAATTTTACGACCATTTTATTTAAAAAGTAAAATTTTATTTGACACTGGGAGTATTATTAAATTAAATAAGGTTTAATAAAATATTTATTGCACGTTATATAGTATTATCTTATCTGTGACGTTATTAAGAAACTGATTTTATTTAAAATTTAAATATTTTTATCAAGTCTGAATCTGAGTTTGAATCATAGCCGGCTATGATTTATTCAAAGTCAATGGAGGCTGTCCAGAGTGAAGACAACCGATCAACTCCGCGGCAGGACCATTAATATCGCATCCGAAAAGCGCATCTAGAAAGTGCGCCCTGTGGGGTGCAGGGTAGGGCGCGGTCCTCCCCCGGGCAACGCACACGCTTTTACGACCACCCATTTTCTCCCAACCCGCCAACGCCTGCGCCGAAACTGACAGCTATTCGAAAAGATGCCTTCGCGCCTTTTCCCCGGGAACCAAGAAAAAATACTCGCCCGCTGGTCTCCGGAAACTCAGCACAGCACGCATGCGTCTACTACGCCCAAGTTATCGAGCGGGTTTTATCCCAGCACGGCGCGACCCGGGTGGGGTCAGCGACTAACGAAATCGTCATGCGCGATTGCGAAATTTAGAAACGTCGTAGGTATTCTTAGAACAAGAGAGAGTCGCGTGGGCTGGCAGACTCGCCGCGTGACCGTTCTGATTTCGTTCTGAGCCCGAACTGAGGTCTGGCAGGTGAGGAGAGGCGTCAGCTCCAGGGCCTTGCATCCACCCACTGCTCCCGCCCGCTCCGCGAGAGTGTGCGTGCACGTGCATTGGTAGACGCAACCTCCTTGTCCCGCCAGCTTCCCCCCCACCCTCAACGGCATATGTGTGCAATTCAGTATACCTACCTCGAGTACTAGGAACTGTTGCATGGAACATTGATATTGTGAACCGATCAGTGTGTGCGTGCAAAGCAGATCTCTGAACCCTGCAGCCTACGACAGAAATATCAAAATTGATTGCAGGTAAGTGAATTTAATTTCTGATGCTACTGTGAAAGTTTTGGTTGTTTACTAATATTTGTTTTTATTAATTATTCTCATATTTTATGTTTTTATTTTCAGTTTATCATGGCTCATGCAACGCTCTCGAATGCCACTTCAAGCGAAAAGAAAGTCTTTGTAGCGATCTTAATTTGTAGCTTGATCTGTTTTATATGCCTACATTGTATAACTCACTAAGGTCTGATTTCACGGATTACTAATCGACTAATCAAATATTTGGTGTTGTTTATATCAAAATTTCGCTTACAAAATATTAGCTAAAATTATTAGCAAAATATTATATTTTAAAGCTGTCCAATACTTTATCAGTTGATTAGTCATCCGCAAAACCAGGCCTAAGTGTGTACAATTTTTTCATGATCTGATTCCAAAAGTTGTATTAGACGAGGCGTATTATTTGTTATAGGCGTATCCCTAGGCGTTACTTGTACCGAGCCAAGCAAGTAATAGTTTTTCAGAGTGAACAAAATGGCGTAAACTTCACAAATCGCGGGTTCTAGAACATTTTCCAGCATTGAGAATCGATTTTAAAATTATGTCTAGTTTAAATGAAATTGTCACAACACAGATTAGGAATAATAAATTATATTTTATTTGTAATTTGAACATAGCCTGTAGTTTTGTAGATGACGTCATGTACAGTACACGCTTTCTCAAAAACTTTCACATTTTCTGAATAATTTTTTTACCTCATAATTCAACAGTATTTTAGTAGCGTAAAGAAGAAAAATATTGTAGTTCTTTTAATGAGTTAGCTGTAGCTTTAACCTTCAGTCATAAAAACTCGTACATATTTGTGTGTTAAATTCTCACACCTCTTATTACTTCGTGTTACTGGAAGAATAAACGGTAAGAATATATTTGTGCTATTAACCATTAATTATTGTAGACACAATATATGCTAAATTACAATTTTAATGTTGATATTATATTGAGTGTCAAAAATAAGAGGTTTGGGGATGTACTTGAATATCAAACTAACTACGATTACTAACAAATATAATTAATAAAGCCTACGCAGTATTTATTTTTATTTAGCACCCATAACATTTCAATTACATACATACCTAATACGAATTTCTAGAATCAGTCACAAAAACATATACCTATTTGGGTTTCACGGTATGACTGCAGGCTTAACGTACAGTTTCTATCCACAATAATGTCCATAGCATATTTTATGTTGTGGGAAAGCACTGGTGGTCTAGTGGTAGCGGCCCCGCTTCCCGATCCTAAGGTCGTGGGTTCAAATCCAGTTGTGTACCAATGATTTTTTCTGTCGAAAAATGTATGTGCACTATGCCAGTACTCTCAAAACGGTGAAGGATAACATCGTGAGGAAACCAGCGTGTTGTAGAACCTAAAAAAGTTCGAGCAAATAGGGCCCGCCAGCGCCAGTGGCCTACTTGCAGAAACCAATCTGCACATCAAGTGCGTATGATGAATTTGCCAAATTTCGCATATATTGTGGTTGGAAATCTTTAAAATTATAATTATGAATAAACGGCTAGTGCTATAGGTACTATTTTCATTTTCAACTCTAAAAATTTTTTGCCCACATTCTTCAGATTCTTCCTTCCATCATTCTTTACTTAGTGGGCACCTTTCCATCTTCCATATTTTTTCCCCTTTCATTTCTCCCTGATTTCTTCCTGTACCTGTCAATTTTATATCAGATAATTTGAGTTGAATATATGAGTCATCAGTATACGTGTATAATATATAAACTATTAATTTTAGGGAAAAAAAGATTATAACATAAATTGTTGGAAATTTTCTCTACTTTTATTTTGTATGGATATGTTTTCCTGTAAAATGCGCCGGAAAGGAGTTATTATCAAAAACCTGATTTTGGGCGCCATTTTTTCAATATGGCGGTACGAGCGGCAAACATACGAGGTGGCTAAGTGGAAAATTGGAAAGAGCATATCAAAATCTATAAAATTGCCAATTAATGTAGGATAATGTAGGATGAGGGCAAGTCACGTGCGTCCGCAGCACGTTTTTTCAACGATGGTGCGTCGTGACTCTTTTGATTGGCGTCCACGTGACTCACTTTTGTCCGAGTTTTTTGTTTGTCAGTTTTTTGTTTGAGTTTTTTTTTTGTAAGGCTTGAGTCTTGTTCAGCAAAATTGCAAAATACTCAGTTTTTTAACATTTTATGTCTTTTAAAATAGACAGTCTTGCCAATCAAGTAAATGAAAATATAATTGTAAAGGTACTGACAGACGTGCTCAAAAAAAACATGCTAATAAGCTTGCTTAAAATTAGCATGCTCTGGAGCGCTGGCGGCCTTGTGGTAGCAGCCCTGCCTTCCGATCCTAAGGTCGTGGGTTCAAATCCAGTCGTGTACCAATGAGTTTTTCTTCGCAAAAATTTATGTTCACTATGCCAGTGCTCTCAAACGGTGAAGGAAAACATCGTGAGGAAACCGGCATATCGTAGAACCTAAAAAGTTCGAAAATATGTGTCTAGTGCACGAAAGGATTCTCTTTGAGGCGCACTTAAAATCCTTTCACCACACTTGGTTTCGAAAGAATCAGTGACACGATAAGAAGAAAAAGCATGCTCTGCAAACTGTTTGCAACAATTTGCCAGAAATAAGCTTGCTTGTTTTAAAGCATACTTCTAAATAGGCAAACATAATAATAAACAAACATGGTTCAGACGTGCTCGGATCACGCCCCACCCTACCCGCGCCTCAGGTGCTCGAAAATCAAACGTCGTTTGATTTTTGAGCACGCTCTAAATAAGCATGCTCATTACATTACACACGTGCTACTAATGAGCACTAGCTCAATAAAAGCATGCTTTTGTGCTAGTAATGAGCACGTCGTCTGTCCGTACCTTAAAGCATTTCAAGTCAGTTGTATGTCTTGAAAAAAAAACGAGGATTTTCTTAAAATTGGAAAACTTTGCTTTGCTTTGCTTCTCGTCGTCGCTTCCATCTCTTAAGGGCGTAATTGACAAGCAAGTACATAATACCGCAGATCATCTGTACTACTTTAGTTGTTTGAGAGTGATCTATAAATAATTGTATGCCTTCTAAGTATGTTGGTGGAGAGCACACCCTCCCAAATAATACACGGTGAAGGAAAAAGTCTAGCAGTGGACTTGTGATAGCAACGACGACAGAGGGTATACAGGGCATCCCACGGATATGTCACATGGAGGAAAAGTACCTTGAATATTGTAGATAGAACTTGTTACTGAAAGAAGACATTATTTAAATTTAAAAATTAATTTCAACTGCATTCATAGATATTTAAATAACTACATGGTTGAACCGGGAATCGAACCCGTTACACTAGAAAATTAATCACTCTGTCACAGCTTTATCATACCGGTCGAAAGGCTATTTTTTATAAGGATTATTTTTTGCTAAATAACATAGTGCCAGAAATTAAAAGAAGACCATGAATTTTAACATTGTTAATACAAATTTATTTCATTTAGTGAATTATTTTTCAAATGCTATTTTTTTTTAAATATCTATTAATGCAGTTTAAACTGTTTTTTATATTCAAATAAGGTCTTCTTACAGTAAAATGTTCCATCTACAACATTTAAGGTACTTTACCTCCATGTGGCATATCCGTAGAACACCCTGTATATGTGGATGAAATTTTTGTTCGCCCATGATTGTATTGATCGTGCCGTGCGACAAGTTTTGCGAATAAACTCGTTCATTCAGCGTTCGTAAAGGTTGTCAGTTCTGGACAACAATTTTGTTGGTTCTTCTGGTTTATACACACAAAACACGTTTTGTGTCTCGAACCAGCAATTGATGGCTAAGCTAAGCTAAGCTTAGCACGCCACCTTAAGCGCAGTTAGAGCTTGTTGGATCAGCCTTTGCTCTTGTTTAGCCTAAGCGTGCAAATGCGATTGCAGTTAATAACTGAGATAGTTTAGCCATTTTTTATTTACAGGAAAACTTTTTCAACCTTCAAGTTAAATGACAGCAACCTTGAAGGTTTCTTGATTAACAAGACTAACCATTGCATGAAATGATCTAAACAAAACTATTATTGTATAGGCTTACTTATAACTCAATTAAGACAAATTATACATCTCAGGAAAATTATTAAAGAAATAAATGAACGGTTTTATGTTGGTATGAGGTCATATAGCACGAAATATCGACAACCGTTGGGGAATAAAGGTTCACGAATGGTGACCACGAACCAAAAGACGAAAAGTAGGACGCCCATCCACCAGATGGACGGACGACATTGTTAAGATCGCGGGAAATAGGTGGATGGAAAGAGCTCAGAATCGTTCTTCCTGGAAATGTGTAGGAGAGGCCTATCAAGCAGTGGACTTCTTTATGTTGATGATCATGATGTTGGTAGATGGCGACGCGTAAAATATGAACAGCTACCAGGACCACGTTAGATATGAGATCACTGCGCATGTCCCAGCCTCCTGATTCCTTTGGCTTTATGCCAAGTCTACAAGAGGGAGCCGAGCACCCGAACAAGTATTGATCGGCTGGACCAGACTAGCCTATGAGCTCTCGGGAACCTATGTTCTCAGAGTTGAATGATTCTATCATAACGCAAACTATAGGATTGAAAAAGTAAAATAATTGACGAAACTCGGTACACAGGTTGTACGACTTTGTAGATTTTTAAACTACTGTCTAGGTCTTCACCTCCGTCACGATGGCCTGGCAGGTGGCCTACTGATTCTGTCACCAGTGTTGGCTCATACAAAATCAAAGTCAAAATATGTTATATTAGTTGCATCACAAGAATCACTTTGAAATGAGTCTAGGTGCCAATTCCATGCGATTAAGTCTAGAAAGAGCAAAAGGCATCAAACTACAGTTTGGTTTCAACACGCAACAGTAGACGTAAAGTCGTATAGTGTTGTACGAAGCAGCTACGGCGTAGCAGTTTAGACAATATTCTAAACTGCTACGCCGTAGCTGTTTCATAGCAAAGCTACCTAGACTTTTATGTTGTTGAAGAGAATGAAGTATTTTTTTTTAATGAGACTAAAATAGAAAACAACAGGATTTGAGTTTATTTGCTATTGTCTAACAATTAATGAGCAAATATAATACTGCAGCGGCTAGCACAGAGGCATTGATAGACGATCGTATAAATACACCGACCACCATAATGCGAGGAAATTTAAAATTGAGTTCATTTTGTCAAATATAAATTAATGCGCACATCTAACCGAATAGTGGATGTTGGATGTGGTTGTTAATAATGTTTTTGGTAAGAAATAAACAAATATGTTGCATCATTATTGCAAAATCATCCCGTAGGGGGAGAAAATAAGGGTTTCAAGTTTTATAGTGTGTACCTGCTAGCCCAGCTAGTTTTGTATGTGATAAAAATGTATATTCTAAATCCTATTAATAAAAATAATAAAGAGAACCATCCAGAAAGTAATGTCATACAAAACAAAGGGGCTCGTCCGGGAATTGAACCCGGGACCTCTCGCACCCGAAGCGAGAATCATACCTCTAGACCAACGAGCCACATGGAATTCCCGCAAATATACGGAAAGCATGAGATCTGGAGTCAAGCTTGAATGACACGATGATAGAAGATAAAGTTTCAGGTTCGTGTGCCTGGCTCGGAGCCAACGAGCACAAGGTGATAGTGAATGAACCATGTGCTTGTTTGAGCAGACTTAATAGGGCACTGGATAATGTAAAAAATCAGCGAGTACGATCTTTGAGATTTTATAGAACAAAGTAGGCATAGTGATGAATAATTCAAAAGTAGCTTTGAGTATGTTTATTTATTTGACTTTTCTGGTTTTAGAATAACAAGGATACAACATCTTAGGAATATAGGTATACATTATTAACAAAAACAATTATTATAAAACATTGAGTGACTAAAATAAAAAACTACATTTAGAAGAACAAAGATCTCTCTATAAAAAATATTAGGCTGATTATTTATCTTTCTTTGGATTATTATAATATCCTCGAAATACAATCGTCAAAAACAATTACTGTAATATTTATATTCTGGCAAATAGTTTTAGCCAGAAATCTTATTTTTTTTCATACATTTTAGGCGACTGCTACTGCTGCATTTTGGCAGAAGGTTTTATGGCAGTTCAAGAAGTCTAACTCAAAGATAGCTACTAACTATTTCGAGGTCCGCCTTTTGATGCTAGGTATGGTAGTTTGGTAGTAAAAACTATGAAATTGAACTCGCTTATCTTGATTTCACTTCGGTCCATCTTTAGCCAGATGACTTTTATATTTTTAGACCTAAGGTTACAAAATATGATACTGAAGGGACAAAGGTCTTTGTTCCTATAGGCGGTCGTTGAACCTAGTTCCATCGAGATCAATACTTCTGTCTAGGTGAAATAGAAATAAATTGCATCTCATTCAGCTTCCAATATCCTGGACAGGTGTGCGACACTCACACAGCCTGTATCTTGAACTAGTTTACCTGTGTGTGTGTCAGGGGGGACCATGTTGTGATTGGTTGTTGCATATTAATTCTCAGATATGTGTAGTACGTACAGTACTTCCTATATAATACTTGTGTATTTCAGTCTGCTGTTGTGATGTTACGGCGCAAGTGACAAAATGAGGGCATAATAAAAGATCACTGCCAGGGACCGCACTGTGACATTTTGTGACTGTCAAGCTGGGAACAAATTATCGGACGCGGCTGACGGACGCGGCTGACAGCCGCGACTGATAAGTGTGCACAGTCAAAAACATCCAGCGAGCCAGATTTCTGTCGGACGTCCGTACGCTCAAGGTTACATCCGCAGCTTACATCCGATAGTTTGCACAATTCAGTGTATATTCATTATCTAGATATCTATCAGTCGCGGCTGTCAGCCGCGTCCGTCAGCCGCGTCCGACAATTTGTTCCCAGCTTTAGTATCCAGATCAGCTGTCAATGATGCAATGGTTACCCTTTGTTTTATAAATAAGAACGCTTTGGCGACTGCCACGGCTCGCTCCCCTAGCGCTGATGAGATCCTCTTACAGGGGAGCGACACTTACAACATAATCAGGTGACTAGGTCAGGACCTAGTCAACTGATTACGGTTTGAGTAGAAAAGTGACTACAACCATTTTTAATCATACGTCCAGTTAAAATAAAAAGTACACGATGATTCAAAATATTTTTTGATTGTTTTATGAATAAATAAAAGTTCTGGTTTAAATAATTAAAGCATTACATTATGTCATGTGATGCTTTATTGAATTATTGGCTCCTAATGTTTTAAAACTAAAAAATCAATAGTGCTATTCCAGGATTTCCAGACAATTAAGTCAGCTGGTATGACGTGACTGAAAAACAATCATCTAAGTTTTATTGTTATGAAGCAGTAAAATAAAGTAATCATTGTAATTTTTGGGCATTGGACTGCAACATAATTTAGGTAGGATACAGGATACAACTATACCTACAAACTACGGTTTACATAGCACAGTGTGAGGTTGAAATTGAATTCCCCGGGCAAAGCTGTAGCTCTCAGCCTGGATGTTTTGATTAACCGACTGCCTAAAAAGGAGGGTTATGGTTTTTGATATTTTTTTTAATTTTAAAGCATTTCTCAAACTCTTTTATCTTTAACATCGGCTAGTTAGTTTTTAAGGTGACTGAAATTTTAGTTTCTGTTGTCCATATGGTCAGTTTTTTTGACGCCATTTAAATCATCCACAATAGATGCAAAGACCTGTGTTTTACATCTTAACAAAGGTTTTCTATTCTATTTCACGCAAAAAATCGTTTTGATAGTATAATCAAAAGTTGTAGGTCAAAAATCCTGACTTCATTTCGATGTTTGGCTGCTAGCTTACAACGTCTACAACGTTCTTTCACGTTTAACCTCGAGTTAAACTTGACATTACTTGAAACCTTGGCGTGTGGCCAACTAGGCTGTAAAGGTCTACCAAGGCTAGCTTTCATTGACAGACTAGGCTAGACGGGAGAGTCTAAATAGTTACGAGTAGACGAGTTCACAGGTAGTTTAGTTGGAACAATCCTATTTTAGCATCTAAAAGCCTGCACACACCTAGGTTGCTGGCGATAGCGATCAGTGAAACGCTGTCAGATTTGACATAGATTTTTTACAGCGTTTCATTGATCGCCATCGCCAGCGACCTAGGTGTGCGCAGGCCTTTAGGGTTTCGCGTTCGAAATTAGTTTGACGGCAATAGATATGCCAGTGCTTTCAAACAAAAAAGCGCCAAGTGTGAGTCGGACTCGCCCATGAAGGGTTCCGTAGCAGCAAGTAACATAATATAAAAGTTCTTGTAGTTCGATGTATCTTTGTTCGGTGTTTTGATAAAAGTGTATTTTTTATAAACTGCGGCTTAAGATTTAGGACGTATATAATAACAGTTTTTGTAAATAATGTATATTTTGTTGTAATTAAAAAATTATATTATGACTTGTTAAAAAATAACTATTTTCCGTGTATTGGATATAGTCAAATGACTGTAAAAATTCCATTACAATTAGGCTATTCGATTGCCATAGAATAATTATAGTGTTTTTATGACTCGTGATCTAGTCATAAGGAAATTGAATAGCCTTATCAATATCGGTTGACACTTACATTAATAAAGTTTCAGGGGGAAAAAGTATGCCGATTTACGGGATCCTTTTTGACATAAAACAGGTTATTGGAAGGTGGAGGATTAAAACTTGTGGCACGAAGTGGAATATAACCAGGGCTTTTATAATTAACCAAGATCATCGAAATGATCGCTCCTTTATTCATAATCTAAAATATTACGACGCATACGAAGACAAAGGTTTTCATTTTCCAGGCGTCCGTTTTATAAAAGTTGAAATAAAAGTTTTCTATCTTCAATAATTACGAGCTTTTTATCATCGTCTTAGAAAAAATTGGAACTCGGAAAATATTGCCTCCATGCTTTGTATCTGATGCTGGAACAGTCTAGAATGTTCAGTATAAAATGTACACCGAGGGTTGATTGACCCCTCGAATTGCCGCCATAAATCAATAAATCTGTCTAACACCCCACCATACCTCCCTCCACCCCAAACGAGATAGATATCTATTATATAACCTACCTGGTATCTGGATGGAACCTTCTAGAACATCCAGGACCCCTATGACTCCCTTCTCCCCAAGCGAGATAGCAATAACTTTGATATGATTAACTGTACCACCTTGTATTTTCATGTGCGGGTGAGTGCGTTAGTGTTGTTACTTCTCATGTATCCGTATGCCCTGTATTTTGATGTATGGGTGCGTGCTTTATCATAGGTTCTTCCCACCTTCTGGTTCTCCTCTGTATTTTGATGTGGGAGTGAGTGCGTTAGTGTATGTACTTAATATCTATTAATACCTCCCTGTCAACAGTATTACCAACAGCTAGTAACCTGCGACTTTGCTTGCGTAAAATATTTTGATGTATTACGTTGCTACTGTTGATTTGGGTGTCCTTAACAGGTTTTTTTAAATCTTTATATAAAATGAAACTAGTTTATTACGAGCACACCGATTTCAGGTGATTTTAGAAAATATTTAGAACTAATCAATCAATCAATCAAATTATTTATTTTATGCCACACAAGTATTACACAAGTATCTTAGGTAGGATCGCAAGGATCACATTGAAACGCCTTAAAGCAGTCTAGGTGCCAGTTCCACCCGTAACCTATTTAAAAAAATCGGTTGTCTGTAAAGTCGGTTTACTGACGATAGTTGACCGTGATAACGTCATAAGAAAATACTGATGGAATGGTTGCATTTTTCAAAAGAGTTTTAATTAATATTTGTTTGATAGATATAATATAGATAAGGAGGTAAATGGAAATCACAATTGAATCGATCAAGTTACATTTATTTGTATTATAAGACGTTGTTTTATAATAATAAGTACATTTTGTATTGACATCGGACTCGCGCACTCGCGGACTCGGACTCGGACTCGGACTCGGACTCGGACTCGGACTCGGACTCGGACTCGGACTCGGACTCGGACTCGGACTCGGACTCGGACTCGGACTCGGACTCGGACTCGGACTCGGACTCGGACTCGGACTCGGACTCGGACTCGGACTCGGACTCGGACTCGGACTCGGACTCGGACTCGGACTCGGACTCGGACTCGGACTCGGACTCGGACTCGGACTCGGACTCGGACTCGGACTCGGACTCGGACTCGGACTCGGACTCGGACTCGGACTCGGACTCGGACTCGGACTCGGACTCGGACTCGGACTCGGACTCGGACTCGGACTCGGACTCGGACTCGGACTCGGACTCGGACTCGGACTCGGACTCGGACTCGGACTCGGACTCGGACTCGGACTCGGACTCGGACACGGACTCGGACTCGAACTCTCGGAGCCGGACCCGGAACCCGACCGAACCCTTACCCTTACCCTCAATTACCCTTACCCTCATTTACCCTTACCCATTACCCGACCCGGGCTCGGGCTCAGGTAAATGGAACGACGAAACGACGTAACGACGCATGAGTCATGTTTTTTCGTGCGTGCAGCCGGCTCCATCAATTTATAAGACGTTATCACGTCAAAAACAACTTGATGCCCAGTGTAGGTTACAAAAAAACGTGATTTTACATCCAGTCAGTCCGTCACGTAATATTTTTATAGTTTTGTACATCCATACCCTGGTGAGGTATAGTTACACCTCCACGTACACAAGTTTAATAACCATCATATCTGGACCCCGCGACACACAGAATCTGAAAAGGATATCGCTGCGACCAGAGGTCCAACTAAATCCTGCTACGCTGTGCAATGTATATTGCATAAAATATCTATACTGAATTTAATTACGGACGGAGAGCTATTGCAAATTCTGTTCCGTGTTTATTTTCTAGGGTTGTCCTAACATTCAATATAGGATCTTCCTATGAAAATAATTTTAGCATGAGGAATGAGCCAGTGCTATTATATATACACCACTACTTTTTAATTACCAGAAAAAAAATAGGGTAATGTAGTAGGGATAGAACATTATGAATGTGCAATCAGAATTTTTAGTTTCGATAAAATGACAAAGTTATTAAATGTTAAAATTTTCAGAAATCCTGCATAAAATTATGGACATATTAGTTACGTAGTACTAGAGAGAAAAAAAATTACGCTGTTCGGTTCCGCTTGGTATTTAGCGTTTATGAATGAAATGATTTTTGCTTGTTGAATCATTTCTCAATATTTGACAAAAAATTGTGGTTATTTAAAAATATTTTTTTTGTTTCAAAAAAAATTTTTTTTTTCGTGGATGTGTTCAGTATCGGCAGCCAATATCGGCATTTTTTTTTTTGGTAATTAAAAAGTAGGGGTGAATTATGTTGTTTCATAAAAAGCAAGAATGAATTGGAAAGAAAAATCCGAGTGATTTTAAAAACAGATTTTAATTAACATTCCCATTTGGGTAGGCAGAGATCACGTATTTCCACTTGCTATAATCCTGAAATATCTCTTTCGCTTCATTTACATTTTATTAATATAAATATTAAAACTCATATTATATGATAAATATTAATAAATTCCTAAATACCTTATCCTCTTTTAATACAGTAAAGAAAAGCATAAATTCATAAAATTATCAAACTTAATGCGGGTGACGACCCTAGCCTTTCTGCAATCACATGAGTTTATCGTACATGGCTGGCTGACAAGTACGTTTAAAAGTAAATTCAAATTATTCTCTAGCAAATATTTTAGACAATCCACTCAACACTATCTAGCCCCAAACTACGCAGAGCTTGTTCTATGGGATCCAGATAGCTGATATAAAACTTACACATATGATTTTATGTAAATACTTAGAATACAATTTATCACCCAGACAGAGAACAAACATCTGCGTTCACCAAATTTCACGTGCGTGCGGTGGAGGCTGAGAGGCCAGTCAAGTGTGAATGAACTCTTTGGCACCTTCACCATTCACCATTTTAATCAGCTATATTTTGTGTACATGTAGCACATACTTTCAGTATACGAATAAGCCGTATATTTTATGCCATCCTATGAGACCTTGAGAGCACTGGTGGTCTAGCGGTACAGGCCCCACCTTCCGATCCTAAGTTCGTGGGTTCAAGTTCAAATCCAGTCGCGTACCAAAAAGATTTTCTGTCAAAAAACGTGCACATACCAGTACTCTCTAAATGGCGAAAGAAAACAACGTAAGGAAACCGGCGTGTCGTAGAACCTAAAAATATACGAGCAACACGTGTCAAGCGTCACGCAAAAAGGGCCTACCAGCGGCCGACTTGCGGAAAACCAGTCCGCACATCACGTGCAATGGAGAATGTGCCGATTTTTTTTTTCATACCTCTTTAGTTGCGATCACTGACTATTAATAGAAGTAAACAAATCTTAAAAATGAGTAGTTGTTTATTCATCATGTTTTAAAATTAAATACCTAAATAATTTATCTTTTTGATGAGATATTTCCTAGTAGCATAGGGTTCTTCAATAAAGGCGTCTTAAAATGTTTAAAGTGTCGGCAACACGCCTGTGATGCCTCTGGTGTTGCAAGCGTCTATAGGCTACGGTATCCGCTTTTAATCAGGTGGGCTGTTTTCTTGTTAACTTACTTAGTAGTATTATAAAAATATGAAAAGTTTGCATTCAGTCATAGGATACTATTACTTGGTGCAGAGGAATGTTTTGCTGTCGGTATTATTAGTATAACTACCGTAGTGTTGTTTAAAAGGAACTAAGCCACACTAATTACCGAGTGTGGTCCTGAATGCGCTCACCACAGTAGATAATTATACATATTATATCAACTTTTCAAGCGTACATAATACTATCAAAGTTATACGTGCTACGCTAACTGCTACGCCTGCTTCTACGACTGGTGCTACGCCTAATGCTACGTCGACTGCTACGCAAAGTGCTACGATTTACTACCTCAGTTTCTGCATTCATATATTGCTATTCTCTGTCTGGTGTATGAATAATTATGTTACAAAAAAAGTATACAAATATTTTTTTACCTCTTTCCATGGTTGTAATTTCCCGGGTCGTATTTTTATATGTTCGTTTTAAGGATTTTCAATAGATGGCGTGCTAGTCAATCAAAGAACGTTTATTAAAAAAGCGGCCAAGTGCGAGTCGGACTCGCCCATGAAGGGTTCCGTAGCAACAAGTAACAATAAAAGTTCGTGTAGTTCGTCGAAGGGTAAATTGCGGTTTACGATTTATGACGTATAAAAAGTGGAAGTTTGCATAGTAATGTACTTACATCATGTATTTTTTTAGTTTAATCATTATCTTATTTAAGAAGTTACAGGGGGGACAAACATTTTACCACTTTGAAAGTCGCGCAAACTATTCAGTTTAGAAAAAAACGATATTAGAAACCTCAACATCATTTTTAAAGACTTATCCATAGAGACACGTACGGGTTTGATGAAAAAAATTTTTTTTTGTGATAATATTTATGTGGTTCACATCACAGAATACATCTACTTACCGAGTTTCATCAGTATAGCTATTATAGTTTCGGATAAAAGTATCTGTGACATACGGACGGACAGACAGACATACAGACATGACGAACCTATAAGGGTTCCGTTTTTGCCATTTGGCTACGGAACCCTTAAAATGGACCGGAAGTTGTACATTATTCACAAAAGCATAACGTTGAAATTTCATTAGATGGCGTACAATCGTATGGCTCAAAAGATGATTTTATTTCTGATTTCATAAAATAAAAATAGTAAAATGATCTAAAAGTTTTCCACTAGAATAAAAAAAGTTGTAATAAAATCAAGGCCTCTTGATTTTGACTTTAACTTTAACTTTGAATAATGCCATCTAGCATTCTGCTGCGGTACTAACTACTATTGTGGTAAAAGATTAATAAAAACAAAGCCCGTGGATGCACTTTGGGAGCCAACTCCACAACGTAGATACTATATTTTGCAATAGATGGCGTGTAGCTAGATGTTTCAAATACCCATATAAACTCGAATAGACCTTGTCAGGCCTATTATTGGCATTATTCAGAATTGTATTTACCAGTCTTTAATACAATTCTGAATAACGCCATCTAGCATTCTGCTGCGGTAATAACTACCGCAGAAGCCATGAATATAATTCTCTGGGTGCACTTAGGGTGCCAACTCTACAACGTAGACACTACGTTTTACACTAGATGGCGTGAGGCTAGATTATGAAATGTGTTAGATGGTTGCTAAATAATAATATAAAAGGGAAAATTCCTCAATGTAAGCGATACACCTCAGGATTCATAGATGGTGCTGAAATTACCAAGTCTGTTTGCGACATGGACAAATCAGGCAGATGGAAACATGTCCATGGCGGGCACCCAGTAAACTTTTACTTTTAATTTATTTTCGCTCTCTATGGCCACTATTTGCAATTTTTTACTGCGTGTACTGTGTGTGTCACGTCAGGAATAACCATTCGCCAGAACCCATCGTAAATTGCATGAAATAAGGATGGATTTACTCGGGTATGTATGTACGTACATGTTTTTTGTTTTCTTTTATTGTTTGTACAAATTTTAATGTAATGCTTCCTAAGTCATTTTAATTTAGTCTTTGATCTTTAACCCTAAAGATCAAAGACTATAAGACCATTTTCTAATAATTATATAGCACGTTCCTACCATTGGTATATTATGCAATAATAAGGTTAGAATAAACTGAATTTGAATTTGAGAGGTATTCTTACTCAGTAACTTATAAAGAAATACCTATGGTTTAGTTCAGTGAATTTTCATTGGGAATTTGCAGTGAACACTTGCAGAATAGTGTAAAATTTCAAAACATTAAATAGTACCACCATCTAGCGTTTTGTTGAGGTACTATGTTTTGATGCAACGAGAACCATTAACAATTTTAGAATGCAAAGGAAACCAACTGCACAACATTATTCGTTCTTTAGTTTACGCTAGATGACGTTAGTATGATTGTCTTATTTTGCGCAACCTCCAAACCTCTCGATGCATTTTAGTCATTTATTTTAAATGTAGGTGGCGTTAGCTGCACTTTCAAGTCAGTTTCAATAAGGTTTCAGCATGGCAATAGGCCTAAATTGAAATTATATTTATTTATATTTGGTGGGCTCTTTTTTCGTTCTCTCATGTTTGGCTTCTCATATCTTATACCTTTAAACGAGAAAATCTTGTATATATATATATATATATTTAGGATCTCGGAAACTGCACCAACAATTTTCACGAAATTTAGTATACAGGGGTTTTCGTGGGCGATAAATCGATCTAGCTAGGATTCATTTTTAGAAAATGACGAGAAGTTGGTGTTTTGCAATAATCAAACATAAACTCAATATACGACTGTTCCTGCCATCTATTGGCGATTGTGAGCAACTAACTGCAAGCTAGAAGGCGTTGTTAATTAAAAATAAGCCGATAAAGATACGACTCTTCCTGACATCTATTGGCAAATAATAATACTATTTTTTTTTTAACCCGAGCGAAGCTCGGTGTTACCGGCTCGTTATTATGGTATAACAATACATAGCCCGATTACGTTACTAATGTTGTCGTTGTCGCTGTCGCTGTCGCTGTCGCTGTCGCTGTCGCTGTCGCTGTCGCTGTCGCTGTCGCTGTCGCTGTCGCTGTCGCTGTCGCTGTCGCTGTCGCTGTCGCTGTCGCTGTCGCTGTCGCTGTCGCTGTCGCTGTCGCTGTCGCTGTCGCTGTCAAACAAACCAGCAGCAAGTAGCTATACATGACAGCCATTTAGTTAACTAATGTGAAGGCTAGTTCATTAAAAATTCAGCCATAATATCAAGCCGCTCCAAACTTCCACATTGCATTGTTAATTTAGTGCCGAGCTTCTGCTTATGATGCGATCCTACCAGTGGTACTTCATGAAACTGCTACTTTGAATAGTGCAAATACCTAAAAAAATTAAGCGTTGGTGAAACTACTGCAAGAAACTGAAACTACCACGGGAAAAGGCCGGTAGCGACTGGCGTCCACACTGGTTCTAGTTAAATTAGAAGTATAATACCTGGCACAGCTGCAATCTAGATGTGTATAACCACGATGGCAGATATTCTGCCTTAAAATTAATTCAATAAATAAAAATACTAAAACATAATTAATATAACATATTATAAATAAATAAACCATATAAAGTATATCACGAGACGTCATCACCTTAGCTGCCGCTAAACTACATCCTGGGGAGTTATGCTGGTGTCATATTCTATGCCCGGACCACATGAGCATGGATTTAAATTTATTGAGCTTTGGAAAGAGGTTTTTTATGTAAAAAATATGATAGTTGATGGTTATATGATATATGATGGTTATAAAAATTTAAAAATATTGAGCTCAATAAATTTATAATATTATTTTAAATTTATTGAGCTTTGGAAAGAGGTTTTTTATGTAAAAAATATGATAGTTGATGGTTATATGATGGTTGATGGTAGCGTCCATGCGATCCGGTAATTATTCTGGCGCCGTATTCCTCTTTCATAGTCCGATCCATTAAACGCATTCACCTCAGTTATCTCCTAATGGACCAGCCACCCGTAGCTATTTGTAAGCCTGAGTGAGCTATTTTATAGGAGTTTTAAATCGCACCATTCTTATAAAAGCAGTATTTAAGAGCAAAGTTTTTATTTAAAACTATGTGTTATTCAGTTTGTTTATTGCCTTATTTTAATTGTATGTACTTTATTGTACAGTGGGATACAGCTCAAGCTACCTAAAAACAAAGAAAAATGACACTTACTGCAAGGACATAAGAGCTAGCAGTGTGTAGTCTGATGCGTATCCTTGTGTACATTGTCAGACCTAAGGATTATACTCGGTTTCGATTTCGATACCAAAAGATAATTTTATTTGTTTATTTTTGTATCTACGGCGTAGCTCGTTTTACAGCGTAGCACAAGCTACGACGTAGCGTTTAATTTCGTGGTATGCGCACATAATGTTTGTGGTAGGCCTACTTGTAGTACTTAATATTTTGTACTGTAGGCCACACACACACACACCCACACACACATACAGGAATACTTTTCCGTATTTTTTTTATTGTTATAACAATTGCAAAAAGTATTTCTTTATTGAGTTCTAGTTTTTTCACTCTTATTCAAAATCTTTTCGTTGTAGAAAACTTAATTCATAGCTATCAAACGATCAAGTTATAAATGGGTTACATGCATAGATCCATACCAATTTGTATCAAGTTTGTCAACTTGGACGGCGCACTGAATGGATAGTGGTAACAGAATAACTAACTTCTATTGCTCCTTGTCTGGATAGTTTCTATGTCGAAGCTAAGACTAAGTTATAGTGGTTGGAGTAGTCAAGTTGGGATACCCGCAACTATTTTCGAACTGTTAAAAGCTAGGATTAAGGCGAAGACAGCGGTCGACGTTCATCTCGCTTGCACATTTTGACCTTTTGATAAATAAAATTACTGAACTTATTTATCAAAAATCGTGAGCAATTTGTGTTTAACAAAAAACCCGTTTTGATCCTAACACGTTTTTCTACATCTACAGACATGACGATATAAGGGTTCCGTTTTTGCCATTTGGCTACGGAACCCTAAAAAGCTTTATAAGACACTTCAATCGAAAGCTTCGTAGCAGAACCATCCTATAGATGGCATGGCAACGGTACTCTATACACAACTTCAGTTTGATACTAACTCTGTACCGGCGTGAAGTATCGTCTGACCTAACATTTGGTTGCGGTGAAGTGCAAATTCGATATGAGGTTTGGTTAGCAAGTCTCTGCAACCAATTTTAAGATGAGTTTTGAAGCCAAGACTGTATCCCTACCACAAGCTCTGTCTGGCTTTGTCTCTGGCTCTGGTTTTCAGTCTGTGTGAGTGCTTACTAGTGTATTATACTGTGTGTGACGTTTTGACGTAGGATCTATTTAGTCAACACTCACACAGACTCAAAACCAGAGCCAGACAGAGCTTGTGGTAGGCCTACTGCTTGATATTGGTAGTTTGCTACGAGTGTCTGCTTCATACCAACGACTCTTCTTCTTCCTGCCCTTATCCCACTTTATGTGAGGTCGGCACAACATGTCTTCCTCCTCCGTTCCCCTCTGTCAGCCGTCATCTCTGCATTCACTCCTCGCTTATCCATGGCATCTTTCACACAGTTCATCTATGTTTTCTTTGGTCTACCTCGGCTAACATATCCATCTACAACCATACTAATCACACTCTTAGTCACATGACTTTCATCCCTCATGACATGCCCGTACCACGCCAGCCTCCTCAACTTTTCTCTCACTTGCGCTACGTTATACTTTCACACCTACGACTAAAAATATAAAACCAAAATGTAGCAGTAGACTCAAAACCAGAGCCAGAGACAGAGCCAGACAGAGCTTGTGGTAAGGCCTACTGGTTGTATTTATGATTAAGCTCATTTCTGATAGTCAAATTATTGGTAAATAAAATATCATTTATGAGCAGAATTCAGCAGTTTCCAATGAAACCAAATTACTGATTCACAAAACCAATTTTGCTTAATATAATTACCCGGAATTCCAATTGTTCAATTTTAATGATGAACCCATCGGAATGTTATATTATTTGGTAATTGCTGAAATTTCTAAATTAATTCTACAAAATAAGTTTAAGCACAGTTGATATTACAATTATTGATCGATTAACATCAGCAACGTTCTCAAGACTCACTATTTGCATGGGTGACTGCTAGTGGCGTTAGAATTTGATAGCTTCCGTGCTTCGGAGAGCAAGATAAGAAATCAGTTCCAGCGGTCGCTTAGCCATAACGGAAAGCTTAAGATAGCTTTTAGTCCTCGGTGAAAACCAGCGCTGCCTCGTCCCCTTGGTGGAGGAGAAGCAGCATTAAGCTGTAGGCCTACCATGAGCTCTGTCTGGCTGTCTCTGGTTCTGGGTTTGAGTCTGTGTGAGTGCTCACCAGTGCATTATACTATGTGTGTGACGTTTTGTCGTAGGATCTATTTAGTCAACACTCGCACAGAATCAAAACCAGAACCAGGGACAGAGCCAGACAGAGCGCATGGTAGGCCTACTGGGTGTGCACCATTTTGGCTCAATCTCTATTTATAAAAATGTTATTTTGGTTTGTGTACGCTTCAAATACTCAAAAAGTTCTGCACCGATTGAGCTGAAATTTTAGCATGATGAGGTATAATCCGTATCAAGAATTGTTTTTTTTTCAATCATAATGTGCCATGTGTGTGCAGGGAACAGCTAGTAATACATTTAAGCATAATTTGGTTACTGTCGGTACCCTTAACAACACTAGAACATAAGATTATGTGGTACTCGTTTCTGTGTTTCTATAAGTGTTCAATGTTTTTTTTTCTTTTTTGATTTCTTGTGTTGTCGTACCTATTTTCGTTGTTCTTCTTTTTAGGTTGTTTTGTTTTCTTGATAAGTTGTGCTTTACCTTTGTGTTTTTGAGCCAATTAAAAGTTATCTATCTATCTTCTTAAAGTTTGTCAAAGTTAACTATTGATTATGAATACTTTAAAAAAGAAAATGAAAAGACGAAGAAAATGCTTGAGCCATCTTGAGTATCTCACACTTTTTTAAAAGCCACGTTTTAAAGCAAGCGGCCCAGATTTTAGTCCGCGCTTCCGCTTTCACTGCTCAAAAAAATACAGCTTACACGATACTTTTCGTAATTTTTGTTTATTGTTATAATTACAGGCTAAATACAAGTCGTTGCAAAGACATTAAAAACAAGCTTTAAAATGATCGTATCAAACTTTTTCGGGATAGTATTACGGATTTAATAAGTTTATTTAAATAATGCACTCTACACTGGTGGACACTGGTGGTCGCTAACTTTTTTACTCGCAGTTGGTAGGTTTTGAATTTGGGATGCATGCAGTTTGAATTCTAAATTCAAATAATTCAGCTGAGTTTTATCCACAGAGTTTATCTGTGGCACGCTCTGTCGTATTCAGCCAATCATGTGATACCGCAGATAACTTTGAATTTCGAACGCCGTTCTATTGGCTACGTTCAACAAACCGTCGCTCGCCGACTTTTACAATAAAATGTTAGTTTGATAGCAGAGCTACGTTATTGAAATTCAAATGAGAAAATCAAAGTTATTTCCGTTACTAGAATTGAAATAGTAATCATGAATCGAGAGCCGTATTCCTATCTCAAACATCCCGATTGGGTTTTCCCAGTTACTCTGTCTAATTCAGGTTTTTATTATCTGCCTAAATTCTGTTTCAATTTTGTTTAGACTCTTTTTTTACTGTATTTTTAATTTTCTTTTCTTTTTATGTATGTATACTGCGTTTATGTATGTATTAATTGTTATTGTCTGCCCAGTGGCGTCAAACTTAAAATAAAAATTGTATCTTTAAAGATACATATTTAAGTTGGGTTTGAAAAAAATATTTCACGTGAAGCCGCGGGCGCGTACTTTGTCAAACCTTTTTGAACTTATAAAACTAAGAAACGCTTTTTAGTTGCCAATAAATTTATAACTAACTTGAAGAAACTGTGTCTTGAGATGAAAGTTCATTTGAAGTTCCAAACTTTAATTACTGTGCCAATGCTGCAGCGTTCTTCAAACCGAAACTGTGGACTTCTCTTTGCGAAAGAGCTATTTAGCTCGATTAGCCAGTTATAAGCAAGAACCTCTTCTTCTTGCTTATAACTGGAAGAGTTAATTTAGTAGGTAAATAGCTTTTTAATGAAGTACTAGTCGATTGCCCCGGTTAAAAGGTGTAATTTTTATACGAAATTATTTATTTGGTTAAGGGTTAAAATAACATGTTCTGGATTCGATTGGCATTTCTATGAATCTTTATAATGTAAGACTGTAGTTATAGTGTCATAACAACAATAGTTGGACATATTATTATCATTAGTCAGTTTTTTTTAGATATTGATTGAAGGATCATTTTGAAACGGGGGGTACGATTTCCATACAAACTTAATTTACACAACTATGGGCGAATTAAGTATGAATGTACACTGAAATAGCTGTAATAGGCTTTTACAGTGAGTGGTCCTTATTACCGGCCAGTTATATAAAGTTGGAGTGTCAGCCGTTGGTCGTGGCAGTCGAGGCTTCAGAAAAAGAACTAACAGACTTTTACGACTATTTTGAGACATATGTTTTAAGCTCATTCACGTATTCAATGCCGAGTACCCGTTAGAAAGAATGACGAAAAAATTACTTTTTTGGTTTTTTATTAATATTTCTGTTATCCTACAGTTTTCTCCAACTTTATATAACTGGCCGGTAATAAAGACCACTGTAAAATTCTATAACAGCTATTTCAGTGTACATTTATACATTGTTTGCCCATAGTTGTGTAAATTCAGTTTGTATCGGAATCGAACAACCTTAAAGCTAGATGAGTCTAGGTGCCAGTTCCACGCGACCAAGCCTAAAAGAACAGGCACTATACTGTAGCTTGCTTCCTACCGTTTTTAAAAAAATCCTTGAACAAATGAAAATAAAGTTTTGAACTAAAATAACAACAGCTTAATTACGAGTGACGTACAAAGCGACATAGGAAGTGTTGCAAAAAAATAACGTACAAGCAAATTCGGTTGAAAAAACAAGCCAGAATAGTATTCGTAAATTGGACTACAAAATTGCAATCGACGAGCGCATAAAATACTGGGAGCAAAACAGAACTGAGCCACTTCCGACTTTTACCTACCACTTGTCGGTCTAGTTTTGCAACTGCTGTTTCTCATTGCATAATAAAAAACTACCATTTATACACCACACCGTATAAAGTTCAAATTTGAATGGCTGCCGTTACGTGGGTTTCCAATGCAGAAAAAGAGCAACATTTGATTTTAATACCGGTTTTCTCAGGCTTTCATGGACGCAAAGCTATAAACTTTTTAGTATCGCTGATTGGAACTGTTTCGAGTATTTTTCACACTAATATTAAAAGTTTTTAAATTAAAGCATGTTTTCGTGCAATGATTAATATTTTTGCATACTCTGAGAGGTTTTTCCATAAGCGATTCGCTGTGTTCAACTCATCAGTAGAAATGAAAAAGAAGAAGAAGATGCCGGAGGCTATAATTTAGGTTTTTTTTTAAATAAAAGTGAAAAGGTAGAATATGGTTAAGCATGCTCCATCTTAGGCTGCATCTCACTTTCCACCTGGTGCCATCACACCAAATCAGCCAAATGCTTAGCTAACTATAATTAAAAAAAAAAGTTAAAAAGATGATGTAAAATGAGTTTATTTGATGGAATTATTCCATGTTTAAATTCGAACATAGGCTACTTACTTGGGAAGGTTTGTCAGATTATTCCCGACCAAGAGACAGAGTGCACATACCTACATTCCGATCTGTATCTTTAGTAATCTTTGCGAAGTTCCTTTAAATAAATCTCAACAACTGAAAGAGATTTTCTTTTCATTCCTAGTGGTTACCGATAGAAAAGGCGGCGACCCCTATCGGCTGAGGATTTCTGTGAGGAATATTGCAAAATGTGTTGCGCGCATCGCACTGCGCTCCGATTCGATTTGGCATGGGTTGCGGTGCATTACCGGCACATGACATTTGAGACCTTTACTATTTCTTCTATCATGTAAATGGTGCACACTAGACAATTCTATATCAGTGAGGAATGGACGGACTGACTGTCATATTATCATACCGATCGAAAGGCTTCATCACAAGGATATATTTTTTTAAAATAACATAGTGTCAGGAATAAAAGGAAATCCATGAATCTTAACATTTATAATAAACAATTATCTTATCTTATTATACCTTTATATATATATATACATACATTATAATCTGAATCTCGGAAACGGCTCCAACGATTTTCATGAAATTTAGTAAACAAGAGATTTCGGGGGCAATAAATCGATCTAGCTAGGATTCGTTTTTAGAAAATGACGAAAAGTTGTTTTTTTGCAATAATCAGACAAACTGAATATATGACTGTTCTTGACATCTATTGGCGATTGTGGGCAACTAACTGCAACCTATTCCAGCAGATGGAGTAGTTGATTAAAAATAAGCCAATAAATATAATTTATGACTCTTACTGACATCTATTGACGAATAATAATACTATTTTTTTGATTGCTAACTAGCCAACATATTTTTTTTATTATTATGTCGTTAAGAACAATAAAATATTCATATTTCATCAGTATGTCATTCGTATTTAAACATAATATCAAAAAAATACGATTTCCAAAATTATAAAATTATAAAATCCCGATCGAAGCTCGGTCATACCAGCTCGTATTTTTAATACAAAATTAATCAATCCATTATCAAACGCTCAAAATGAAATTGAAAACGCGGTTTGAAAACCAAGTCGAAATTCGAATTTTAAAATAAAGTGTTTCGTCTTTTAAAATACCTATTGAAAATGTCTCGATAGTCGCAGTGTCGGGCCGAGTAGCTCAAGTGCTCTTGAGCTGAGATTAGACTCGTTGGTAAAGTGGCGAGAGCTAGCAAGTGTAAAGCGGTGAGTCAATTTCTACAATGTTGGAAAGGTAGTTAAATTCTCGTCGTAACTTGAGTGAAGAGTTTAAATTAATTGGAGCATTTTCACTTGAAAGTTGCGATTGCCAAAGCGAACTACCAATTACGGTGATTAAGGATTTACCTTTGTTCATACTTTAGCAACTATTTTAGTTTGGAGATAAAGGTGTTTATCCACATAATTATATTTTTTAAACGTAAGGTTCTAATAGTTTCTTGATTCGTTATTTCCAGGCCTGTCTAGCTAAAATTTGTGATCTTCTCTTCATGAAAGGACTTAAAGTGTTTTTTAGAGTTCTGTGCCTCAAAACAAAAATGGAACCTTTATAGAAACCTTTGGAACCTTTTTTTTTGGAACCCTTTTTTGTTGTCTGTTCTTGAAGCTGTGGAAAAATCAAAATTTAAGTTAACGTAAAAGAAGATACGGTTAAAAACGTACCGCAAAATAACGTATGTTTCGACACCTTTACGAGTATCGAAATTGTAAGGGTATTTTCCGTTGACCTAAAACTATGAAATATGGAAAGTAATACCGTCTTATAATACAAAATATATGAAAATTCTGATACATTTGTAATTGCACAAATGTATAGTTATAAGATTCTTTTCATTTTATTTAATCCTAATCGGGATTGTACTGTAAATCATAAAAAACAGAGTATTTATGCAAGAAACGGCAGTCAAAATTTTTTTTTTGTGTCTTATATAACATAATAGTTAGACATACTCTTATACTGTCGCTGACTTTTTGTTTATAATATGCACCTACAAATTTGTACGGAACTCTCGGTGGGCGAGTCCGACTCGCACTTGTCCGGATTTTTTTGTATTAGCAATTGTTTTGTGATGTGGCTATGGCGACAACACCTATTTTTACGTATAGCATAATCATTTTATTATGTTGGCAGTTCTAACATCACAATTTGCCTTTCAATTTTAAAACTGTATTTAGTTATTACAAGATCTTACAGCACTGGCAAAATTATTGTTATTTATAATAGTAATATGTAATAAGCAAGATCATACCAATAAAAAAAAAACTAGGGGTTTTCATCATCATCATCAGCCACAATTAGTCCAATGCTGGACTTATGAATAGTTATATCTCCTCCATTACGTGGGAGTTTGCTTGAGTCACTAGTCAGATTGAATTGTATTGGATTGTGTATTAACCTAACATAACCTTTATTGTTTCAGAGGTTGGTTAAGTGTCCCCCATGGCGGCCACAGTGTGTTCACAACTTCAAGCTTCAGTAAGCAATTAGGTTGGATTCGACACAACAGGATCAGCATAAAGGTAGGAGTAGGATAATACTTATTTTGTCATCAGCCAAAGTAACGCCACCTCCACTGCAATGCGGGCACATTCACAGCCCGTCTTCACTCACTGCTGGGTATAGGTCTTCCTCAGTTTGGACCAACTGTCCGATTCTGAGCTGTCCGCCCACTTCCACCACGCGACTTGACGATACCGTCCATACCTCTTTCTTACTTACAGGGCGTCCCACGCTTCTTTAGCTGGTTCTTGGCCAGATGTCATCATTACGCCCCTCAATGTGTCCTGACTCCATTTGAGGTCCATAATCCAACAGTGCTAATGCGCTGCGCCAGATACCCACCAGTCCTTGGGTCACGCGTCGCTTCGATCAGTCGCCTAGACAAAATTTTGTAGACCCGCAAGGCCGATATCATAATTATCATGGTTTACCCAGCAGCATATCATGTCTATACATATTAATGTATGTCTGTACATATTAATGTATAGACATGATATGCTGCTGGGTAAAGGCAAATGTTTAAAACAACTAGTGAATATTCATTGATCGTCTGAACGAATTGCGTTGCAAGAAGAGACCCGCTGTACTTACCATCACCGTGCGGACAACTTTGTCAGTTTTATTTTCGCTGCATTGGAGCGTATCAAACGTGGCTGGCGTGCAGGTTACTACTGGGTTACATCCGTGGCCCGTATGCTCAGTCGGACGCTCTAAGCTGGGCAACATTTTATTAAAGTATAAAAATACTTTGATAAAATGTAGCCCAGCTTAGAGAACTTTATTTTAAGCTTTGAGGTATCTGGAGCACACTGTGTCAGGTAAATTCTGTAGGACTACCACAAACTCTGTCTGGTTCTGTCTCTGGCTCTGGTTTTGGGCATCACACTGGCATTGCGTGTCGTTTTTAGAAATAAGCCTTGGGTTCAGATTCTGATAACGCACTCCTAGGCCGACCGCATCATAAGTGACGGACGCATCGTATCAAACATTTTATATACCATGAAGCGATCCGTACGGTGCGGATCATTGGACTTCCTATGCAATGAATATTATTATCCAGTTGATGCGATGCGTCCGGTACTTGCAATGCGGACACGTGGACAGTTGCCTCAAAATGATGAGGCTTTCTTTTCATGGGTTTAAAAAGCAATGATATTGACAGAAGTCACAATAGTCCATGGGAATTCATAATTACAAGAAACGCATTTGCGAGTTGTGCGTATGGAAACTACATGTTTAGGAAATTAAAATCGAAATTTTCTTTATTCAATGATAATACAAGAATCACTTTGTAAAGATAGGTGAGTCGACCAAGTTGAGTAAAAAGCGATGACATTAAACCTATAGGTAAACCTATCGTCAGCCATCGGTCCTACATTCAAAAACGCCCAGTCCATAGACGTATTCAAATATTTTTGCATTCACTTTACAAAAGTATGATTAATATACCCATCTCTCAGTATACTGTCTCATTTGAATACCACATTACGGTGAATATACGAGAAAAACATTTCCCAGCATTCATGAATTTCACTTGAGTGTGAGTAAAACATACAACAGCGCTTGGTTATAATACGTGGCTTTTATTTTGTAAGTGCTTTCAGTAGATATAAAAAAGCCTTTTTATCTACTTTAAAGGCCCGGCCACATCAAGGCGACAAACAGTGGTCTGCGATAAAACCGCGATAACATGCTGCCTGTTCGTCTTGGCTTGGTCCCGTGGAACTGGCACCTAGGCTCACCTAGCTTTAAGATGTATCAAAGTGATCCTTGTTATACTAATAGCAAAACTAAAAACATACTACTCCTTTCCTGTTTTTTTTTGTATAACCATAATATCTGTGAAAACTTGTAATTGGCCATCAGTTACCACGGATCTCTTAGGATTCATATATATAATTACTAGCTGTCACCCGCGACTTCGTCCGCGTGGTTAGTATAAAGTCATAGTTTGAGTTCGTTTAAAAGAAACTATTTCATGGTGGAAAGCGGACAACTATTGATATGTTTTCACTGTTTTTTTCGTATTTTTTGTGAGTTATTTTTCGTGAATTTGTCTTAGTGGCTCAGTTGGGTTATGTATGCGTTGGTTTTACATGACCAAGTGCTGATTACCTTAATTTTGAGTTTGCATTCAAAACTATATAAAGTGTGTTCGAAAGATGGTAAATGCTGTTGTAGCCGATTTTTTTCAGCTGTGTTTAGTTTTGGTATTATAGGTGCTTCCCGCGATTTTGTCTTAGTGTTTATCATGGGGTTTTTTGTAAACCTTTGTGTGTATTCAAACCTGGTGACAGATGCTGCGGTAGCAGATTTTTTTTTAAATGTTTTTTTGCGTATTTTGTAAAGCTCTTTTTCGTGATTTTATTTTAGTGGGTAATTTGGGCTATCGTATTCGTTGGTGTATAATCGAATCTTTTTTTTTTAGTTTGACATGATCAAATGCAAGTTACCATCGTTTTGAGCTTGTACTTTAGAGTGTATTTGAATTTGAAGGCGAGTGCTGTTGTAGCCGTTTTTTTTCAGCGGTGTTTAGTTTAAGTATGATAGATGATTCCCGCGATTTGTCTTGGTGGTTATCATCGGTTTTTTTGTAAACATTTGTGTGTATTAAAACCTGGTGACAAATGCTGCGGTAGCTGACAATTTTTTTATGTTTTATTTGCGTATTTTGTAAAGCAATTTTTTGTGATTTTATGTTATATTAGTGGCTAATTTGGGGTTTCGTATGCGTGTTGGTGTATAATTGAATCAGATTTTTTTAATTTGACATGACCAACTGTCGGTTACTATATTTTTGAGCTTGTACTTTAGAGTGTATTTGAAGGCGAGTGCTGTTGGAGCCGATTTTTTTCAGCAGTGTCTAGTTTAAGTATGATAGATGTTTCCCGCGATTTTGTCTTAGTGGTTATCATTGGTTTTTTTTGTTAACATTTGTGTGTATTAAAACCTGGTGACAGATGCTGCGGTAGCTGAAAATTTTTTATTGGTTTTTTTTGCGTATTTTGTAAAGATATTTCTTGTGATTTTATGTTATATTAGTGGCTGATTTGGGGGTTTGTATTAGTGTTGGTGTATAATCGAATCAGATTTTTTTAATTAGATATGGCCAACTGCTGGTTACCATAGTTTTGAGCATGTTAGGGTAGGTTTGAATGTGAAGGCGAGTGTTGTTGTGGTCGTTTTTGAAGCGGTGTTTAGTTTTGGTATGATAGGTGTTTTCCGCGATTTTGTCTTAGTGGTCACGTTGGGTTTTATGATTGTAAACTTTTGTGTGTATTCAAATTTGGTGACAGATGCTGCGGTAGCTGAATTTTTTTTACTGTTTTTTTGTGTATTTTGTAAAGCATTTTTTGTGATTTTTCTTCAAACTATTTTTCCCTTTTTTCTTCTTTTAGGGAATTTTTTTCCTATTTTCTTTCTTAGTGCACCTTTGCCCTATAAGAGGAACACATCTTCCAAGTTTCATGCTTCTAGGACTAATGGTTTAGGCTGTGTGTTGATTTTTCTTTAAACCATTTATCCCTTTTTTCTCCTCTTGGGGAAAAAAATTTCCAATTTCCTTTCTTCATACACCTCTACGCTATAAGAGGAACATACCCTCCAAGTTTAATGCTTCTAGGACTAATAATTAAGGCTGTGTGTTGATTTTTTTTTAAACCATTTATCCCCTTTTTCTCCTTTTTGGGAAAGAATTTTCCAATTTCTTTTCTTAGTGCACCTCTACGTTATAAGAGAAACATACCCTCCAAGTTTCATGCTTCTAAGACTAACGGTTTAGGCTGTGCGTTGATTGTCAGTCAGTCAGTCAGTCAGTCAGTAACGTAAGAGTTTTATATATTTAGATTCAATTGCTTGTAAATTTTCCTACAATTCCAAAATAATATACAAATAATTTAAGGCCTGCGCACATCTAGGCGATGGCGATGGCGATCAGCAGAAACGCTGTTTAATATGACAGCGATATTTGACAGCGTTTCAGCTGATAGCCATCGCCATCGCGTAGATGTGCGCAGCCCTTTAAACATTCAAAGAAGCCCAAAAATAAAAATGTTAATTTATGTTCTCTTTTCTTCAACGTACAACCTAACATTCCTACTTAACATTCCTTGTTATCAATATCTTTTATATTTGACTTATTTATTAACAATAACAATGTTATGATTATTTCATTAGTGAAAATGAAATAAATTCTATAAAATTGAATTGAATTAGAACATGAACGAATTCTGTATGAACTTCGGAAAATTGCTCTCATTAGAAGCAAAAATACGCGCGCCGTACTCTAAAGGTTGCATTCCGATCTCGGCAGCACGAAGCAGTGTTACTAAAAAACTACTGGTCTCCATACTTTTCTATAGGTTTACACAACAGTACATTCTGATCGGCAGCACTGCTGCGCGACACGGTCACCCCACCGCTTGCACAGATTTTGTTCGAAAAAATTAGGACACACATGAGTGCTGTCGTAGCACTGCAGTGGCAGCACTACTGCGTGCTGCCGAGATCGGCATACAACCTTTACTTGTCTATTTTTCCAATGTGCTACGACGTTTTCTGCTTGAAATGATATCGGTTGTACGTTATTTCTTCCGATGTCTGGAATTCTAGTCCTCGGCGAGAGTTCCGTGCAATTTCTTACAAAAGCGAACCACGCGAGTCTGCGAGCTCGGAAGAGTTATAAAAGATATGATGTTATTTGAAACCGAGGTAGAGATTTTATTTATTTTTACTCTCGCCTGTCAGGTCGCTTGGTATTACTGTAATAATAAAATAAGCTTTAAAATAAGGTACGAATGAAGGTAAGATTGGAACGGTTACTTTACGTAGGTACCAGACCTATCTCTTCATCATCACTAGAAGATCATCAAGAAAGAATCATCATCAAGAAAACTGAAAAGTATTAAGCATCGTATCGCAGTGCAATTTCTGAAAGGTGCGTAGCCTGTTAATCAACGACAGCTACCCAAAGTGCTTGCCTTAACAATTTGCCAGTACTGACGTAGTAGTAAACTAAGGTAAAGGGAAACATCGCGAGGAAACCGGCATATCGTAGAGCTGTAAAGTCCAAAAATATGTGTCAAGAGCACGAAAAGAGCCTCTCTGAGGCGCACTTAAAATCCTTTCACCACGAAAGAATCACACACACGATACGAATAAGAAGAAGAAGTAGTAAACTTCTGAGATAAAAATCACTCGCTATTTTCTCAGAAACTTCAACCCTCGCTTCACACCTTGGGTTGAGTTTCCGGAATTCCTTTCTTAATCCACCCCTACAACGAAGCCACTTACCATTTCAGTTCGCCCGCGTAAGTAACACCACCCTATTTCAGTCGTCAAGCAGTGACTGCATGTCATTGTGCTCCCATTTTGAGTAATGAGTAATAAAAATAAATAAAAACTTTTTATTTCAGACATTGATCCATAGGGGTTAGTAACATGATAAAATAACTTATTTTATAAGAAACAAGCGTTCACAAGCGAACGGGACTTGTAAAGGAAATTTAATATGCACTTGTATAGGGGATTTAATCCGTGTATATTTTTTAAATATGCACTTGCATAGGGAATTGAATTTTTTTATGTAAACTCTAAAATACAAACAAATATATAAGAATGTTATGTTGGTTTGTGTACGCTTCAAAAACTCAAAAAGTTCTGCACCCATCGAGCTGTTTTAGCGTGATATCCGCATCAAGGATTGTTTTTATGTGCCACAGCGAAGCGTGGCAGGGTATAGCTAGTTATCTAAACAAGTTTGCTATTTTGATGGCAATTGTTTATCCCTTTACAGTAGAAGCCTACCAGACGGGATACGATGAAGACAGGGTTTTTTTTGGGTCGCGACTCGTGGTCCCACTAATTTGACCCACTGGTGGGACAGTGTGTCGATTTAATGGGCTCGTGGACCCACTGTTTGGTGGGACCATCAGTCAACGTAATGCAGTCGCTCGTGGTCCCACTGATTTGGTCATAAGTGCTATAACACAAATATATTTGGTGTAGTCTCAGTAGTCCGGTTACAATTACAGTTTTTTTTTTTTTTTTTAGTTTTTTTTTAAAGGCCAGTATCTCAAGTGGCCAGTACCTGAAGAACTTACTTTAATTCAAGTATTTACTCTACGTATAAACTTGATGCAGTGGGGCCACGAACCTACGATTTCAACTATGACTGGTAGTCCCACTAAGCAGTGGGACCACGAACCCATGATTTCAGGGATAGTGGGACCACGAGTAATAGTGGTACAATCCCAGTGGGACCACGAGTCACGACCCTTTTTTTTTAACTTTGTAGCTTTGCGATTATCTGTCTTATGCTCCGTACTCACACACGGGTTTGCTCAATCGAGCTATCATGTTGAGTAAAAACCATGGCATGGGCTTTCATCCACACATTCAGCATTAATCTATTATCTAAGTCTTAGAGAAGCAATGAGGAAGAGCGATTCACCAGTCTTGCATGATTATTGAATTACGAGCTTCGCCATCATTGTTTGTAATTCATAGCAACAGGCATCTGCCGTTACTGTTGTGCCATTCAGTATGAAGCTGTGATGTATAATTGTACAAGTCCGGCACTGGTGGACCAGTGAAAGATGAGTGACTGTCTGGTGGACCAGACAGTCACTCATCTTCCTATAGGTAGGTAATATTTTTTTACCGCACTGATTAGGTGTTGTCCACACACTGAGACGAACGCTTACAGATGTCGTCCAGGATTCACATTTCATCGCAGTTAGCAATTTGATGTAGAAAGCCTTCATTTTTAAGCCGATTCAGTAGTAAAATGCATGCTTCGAAGACTTGACGCGTAAGTCTTTTGGTCGCTTAGTTTTTGTGGCACCCCTCAACTCGTTTTTTTGTTTCCCATTTGACGCAAGTAAATGTAAAATATAAAAATATTTATTTTCATAAAGGCATGCTTAGTGTTAAGTGCAACGCGCAAGTACTTCAATGTTGTTTTGACACTAAATCCAAAGCCCGCAGCAAGCTCGTAGATTGAGTGGATCCGCTTTCAGTATCACCTTAAATTTGTCGCTGTCGACAATGTTTACCGGCTGACCGCAAAGCTCGTTCTTCAACTAATTGCCAGATTTAAAACGATTGGACCAATAATGGACCGTGCATAAGCAAGTAGTGTTAAGCCCCTACACGTCGTTAATGTTTCGTGTTGTTTGTGGTGTAGCATATCCAAGTAGGAATTAATATACGAATTTTCGGTTTATTACTGTTATAATGAGAACGTTGTTGTGCTGACTCGTTTAATGGCTTCAAAAACAAAGTAGACAACTGGCTACGAATTAGTAAATCAGAATAATGACCAAAAAAAAGAACAATGTCTTGTCATGATAAAATTACCGTGGTTCAACGCTTTGTGACGTTAACAAATCAGGCTCCACTATAAAAACTATGTTACAATTTCACAAAAACAAAAAACGATCTATGATATTTTTATAAACCAAATTTTAAATTGTATTTCTGGAATTATGTTCGTTGTAAAGTTAGTTGTTGTATTGATTGCCCAGTCACCTTTAAATACAGCAAACGACTGAGAAATATTCATTCCACTGCAAACTACCATAAGAATAACATCTTCAATAAAAACGAATGTTCAAATGAAACTCTGGTGTTTTGTTGATGGACCCTGGATGGATACTCTTACATACATACATACGCACATAAAATGCCAAATCGCCCAAGTTTTTTGTAAGATCTTCGTTCGCTTCGCTCACTCTATCAATCACGGCTTTCAAATAAAATGTATTAGATTTTATTGCGCGCCAATCTACAGATAATTATATCTGAAAATGCTGGATAAAGAATCAAACTTCAAACTTACTTACTTTCAAACTCAATAAAATGTATTCAATACAACTGCAAGAATCACTTTGAAACGTCCTATAGCTAGGCGAGTCTACGTGCCAGTTCCACGCAACCAAGCCTAGAAGAACAGGCAACGAACTACGGCTCGGTTCCCACCGTTTTTTTATATGATCTTTTTACAAATCAAAAATAGTCTAAAATAATAGCAGTGAAGTTCCAGTGTGGTGCCACTTCACTTAGTCAGACGTATGCAATGCGTATATACATAAGCAAAAGTTTCAAAGACAGCACACGCTACGCTTCAAAGTTATAATAAAGTATCTACACAGCCTACTCTCAATTAAGACTGGTGTAGTGCCTAAGTCTTGGAAGTTTGCCAATGTGCAGCCTGTACCCAAGAAGGGAAGTTGCGCCAATCCTGCCAATTACAGACCCATCTCAGTAACGTCCATACTGTGCAAGAGTATGGAACGTATACTTAACAACAAGCTCCTGGCATACCTCGAAGACAATGATCTCCTAAGCGACCGGCAATACGGGTTTCGCCGAAACCGGTCTACTGGAGATCTTCTTGCGTATGTCACGCATGTATGGAGCGAAGCCATTGAGAAAAACGGAGAAGCTCTTGCAGTATCTCTGGACATCTCAAAGGCATTTGACAGGGTTTGGCACGACGGCCTTTTAGGCAAGCTTCCATCGTACGGCTTACCCGCTGGCCTTTGTGTGTGGGTATCAGACTTTCTGAGGGACCGATCACTTCGAGTAGTCGTTGACGGATGCTCGTCTGATCACATGGCAATTAATGCCGGGGTTCCTCAGGGATCAGTTTTCTCTGCGACACTGTTTTTGCTGCACATCAATGATCTGCTTAAGCCCGGAATCATTGGGTATGCAGACGACAGCACAGTCGTAGAGAGCTACATACCCGACACACGTTCTAGCGGATTGCAGACCCAGTCTTGTAGAGAGGCCATGGTTGATCGAATGAACTTGACTTTGAAAGCAGTTGCTGATTGGGGGGATGCCAATCTGGTCAAGTTCAATGCTTCGAAGACCCAGGCGTGTCTTTTTTCTACTAAAAAGAGTCCATTCCACGTGACTCCTACTCTCCGTGATGTATCTCTACCGATTTCGGACCAACTTGAGCTTCTAGGGTTCACGCTAACCAGAAAATTGAATTTTGGCTCGTTCATAGAGTCCAAGGCCAAGACAGCTGCGAAGAAGCTAGGCGTTCTATCGAAGGTGAGACAGTACTTCACACCGGGACAGCTTCTCAACCTGTACCAAGCACAAGTCCGATCGTGTATGGAGTACTGTTCTCATCTCTGGGATGGCTCTGCCAAATACCAGCTTGAGGCATTGGAATCTATTGAGAGACGAGCCAAAAGACTCATTGGTAGCGACACTCTAGTCGAATCTAAGCTCCTGAGTCTCGAACATCGCCGTAAAGTAGCCAGTCTATCGGTATTTTATAGGATACATTTCGGAGAGTGTGCGATGGAACTTCACGATTTAGTTCCCCCATCCCCATTTTATCATCGGACGACTAGACGTACGGAAATGCGACATCCATACATGGTTGATGTTCCAACTGTCCGCACCAAGCGCTTTGCTTCAACTTTTTTGTTGCGGACAGCCAAGGAGTGGAATTCCTTGCCGGCGTCTGTTTTTCCGGACACTTATAACTTGGATGTTTTTAAGAGTAGAGTGAACAGGTATCTTCTAGGTAAGCGTGCTACACAAATAGTAGGTACACACATTGCAAATTGACATGTCATTGTTAGCTTCCTATGGGTAGAGTGACCGGGACATCGGGCCACGCAGTTTTATCATTCATATAGCTATCTAGAGTATGGTACGCTTTCTTTATTAATTATTCTTAACATAGGCTTTAAACTTTCGAATAGGAAGCTTAGTAGCATTTTCCGAAAGTTTATTATCTATGAAGTTAAGTGACTCTCCATTAAGTATAATATTAGAATCTTCAATGACACAGGTAAATACCAATTATAACGAGCGATTGCTATCGCCATTCTTTTTTCTATCGCTTTCATCAAATTATTAATACTTATTTAATTCAAACAGAGTTTGGCGCAATTCAATCAAACAGTGGCCTAAAGCCTAAGTAAGGTTTTTCTAACCACTGAGTTCTCGATACAACATAAAACTGCAACTACTTAATTCTGTGGGTGTAATTCCTGATGACAGCAGCGCTGCACTGAAAATCCCCGGAGTCTTAATCCAAGTTGGTAATCGATTGGATCAGACCAGTCAGTAAAGATTCAAACCAAGTTGCCCCTTGATTTGAATCTTGAATTTGGTTTGAGAGCATGTGCTAAACTAGTTGCTTCTGACACAATATAAATCATCTAGAATAAATGCGAAGGGAAGTGAGTGACGTATTAGGGAGGAGGCCTATACCCAGCAGTGGGTGCATACAGGCTGAATAGATAGATAGATAGAATAAATGCCAGCGTCTGTTCATTTCATAGGGTTAAATAATATTAACATATCAAATATTTTAATAATAATGGTTGGCGGGGTCCACGTTTTTGTATTCGTTCTTGCTTGTTCATCGATGTCAGTGGAACCAGGAAATCAAAGTGTACAAAGTAAGTCAATGAATTAAAAACATTTGAATTACAATGAACACATTCAATTACCTGTTAGCACTTGGATGAAGCTCTTCTTATTCTTCATGTTTGCTGTAGTATGTGGTTAGACCAATTTTGAAGTTTCTTTGGTAAAAAAATGCCCTTACCTATGGTAAGAGCATGAACAAAACAGTTGCCTCTGACGCCATATAAATCATCTAAAATAGCTGAAAACACCTGTTTATTTTAATGGTGAAATAAATCATTTAATCATAATTATTATCAAATATTTTAATAATGGTTACTAGGGTCCATGTTTTTGTTTTCGTTCTTGCTTGTTCTTCGATGTTAGTGTTAGTAAAAAAATGCTCTTACTTATGGTACGAGCATGAACAAAACAGTTGCCTCTGATGCTATATAAATCATATAAGACAGCTTAAAACACCTGTTTATTTTCATGGTTAAATAAATCATTTGAACATAATTATTATCATATATTTTAAGAATGGTTAGTAGGGTCCATGTTTTTGTTTTCGTTCTTGCTTGTTCTTCGATGTTAGTGGAACAGTAAAATTGTATTTGTTCAAAGTATTACAATGAATTCAAAACAATTGGAATACAATGAGCAAATTCAGTTACCTGTTAGCACTTGGATGAAGTTCTTCTTCTTCAAATTGACACATAGTGAAAACTGCTTCCCATCGCACTGATAACTTTTTTATTTTTGTTTTCTTTATAATAATGTAATAACTACTTAGTCTTAGCTCACTTCTCTTATTTTTATTTTTTGTTTACTTACTATTTAATTTTTTTATTTACTACATCGTCCGTGACATTACTCGCCCTAGGCCCAGCAGAATACCAGTGTTGCACTGAGTGGGGTGACCTACACAGTGCAACAAATACTGAGCCGGGGCCTAATTGACCTGTAGTGTCTAAAGACAGCTGCCTACCTGCTTATCCTTTAATGATTATTTTCTTTTTTATAATTTTTTATGTGATTTTATTTTTTATTTTTTAAGTAGGTAGGTATTCCTGTGTATACACCACTACTTTTTAATTACCAGAAAAAAAAAATAGGGTAATGTAGTAGGGATAGAACATTATGAATGTGCAATCAGTATTTTTAGTTTCGATAAAATGACAAAGTTATTAAATGTTAAAATTTTCAGAATTTCTGCATAAAATTATGGACATATTAGTTACGTAGTACTAGAGAGAAAAAAAATTACGCTGTTCGGTTCCGCTTGGTATTTAGCGTTTATGAATGAAATGATTTTTGCTTGTTGAATCATTTCTCAATATTTGACTAAAAATTATTTAAAAAGATTTTTTTTGTCTCAAAAAAAAATTTTTTTTTTCGTGGATGTGTTCAGTATCGACAGCCAATATCGGCATTTTTTTTTTTTTGGTAATTAAAAAGTTGGGGTGTATAAGTAGGTCAATAAAATGCTTTTCTTTATTTCTTTCTTTCTTTCTTCTTATTCTTCACGTTTGCTGCGTTGTGTGGTTAGACTAATTATAAAGTACCTTTGGTAAAAAAATGTCCGTACATAAGTACCATAAGTTACCATAAGGTAAGAGCATGAACAGAAACAGTTGCCTCTGACGCTATATAAATCATGTACAACAGCTAAATACACTTGTTTATTTTAATGGTTAAATAAATACTACAAACATATTATCAAATATTTTGCTAATGATAGGTGGGATCCATCTTTTCGTTTTCATTCTTGCTTGTTCGTCGATGTTAGTGGAACAGTAATCTTGAAAGTGTACAAAAGCACTAGCACTTATAAAATTAACACAATCGATATGCATAATTATAAAGAACAAACGATTTGTTCCATATAATTATGTACAAAGCACGTCAATGAATAAAAAAGCAGCCAAGTGCGAGTTGGACTCGCCCATAAAGGGTTCCGTAGCATCAAGTAACATTAATATAAAGGTTCTTGTAGTTCGTCGAAAGGTAAATTGCGGTTTACGATTTGTGACGTATAAAAAAAACATCAAATATTTTAATAATGGTTAGTAGGGTCCATGTTCTTGTTTGCGTTCTTGCTTGTTCGTCGATGTTAATGAAACAGTCATCTCAAAGGTGTTCAAAGTAAACCAATGAATTTAAAACAATTGAGTTACAATGAACACATTCAATTATATGTTAGCACTTGGATGAAGCCCTTCTTATTCTGCACGTTTGCTGCCGTGTGTGGTTATGCAAATAATAAAGGTAAATAGGTTAAGTAGGTAGGTTAAGTAAAGTTAGGTACCTAAGGTAAGAGCATAAACAAAACAGTTGCCTGTGACGCTATAAAAAGCATCTACAATAGCTGAAAACACCTGCTTATTTTTATGGTGAAATAAATCATATAAACATAACAATTATCAAATATTTTAATAATAGTTTTTAGGGTCCATGTTCTCGTTTGCGTTCTTGCTTGTTCGTCGGTGTTAATGAAACAGTCATCTCGATAGTGTTCAAAGTCTCCAATTAATTAAAAACAATTGAGTTACAATGAACACATTCAATTGTCTGTTATCACTTGGATGAAGCTCTTCTTATTCTTCATGTTTGCTGCAGTGTGGTAAAGTTAGACTAATTATGAAGAATCTTTGGTACAAAAATGCCCTTATGGTACGAGCATGAACAAAACAGTTGCCTCTGATGCTATATAAATCATCTAAGATAGCTTAAAACACATGTTTATTTTTATGGTAAAATAAATAATATATATACATAGTTATTATCATACATATTAATAGAGGTAAGTAGGGTCCATGTTTTTGTTTTCGATCTTGCTTGTTCATCGATGAAAGTGGAACAGTTAACTTTAATATGTACAAAGTATTACATTGAATTCAAAACAATTGGAATACAATGAACAAATTCAGTTACCTGTTAGCACTTGGATGAAGCTCTTCTTATTATTCACGTTTGCTGCAGTGTGTGGTTAGACTAATCATAAAGTACCTATGGTAAAAAAACGCCCGTACTTATGGTAAGAAAATGAACAGAAACAGTTGCCTCTGATGCTATATAAATCATTATTATAAGATTACTTAAAACGCATGTTTATTTTTATGGTAGAGTAAATAAATTATATACCTACATAATTATTATCAAATATTTTTCATCCCACCAGCTCAGAAAGTGTGTTTTTGCTGTTCAATATCTGACTGCAAAAGCCGTTTTTATCCTGTAGAGGATAAAGTAAATTTGAATTTAGAATATCGTGTTCACTAAGTTTGTGAATACACAATCTATTTACTTCTACCTCCATGGTGCCAAATTTATCATACAACCTTTTTAATTTGTTAAAAACTCGCACTCGTAACCTTCTTGGTGTATTTGTGAATTCAAAACATCATTAAACCTATTTACTTTTACCTGCATGGTGCCAAATTTATCATACAACCTTTTTAAATTTGTTAAAAACTCATACTCGGAACCTTCTTGGTGTGTTACTTTTAGTCGCACCATGTTATTCTTTGCATTTAGTCATTTCCTCGCTGAGGTGGGATGAAAAGTTACGTGTTGCACTCGAGTGCAAAGATTTTTCACCTTGTGCTCTTTTGATTTCTTCGCCAACGCTTAGGATTCTGACTTTTAAACCACTCGCTGTACGCTCGTGGTTAAATTTTAGAATCCTTCGCTTGCTCGGTCATCAAAATTGAGCACGCGGTTAAAAAGCATCTTTGCACTCTTGTATAACAAATAACTATTAATAATGATTGGTAGGGTCCATGTTCTCGTATGCGTTCTTGCTTGTTCGTCGATGTTAATAAAACAGTCATCTCGAATATGTTTAAAGTCTACCAATTAATTTAAAACAATTGAGTTACAAAGAACACATTCAATTATCTGTAAGCACTCGGATGAAGCTCTTCTTTCTTCATGTTTGCTGCAAAGTGGTAAGGTTAGACTAATTATGAAGAACCTTCTGTAAAAAATGCCCTTACTTATTGTACGAGCGGTTAGTAGAGTCCATGTTTTTGTTTTCGTTCTTGCTTTTACATCGATTTTAACAAATATGTACAAAATAAGTCAAGAAGTTAAAATCAATTGAATTACATGAACAAATTCAATTTTCTGTAAGCACTTGGAAAAAGCTTTTCTTTTTCTTCACGTTTGCTGCAGTGTGTGGTTTAATTAATCATAAATCATCTATAATAGCTGAAAACACTTATCTATTTTTATGATGGAATAAATAATATATTTATTATCAAATATTTAATAATGGTTGGTAAGGTCCATGTTCTCGTTTTTGTACTTGCTTTTTCATCGTTGTTATTGGAACAGTGAAATCGAAAGTGTACAAAGTATGTCAATGAATTAAAAACATTTGACTAACAATGAACACATTCAATTACCTGTTAGCACTTGGATGAAGCTTTTCTTATTGTTCAAGTTTGCTGCAGTGTGTGGCTAGATTAAACATAATGTTCGTTAGGTACAAAACAGTTGCCTCTAACGCTACATAAAACATCTACATAAATCATCTAAGAGCATAAACAAAAATAGTTGCCATGGACGATATTTAACTTGTCTACAATAGCTGAAAACACCTATTTATTTTAATGATGTAATAAATAATATTTACATAATTATTATCAAATATTTAACAATGGTTGGTAGGGTCCATGATCTCGTTTGCGTTCTTGCTTGTTCGTCGATGTTAATGAAACAGTCATCTCAAATACGTTCAAAGTCACTCAATTAATTAAAAACAATAGAGTTACAATGAACACATTGAATTTTCTGTGAGCACTTGGATAAAACTCTTCTTATTCTTCATGTTTGCTGCAGTGTGTGGTTAGGTAAGACAAATTATGAAGTACCTTTGTTTGAAAAACAGTTGTATCTGACGCTTTATAAATCATCGAAGATAGCTTAAAACGCCTGTTTATTTTTATGGTAAAAGACAAAATATATATACATAATCAAATATTTTAATAATAATTGAAAGGGTCCAAATTCTCGTTTGCATTCTTGCTTGTTCGTCGATGTTAGTGGAACAGTAAACTTGAATGTGTGAAGTATTCCAATGAATTCAAAGCAATTGAAATAAAATGAACAAATTCAGTTACCTGTTAGCACTTGGATGAAGCTCTTCTTATTCTTCACGTTTGCTGCAGTGTGTGGTTAGACTAATTATAAAGTACCTAGAGTAAAAAAACACCCGTACCTATGGTAAAAGCATGAACAAAAACAGTTGCCTCTGACGTTTAAATCATCTACAACAGCTTAAAACACTTATTTTTTTGATGGTGAAATAAATACTACAAACATAATTATCAAATATTTTGCTAATGATTGGTGAGATCCATTTTTTCCTTAACATTCTTGCTTGTTCGTCGATGTTAGTGGAACAGTAATTTTTAAAGTGTACAAAGCACTAGCACTTTTAAAATTAACACAATCTATATGCATAATTATATGGAACAAACGATTTGTTCCATATAATTATGTACAAAGCACGTCAATGAATAAAAAACGATTGAATTACAATGAACTTATTCAACTATCTGTAAGCGCTTGGAAAAAGCTCTTCTTATTCTTTACGTTTGCTGCAGTGTGTTTTAAGACCAATAATAATGTACCAACGGTAAAAACAGTTGTCACTGACGCTATATAAATCAACGAAAATAGCTGAAAACACCTGTTTATTTTAATACTTAAAACTGCAACTACATAATTCTGTGGGTGTTATTCTTGATGACAGCAGCGCTGCACTGAAAATCTGCACTTGAAATCCCCGGAGTCTTAATCCAAGTTGGTAATCGATTGGATCAGACCAGTCAGTGAAGATTCAAACCAAGTTGCCCCTTGATTTGAATCTTGAATTTGGTTTGAGAGCATGTGCTAAACTAGTTGCTTCTGACACAATATAAATCATCTAGAATAAATGCGAAGAGAAGTGAGTGACGTATTAGGGAGGAGGCCTATACCCAGCAGTGGGTGCATACAGGCTGAATAGATAGATAGAATAAATGCCAGCGTCTGTTCATTTCATAGGGTTAACAAATAATATTAACATATCAAATATTTTAATAATAATGGTTGGCGGGGTCCACGTTTTTGTATTCGTTCTTGCTTGTTCATCGATGTCAGTGGAACCAGGAAATCAAAGTGTACAAAGTAAGTCAATGAATTAAAAACATTTGAATTACAATGAACACATTCAATTACCTGTTAGCACTTGGATGAAGCTCTTCTTATTCTTCATGTTTGCTGTAGTATGTGGTTAGACCAATTTTGAAGTTTCTTTGGTAAAAAAATGTCCTTACCTATGGTAAGAGCATGAACAAAACAGTTGCCTCTGACGCCATATAAATCATCTAAAATAGCTGAAAACACCTGTTTATTTTAATGGTGAAATAAATCATTTAATCATGATTATTATCAAATATTTTAATAATGGTTAGTAGGGTCCATGTTTTTGTTTTCGTTCTTGCTTGTTCTTCGATGTTAGTGGAACAGTAAACTTGTATTTGAACAAAGGATTCCAATGAATTCAAAACAATTGAAATAAAATGATCAAATTCAGTTACCTGTTAGCACTTAGATGAAGCTCTTCTTATTCTTCACGTTTGCTGCGGTGTGTGGTTAGACTAATTATAAAGTACCTATGGTAAAAAAACGCCCGTACCTATGATTAGAGCATGAACAAAAACAGTTGTCTCTGACGCTTTATAAATCATCTACAACAGCTAAAAACGCCGGTTTATTTCAATGGTAAAAAAAATAGCAGATACACATAATTATTATCATATATTTTAATAATGGTTAGTAAGGTCCATGTTTTTGTTTTCGTTCTTGCTTGTTCTTCGATGTTAGTGGAACAGCGAAATCGAAAATGTACAAAATAAGTCGATGAATTAAAAACAAATGAATTACAATGAACACATTCAATTATCTGTAAGCATTCGGAAGAAGCTCTTCTTATTCTTCACGTTTGCTGGGGTCCGGTTAATGTACGTCCAGTTATTGTACAGCATGTTATTGTACACCATGTTAAAACGAAACCTTTTTTCATTTTTTGGATTAGTTTTCACCTGCCGTACAATAACTGGCTGCGAATTAACTGGGTGCACAAAATTGTCACGTGATGTTATTGTACAGCATGTTAATTGGATGCCATTAGGGCCCGTGCACACTGAGGCAATTCAACTATTTCTTATTTTTTGTAGGCAATTGATACTGCACCATAAGAGAATAGCCCCTTTGGGGTAAATGTAAAAAAAAAAATTCTGGCACTGCGGCGGCCGCTGCCGCGGCACGCTCGCTTTGCTCGCTCGCCTTGTGCGTTATTTATATGTTCTAACATAACCTAACCTCAAGTTTGTCTTGTTCAAGTTTGCTGCAGTGTGTGGCTAGATTAAACATTATGTACGTAAGGTACAAAACAGTTGCCTCTAACGCTATATAAATCATCTACAATAGCTGAAAACACCTGTTTATTTTGATGGTTTATTTTTATCTGTAAGCACTTGGTGAGCTCTTCTTATTCTTCATGTTTGCTGCAGTGTGTGGTTAAACTAATTATAAAGTACCTGCGGTAAAAAAACCCTTTACTTATGGTAAGAGCATAATAAAAAAAAAATGCCATTGACTTGGCATTGATTTTTAACTTGTCTACAATAGCTGAAAACACCTATTTATTTTTATGATGTAATAAATAATATTTACATAATTATTATCAAATATTTAAAAATGGTTGGTAGGGTCCATGATCTCGTTTGCGTTCTTGCTTGTTCGTCGATGTTAATGAAACAGTCATCTCAAATACGCTCAAAGTCATTCAATTAATTAAAAACAATTGAGTTACAATGAACACATTGAATTTACTGTGAGCACTTGGATAAAACTCTTCTTATTCTTCATGTTTGCTGCAGTGTGTGGTAAGATAAGACTAATTATGAAGTACCTATGTTTGAAAAACAGTTGAATCTGACGCTTTATAAATCATCGAACAATGCTTAAAACGCCTGTTTATTTTTATGGTAAACGAAATAATATATTATACATAATCAAATATTTTAATAATGGTTGGTAGGGTCCATGATCTCGTTTGCGTTCTTGCTTGTTCGTCGATGTTAATGAAACAGTCATCTCAAAGGTGTTCAAAGTATACCAATGAATTAAAAACAAATGAATTACAATGAACACATTCAATGATCTGTAAGCACTTGGAAGAAGCTCTTCTTATTCTTCACGTTTGCTGCAGTGTGTGGTTAGATTAATCATAATGTTCGTAAGGTACAAAACAGTTGCCTCTGACTCTATAAAAAGCATCTACAATAGCTGAAAACACCTGTTTATTTTTATGGTGGAATAAATCATATAAACATAACAATTATCAAATATTTTAATAATAGTTTGTAGGGTCCATGTTCTCGTTTGCGTTCTTGCTTGTTCGTCGGTGTTAATGAAACAGTCATCTCGATAGTGTTCAAAGTCTCCAATTAATTAAAAACAATTGAGTTACAATGAACACATTCAATTATCTGTAATCACTTGGATGAAGCTCTTCTTATTCTTCATGTTTGCTGCAGTGTGGTAAAGTTAGACTAATTATGAAGAATCTTTGGTACAAAAATGCCCTTATGGTACGAGCATGAACAAAACAGTTGCCTCTGATGCTATATAAATCATCTAAGATAGCTTAAAACACATGTTTATTTTTATGGTAAAATAAATAATATATATACATAAGTAGGTAAGTAGGGTCCATGTTTTTGTTTTCGATCTTGCTTGTTCATCGATGAAAGTGGAACAGTTAACTTTAATATGTACAAAGTATTACATTGAATTCAAAACAATTGGAATACAATGAACAAATTTAGTTACCTGTTAGCACTTGGATGAAGCTCTTCTTATTATTCACGTTTGCTGCGGTGTGTGGTTAGACTAATCATAAAGTACCTATGGTAAAAAAACGCCCGTACTTATGGTAAGAGCATGAACAGAAACAGTTGCCTCTGATGCTATATAAATCATTATTATAAGATTACTTAAAACGCATGTTTATTTTTATGGTAGAGTAAATAAATTATATACCTACATAATTATTATCAAATATTTTTCATCCCACCAGCTCAGAAAGTGTGTTTTTGCTGTTCAATATCTGACTGCAAAAGCCGTTTTTATCCTGTAGAGGATAAAGTAAATTTGAATTTAGAATATCGTGTTCACTAAGTTTGTGAATACACAATCTATTTACTTCTACCTCCATGGTGCCAAATTTATCATACAACCTTTTTTAATTTGTTAAAAACTCGCACTCGTAACCTTCTTGGTGTATTTGTGAATTCAAAACATCATTAAACCTATTTACTTTTACCTGCATGGTGCCAAATTTATCATACAACCTTTTTAAATTTGTTAAAAACTCATACTCGGAACCTTCTTGGTGTGTTACTTTTAGTCGCACCATGTTATTCTTTGCATTTAGTCATTTCCTCGCTGAGGTGGGATGTAAAGTTACGTGTTGCACTCGAGTGCAAAGATTTTTCACCTTGTGCTCTTTTGATTCCTTCGCCAACGCTTAGGATTCTGACTTTTAAACCACTCGCTGTACGCTCGTGGTTAAATTTTAGAATCCTTCGCTTGCTCGGTCATCAAAATTGAGCACGCGGTTAAAAAGCATCTTTGCACTCTTGTATAACAAATAACTATTAATAATGATTGGTAGGGTCCATGTTCTCGTATGCGTTCTTGCTTGTTCGTCGATGTTAATAAAACAGTCATCTCGAATATGTTTAAAGTCTACCAATTAATTTAAAACAATTGAGTTACAAAGAACACATTCAATTATCTGTAAGCACTCGGATGAAGCTCTTCTTTCTTCATGTTTGCTGCAAAGTGGTAAGGTTAGACTAATTATGAAGAACCTTTTGTAAAAAATGCCCTTACTTATTGTACGAGCGGTTAGTAGAGTCCATGTTTTTGTTTTCGTTCTTGCTTTTACATCGATTTTAACAAATATGTACAAAATAAGTCAAGAAGTTAAAATCAATTGAATTACAATGAACAAATTCAATTTTCTGTAAGCACTTGGAAAAAGCTTTTCTTTTTCTTCACGTTTGCTGCAGTGTGTGGTTTAATTAATCATAAATCATCTATAATAGCTGAAAACACTTATCTATTTTTATGATGTAATAAATAATATAATTATTATCAAATATTTAATAATGGTTGGTAAGGTCCATGTTCTCGTTTTTGTACTTGCTTTTTCATCGTTGTTATTGGAACAGTGAAATCGAAAGTGTACAAAGTATGTCAATGAATTAAAAACATTTGACTAACAATGAACACATTCAATTACCTGTTAGCACTTGGATGAAGCTTTTCTTATTGTTCAAGTTTGCTGCAGTGTGTGGCTAGATTAAACATAATGTACGTTAGGTACAAAACAGTTGCCTCTAACGCTACATAAAACATCTACATAAATCATCTAAGAGCATAAACAAAAATAGTTGCCATGGACGATATTTAACTTGTCTACAATAGCTGAAAACACCTATTTATTTTAATGATGTAATAAATAATATTTACATAATTATTATCAAATATTTAACAATGGTTGGTAGGGTCCATGATCTCGTTTGCGTTCTTGCTTGTTCGTCGATGTTAATGAAACAGTCATCTCAAATACGTTCAAAGTCACTCAATTAATTAAAAACAATAAGAGTTACAATGAACACATTGAATTTTCTGTGAGCACTTGGATAAAACTCTTCTTATTCTTCATGTTTGCTGCAGTGTGTGGTTAGGTAAGACAAATTATGAAGTACCTTTGTTTGAAAAACAGTTGTATCTGACGCTTTATAAATCATCGAAGATAGCTTAAAACGCCTGTTTATTTTTATGGTAAAAGACAAAATATATATACATAATCAAATATTTTAATAATAATTGAAAGGGTCCAAATTCTCGTTTGCATTCTTGCTTGTTCGTCGATGTTAGTGGAACAGTAAACTTGAATGTGTGAAGTATTCCAATGAATTCAAAGCAATTGAAATAAAATGAACAAATTCAGTTACCTGTTAGCACTTGGATGAAGCTCTTCTTATTCTTCACGTTTGCTGCAGTGTGTGGTTAGACTAATTATAAAGTACCTAGAGTAAAAAAACACCCGTACCTATGGTAAAAGCATGAACAAAAACAGTTGCCTCTGACGTTTAAATCATCTACAACAGCTTAAAACACTTATTTTTTTGATGGTGAAATAAATACTACAAACATAATTATCAAATATTTTGCTAATGATTGGTGAGATCCATTTTTTCCTTAACATTCTTGCTTGTTCGTCGATGTTAGTGGAACAGTAATTTTTAAAGTGTACAAAGCACTAGCACTTTTAAAATTAACACAATCTATATGCATAATTATATGGAACAAACGATTTGTTCCATATAATTATGTACAAAGCACGTCAATGAATAAAAAACGATTGAATTACAATGAACTTATTCAACTATCTGTAAGCGCTTGGAAAAAGCTCTTCTTATTCTTTACGTTTGCTGCAGTGTGTTTTAAGACTAATAATAATGTACCAACGGTAAAAACAGTTGTCACTGACGCTATATAAATCAACGAAAATAGCTGAAAACACCTGTTTATTTTAATACTTAAAACTGCAACTACATAATTCTGTGGGTGTTATTCTTGATGACAGCAGCGCTGCACTGAAAATCTGCACTGGAAATCCCCGGAGTCTTAATCCAAGTTGGTAATCGATTGGATCAGACCAGTCAGTGAAGATTCAAACCAAGTTGCCCCTTGATTTGAATCTTGAATTTGGTTTGAGAGCATGTGCTAAACTAGTTGCTTCTGACACAATATAAATCATCTAGAATAAATGCGAAGAGAAGTGAGTGACGTATTAGGGAGGAGGCCTATACCCAGCAGTGGGTGCATACAGGCTGAATAGATAGATAGAATAAATGCCAGCGTCTGTTCATTTCATAGGGTTAACAAATAATATTAACATATCAAATATTTTAATAATAATGGTTGGCGGGGTCCACGTTTTTGTATTCGTTCTTGCTTGTTCATCGATGTCAGTGGAACCAGGAAATCAAAGTGTACAAAGTAAGTCAATGAATTAAAAACATTTGAATTACAATGAACACATTCAATTACCTGTTAACACTTGGATGAAGCTCTTCTTATTCTTCATGTTTGCTGTAGTATGTGGTTAGACCAATTTTGAAGTTTCTTTGGTAAAAAAATGCCCTTACCTATGGTAAGAGCATGAACAAAACAGTTGCCTCTGACGCCATATAAATCATCTAAAATAGCTGAAAACACCTGTTTATTTTAATGGTGAAATAAATCATTTAATCATAATTATTATCAAATATTTTAATAATGGTTAGTAGGGTCCATGTTTTTGTTTTCGTTCTTGCTTGTTCTTCGATGTTAGTGGAACAGTAAACTTGTATTTGAACAAAGGATTCCAATGAATTCAAAACAATTGAAATAAAATGATCAAATTCAGTTACCTGTTAGCACTTAGATGAAGCTCTTCTTATTCTTCACGTTTGCTGCGGTGTGTGGTTAGACTAATTATAAAGTACCTATGGTAAAAAAACGCCCGTACCTATGATTAGAGCATGAACAAAAACAGTTGCCTCTGACGCTTTATAAATCATCTACAACAGCTAAAAACGCCGGTTTATTTCAATGGTAAAAAAAAATAGTAGATACACATAATTATTATCATATATTTTGATAATGGTTAGTAAGGTCCATGTTTTTGTTTTCGTTCTTGCTTGTTCTTCGATGTTAGTGGAACAGCGAAATCGAAAATGTACAAAATAAGTCAATGAGTTAAAAACAAATGAATTACAATGAACACATTCAATTATCTGTAAACATTCGGAAGAAGCCCTTCTTATTCTGCACGTTTGCTGCCGTGTGTGGTTATGCAAATAATAAAGGTAAATAGGTTAAGTAGGTAGGTTAAGTAAAGTTAGGTACCTAAGGTAAGAGCATAAACAAAACAGTTGCCTGTGACGCTATAAAAAGCATCTACAATAGCTGAAAACACCTGCTTATTTTTATGGTGAAATAAATCATATAAACATAACAATTATCAAATATTTTAATAATAGTTTGTAGGGTCCATGTTCTCGTTTGCGTTCTTGCTTGTTCGTCGGTGTTAATGAAACAGTCATCTCGATAGTGTTCAAAGTCTCCAATTAATTAAAAACAATTGAGTTACAATAAACACATTCAATTATCTGTTATCACTTGGTTGAAGCTCTTCTTATTCTTCATGTTTGCTGCAGTGTGGTAAAGTTAGACTAATTATGAAGAATCTTTGGTACAAAAATGCCCTTATGGTACGAGCATGAACAAAACAGTTGCCTCTGATGCTATATAAATCATCTAAGATAGCTTAAAACACATATTTATTTTTATGGTAAAATAAACAATACATATACATAGTTATTATTATACATATTAATAGAGGTAAGTAGGGTCCATGTTTTTGTTTTCGATCTTGCTTGTTCATCGATGAAAGTGGAACAGTTACCTTTAATATGTACAAAGTATTACATTGAATTCAAAACAATTGGAATACAATGAACAAATTCAGTTACCTGTTAGCACTTGGATGAAGCTCTTCTTATTATTCACGTTTGCTGCGGTGTGTGGTTAGACTAATCATAAATTACCTATGGTAAAAAAACGCCCGTACTTATGGTAAGAGCATGAACAGAAACAGTTGCCTCTGATGCTATATAAATCATTATTATAAGATTACTTAAAACGCATGTTTATTTTTATGGTAGAATAAATAAATTATATACCTACATAATTATTATCAAATATTTTTCATCCCACCAGCTCAGAAAGTGTGTTTTTGCTGTTCAATATCTGACTGCAAAAGCCGTTTTTATCCTGTAGAGGATAAAGTAAATTTGAATTTAGAATATCGTGTTCACTAAGTTTGTGAATACACAACCTATTTACTTCTACCTCCATGGTGTCAAATTTATCATACAACCTTTTTTAATTTGTTAAAAACTCGCACTCGTAACCTTCTTGGTGTATTTGTGAATTCAAAACATCATTAAACCTATTTACTTCTACCTGCATGGTGCCAAATTTATCATACAACCTTTTTAAATTTGTTAAAAACTCATACTTGGAACCTTCTTGGTGTGTTACTTTTAGTCGCACCATGTTATTCTTTGCATTTAGTCATTTCCTCGCTGAGGTGGGATGAAAAGTTACGTTTTGCACTCGAGTGTAAAGATTTTTCACCTTGTGCTCTTTTGATTCCTTCGCCAACGCTTAGGATTCTGACTTTTAAACCACTCGCTGTACGCTCGTGGTTAAATTTTAGAATCCTTCGCTTGCTCGGTCATCAAAATTGAGCATGCGGTTAAAAAGCAGCTTTGCACTCTTTTATAACAAATAACTATTAATAATGATTGGTAGGGTCCATGTTCTCGTATGCGTTCTTGCTTGTTCGTCGATGTTAATAAAACAGTCATCTCGAATATGTTCAAAGTCTACCAATTAATTTAAAACAATTGAGTTACAAAGAACACATTCAATTATCTGTAAGCACTCGGATGAAGCTCTACTTTCTTCATGTTTGCTGCAAAGTGGTTAGGTTAGACTAATTATGAAGAACCTTTTGTAAAAAATGCCCTTACTTATGGTACGAGCGGTTAGTAGAGTCCATGTTTTTGTTTTCGTTCTTGCTTTTACATCGATTTTAACAAATATGTACAAAATAAGTCAAGGATTACAATCAATCAATTAATCAATTGAATTACAATAAACAAATTCAATTTTCTGTAAGCACTTGGAAAAAGCTTTTCTTTTTCTTCACGTTTGCTGCAGTGTGTGGTTTAATTATTCATAAATCATCTATAATAGCTGAAAACACTTATCTATTTTTATGATGTAATAAATAATATAATAATATAATTATTATCAAACATTTAATAATGGTTGGTAAGGTCCATGTTCTCGTTTTTGTACTTGCTTTTTCATCGTTATTATTGGAACAGTGAAATCGAAAGTGAACAAAGTATGTCAATGAATTAAAAACATTTGAATAACAATGAACACATTCAATCACCTGTTAGCACTTGGATGAAGCTTCTCTTATTGTTCAAGTTTGCTGCAGTGTGTGGATATATTAAACATTATGTACGTAAGGTACAAAACAGTTGCCTCTAACGCTATATAAATCATCTACAATAGCTTAAAACACCTGTTTATTTTGATGGTTTATTTTTATCTGTAAGCACTTGGTGAGCTCTTCTTATTCTTCATGTTTGCTGCAGTGTGTGGTTAAACTTATTATAAAATACCTGCGGTAAAAAAACCCTTTACTTATGGTAAGAGCATAATCAAAAAAAAGTTGCCATTGACGATTTTTAACTTGTCTACAATAGCTGAAAACACCTACCTACTTATTTTAATGATGTAATAAATAATATTTACTTAATTATTATCAAGTATTTAATAATGGTAGGTAGGGTCCATGATCTCGTTTGCGTACTTGCTTGTTCGTCGATGTTAATGAAACAGTCATCTCAAATACGCTCAAAGTCACTCATTTAATTAAAAACAATTGAGTTACAATGAACACATTGAATTTACTGTGAGCACTTGGATAAAACTCTTCTTATTCTTCATGTTTGCTGCAGTGTGTGGTTAGATAAGACTAATTATGAAGTACCTTATGTTTAAAAAACAGTTGAATCTGACGCGTTATAAATCATCGAAGATAGCTTAAAACGCCTGTTTATTTTTATGGTAAACGAAATAATATATTATACATAATACATAATCAAATATTTTAATTATGCGTTGGTAGGGTCCAAATTCTCGTTTGCGTTCTTGCTTGTTCGTCGATGTTAATAAAACAGTCATCTCGAATATGTTCAAAGTCTACCAATGAATTAAAAACAATTGAGTTACAATGAACACATTCAATTATCTGTAAGCACTCGGATGAAGCTCTTCTTATTCGTCATGTTTGCTGCAGTGTGTGGTTAGACTAAATAAAGTACCTGCGGTAAAAAAACCCTTAACCTATGGTAAGAGCATGAACAAAAATAGTTGCCATTGACGCTATTGAAAACATTTACAATAGATGAAAACACCTATTTATTTTTATGATGTATTTAAACATTTTAGCATTATTATTATCAAATATTATACAATGGTTGGTAGGGGCCATATTCTCGTTTTCGTACTTGCTTGTTCATCGATGTTAGTGGAACAGTGAAATCTAAAGTGCTCAAAGTCCATCAATTAGTTAAAAACAATTGAGTTACTATGACAACATTCAATTATCTGTAAGCACTTGGATAAAACTCTTCTTATTCTTCATGTTTGCTGCAGTGTGTGGTTAGACTAACAAAAGTACCTGCGGTAAAAAAACCCTTAACCTATGGTAAGAGAATGAACAAAAATAGTTGCCATTGACGCTATTTAAATCATGTACAAAAGCTAAAATAACCTGTTTATTTTTAAATAAATCATTTAAACATAATCATTACTAAATATTTTAATAATGGTTGGTAGGGTCCAGGTTCTTATTTGCCTACTTGCTTGTTCGTCAATGTTAATGAAACAGTGATCTCAAATATGTTCAAAGTCCATCAATTAGTTAAAAACAATTGAATTACAATGAACACATTCAATTATCTGTAAGCACTTGGAAAAAGCTCTTCTTATTCTTCACGTTTGCTGCAGTGTGTGGTTAAATTAATCATAATGTACGTAAGGTACAAAACAGTTGCCTCTGACGCTATATAAATCATCTACAATAGCTGAAAACACCTGTTTATTTATATGGTGAAATAAATAATATTAACATAATTATTATCAGATATTTAATAATGGTTGGTAGGGTCCATGTTCTAGTTTTCATTCTTGCTTGTTCGTCGGTGTTAATGAAACAGTCATCTCGAATGTATTCAAAGCTTACCAATGAATTAAAAACGATTGAGTTGCAATGAATACATTCAATTATCTGTAAGCACTTGGATGAAGCTCTTCTTATTCTTCATGTTTGCTGCAGTGTGTAGTTAGACTAAATAAAGTACCTGCGGTAAAAAAACCCTTAACCTATGGTTAGAGCATGAACAAAAATATTTGCCATTGACGCTATTTAAATCATTTAAAATAGATGAAAACACCTATTTATTATTATGATGTAATACATTTTTCTAACATAATTATTATAAAATATTTAATAATGGTTGGTAGGGTCCATGTTCTCGTTTTCGTACTTGCTTGTTCATCGATGTTAGTGGAACAGTGAAATCGAAAGTGTACGAAGCTAATCAATGAATTAAAAAGCATTTGAATAACAATGAACACATTCAATTACCTGTAAGCACTTGGATGAAGCTCTTCTTATTCTTCATGTTTGCTGCAGTGTGGTTAGGTTAGACTAATTATGAAGAACCTATAGTAAAAAAAGCGGCCAAGTGCGAGTCGGACTCGCCCATGAAGGGTTTCGTAGCAACAAGTAACATAATATAAAAGTTCTTGTAGTTCGTCGCAAGGTAAATTGTGGTTTACGATTTATGACGTATAAAAAAAAACTACTTACTAGATCTCGTTCAAACCAAATATTGTTGGAAGTTTGCATAGTAATGTACATCATATATATTTTTTAGATTTATCATTCTCTTATTTTAAAAGTTAGACGAGTGTGGACCAACATTTTACCACTTTGGAAGTGTCTCTCGCGCAAACTATTCAGTTTAGAAAAAAACGATATTAAAAACCTCGACATCATTTTTGAAGACCTATCCATAGATACCCTCCCACACGTATAGGTTTGATGAAAAAAATATTTTTGAGTTTTTTTTTTGGTTTTTTTCTACTTTTGTGTAAAAAATTAATGCCGTTCACAGAATACATCTACTCGCCAAGTTTCATCAGTCTAGCTTTTATAGTTTCAGAGAAAAATGGCTGTGACATACGGACGGACAGACAGACAGACATGACGAATCTATAAGGGTTCCGTTTTTGCCATTTGACTACGGAACCCTAAAAATGCCCTTACTTATGGTACGAGCATGAACAAAACAGTTGCCTCTGACGCTATATAAAATCATCTAAGATAACTTAAACGCATGTTTATTTTTATGGTTAAATAAATAATACGAGTACCTATAATACAAAACTATTATCAAATATTTTAATAGTGATTGATAGGGTCCATGTTCTCGTTTGCGTTCTTGCTTGTTCGTCGATGTTAATGAAACAGTCGTCTCGAATGTATTCAAAGTCTACCAATTAATTAAAAACAATTGAGTTACAATGAACACATTCAATTATCTGTTAGCACTTGGATGAAACTCTTCTTATTCTTCACGTTTGCTGCAGTGTGAAGTTAGACTAATTATAAAGTACCTGCGGTAAAAAAACCTTTTACCGATGGTAAGAGCATAAACAAAAATAGTTGCCATTGACGCTATTTGAACCATGTACAAAAGCTAAAAATACCTGTTTTTTTATGGTGAAATAAATAAAATAAACATAATTATTATCAAATATTTTAATAATGTTCGGTTGGGTCCATGTTCTCGATTTCGTACTTGCTTGTTTATCAATGTTATTGGAACAGTGAAATCGAAAATGTACAATAGTTATTTGTTATATAAGAGTGCAAAGCTGCTTTTTAACCGCGTGCTCAATTTTGATGACTGAGCAAGCGCAGGATTCTAAAGTTTAACCACGAGCGTAGCGAGTGGTTTAAAAGTTAGAATCCTAAGCGTTGGCGAAGGAATCAAAAGAGCACAAGGTGAAAAATCTTTGCACTCGAGTGCAACACGTAACTTTTCATCCCACCTCAGCGAGGAAATGACATAATGCAAAAAATAACATGGCGCGACTAAAAGTAACACACCAAGAAGGTTCCGAGTATGAGTTATTAACAAATTTAAAAAGGTTTTATGATAAATTCGGCACCATGCAGGTAGAAGTAAATAGGTTTAATGGTGTTTTGAATTCAAATATACACCAAGAAGGTTACGAGAGCGAGTTTTTAACAAAATAAAAAAGGTTGTATGATAAGTTCGGCACCATGGAGGTAGAAGTAAATAGGTTGTGTATTCACAAACTTATTGAACACGATATTCTAAATTCAAATTTACTTTATCCTCTAGCGGATAAAAACGGCTTTTCCAGTCAGAAATTAAACAGCAAAAACACACTTTCAGAGCTGGTGGGATGAAAAATACTTGGTGTACAAGGTACTTGAGAAATTTACTGGTAAGTACTCGTATATGAGTGATATCCGATAAGGGGTTATAAAGATATAGGGATTTTTAAGGATGCAAAAATAAAAAAAGTGACACAAAAAAATGAAGTTATATGTCATATGAAAGAATTTTGTTTGGACATTCCAAAACAGTTTTTACTTTTTTTCTAGGACGCTAAATTTTTGCTATTTTCTTAAGTTTTTTCTTGAAATAAATTAAAATAAAATGGTGATAGCGACCTGGTCTGATGATGGAACCACGGTCTGTCCATCGGAACTCTTCCATCAGTTGGCCAATTGAGTTAAAACTGGTTTATCATACCGAGTTAGTGAGGGATAGTTAGAAGCAAGGCCAAACAGTGAGTCCGGTCAGAAATACTTTTTCTAAGTAGATAAAACACAATGCGTGATGGTGACATATTTTTTTCTGATTATCATCTATTAACTTTTTGGAACATTTGGATCGTATCACGAGTTCTCAGCTCGGGGCGAACTACTAGTTAAAAAAAAATCCTTGGCCTTGTAAGTTAAGTATGGTTTGAACTATCTGAAAAAAAAGTATGAATATAATATTGTAATTTTAGTATGATTTAACGGAATTATATAGGAATTTGACCCAAGTCCGTCTGATGACGCACCCACTTCCAACCTGTAGGCTATACTACAAGCTTTGTCTGGCTCTGGCTCTGGTTTTGAGTGGTTTTGAATATCTGGTGAGTGTTCACCAGTTTATTATACTGTGTGTGTGACGTTTCGCCGTAGCATTTATTTAGTCAACACTCACACAAACTCAAAACCAGAACCATAACCAGGGACAGAGCCAGACAAAGCTTGTGGGAGTTCTACTGGTTAAACTATAGCCAGCCACCGAGCTAAGCAACAGAGTTACCAAATACTGAACTAGTTCGGATTGCTCAGTTACTTTAATTTTAACTCCAATATTGTTGTTACTGTTCAAACATTGTTTACCAAGTTGGCAGTGAGAGGCGAGTAATTGAGTTCAAATTGGTTTACACTAAGGTTACCATAGAATATCTAACGTATAGGTAACTGTAGCAAACTCGATGTAGAATGTTGAATGATGAACAAACCACACGAAAACACGAAACATGCTCGTTTTGGTGTCAAGTTTATGAAATCATTGTAAGCATTGTAGGATTAGTTGTACTAGACGTCGAACTTTTTTTTTTATTTAACTAGCTTATGGAACAAGCATATGGCCCACCTGATTTTAAGTGGTAACCATCGCCTATAACAAAGCAATGCCTCGTAGATCACGCGATTCAGGAACGTGCCCTACGATGCACTGCCCTGCGTCCATCAACTGGAGGCATACAGCTATTACACGTGCCAGTAATTACACCGGCACCCATATCCTTCATACCGAAACACAGCGATGCTGCTTCACGGCAGAAATAGGCATGGTGGTAGTACTTCCCCGGACGAGCCCTTCACAAAGAGCTCTACTTCTGCTTCTTGTTTTTATTGTGTCACTGGTTTTTTCAGCCAGTGGCCAGTAACTAGGCAAATTCATCATCCGGACTTGGTGTGCGGACTGGTTTCCGCAAAAGGCCGCTGGCGGGCACTTTTGCGTGACGCTCGACACGTGTTGCTCAAACTTTACAACACGCCGGTTTCCTTCACCGTTTTGAGAGTATTGGCATAGTGTACATAAAATTTCGACAGAAAAACTCATTGGTACACGACTAACCCACGACCTTATGATCGGAAGGCAGAGCCGCTACTACTATTAGACCTCCAGTGCTCTCGATCAGTAACTAGTTGACACATGGTTTCGAACTTTTTAGTTTCTACGACATGTTGGTTTTTTCACGGTGTTTTCCTTCCCTTGTATATTATAGTTCGGCCGTTCAGAGAATGCGTTCCTGACACGTCGCGATTGAACTGACGACGTAACTTTGTAATGGCGTTGCAGTTACGATAAAAATATTTTTGCTGGTTGTTTACCGTTTTAACAATTGATGAGCATTAAAACAACATTATTATATAAATAATCAATGAATTTTATAATTTTGTGCCAAACTGAGTGTCAAATAACTTGTTATACAATATTTTTCTTAATCTATACTGCGCTATTACAAGGTTATGTCAGCGCTTTATATTTGTAGTGCTGTACTAACTATGTGACTAACTGTGACTAACTGATCAAACTGTCAAACGCATTCTCTGAACGGCCGAATTATAGTGCACATAAATTGTTAGACAGAAAACAGTTTGAACCCACGACCTTAGGATAACAAAACGGGCATGCCACCACTAGTTCACCAGTGCTTCTCTTGGGTGCTCCCTGTATTCTGCATTCTGTACATAATCGACAAGTAATTAATGCAAATCTGTAAAAAACCAACGACAAAAAAAACTGCACATTGATATACAATATTTTTTAAATATTCTGCTTAATTTGACTGGAGTACATAAATCGAATTGAAACAACTTCACTAACTTTGAAATTCGGACGTGGTAGATATTCCCTCAGACCTTTGAGTACTTAGTAAATTGTATCGCCAGAGGTATTATTTCTAGTGCAATCGCCATTTCAAGTCTGGATAGCCATAGCATTTTGTACGTTATCTCAACTACATAAAGTTCAATAGAGCCCTCGATCTGCCACTGCAACTGACCCGGAACAAATATTTGGAGATCGAGTCCTCTCGAGTCCTCTCGAGTTTCCGTCGGTTTGCAGCTTCACCGCAGAATTTGTAATTCAATATTGCTGAAGCCTGCTGCCCGTAAGTTTCGAGCTCAGGGTAGGAATAATAATATAGGAAACCGTTTAATAAAATGTAGAACTATTATTTTTTAAAGAGGTAACGTTGCCAGCCTTTTGGGCACTTTGACTACGGTCGGTGATCGGAACTCTCTTTTCTACGTGTAAGACCTACAAGTGAAAAAACCAACCCTATATTATGTCCACTCATGTTTTGAATACTGAAGCCCTGCGCATATCTACACTACACACACAAAAAATTTCTGCGTAAAACAATTAAAAAATACTGTGTAACACTGTATTTTTTTACTTTTTTTTTTCGTGTCGTGTACAGTTTGTATAAATAAACGATTTTCTTTCTTTCTTTCTTTCTATCTAAGCGTTTGGCAACCAGTGAAACGCTGTCAATTATGCGGCGATATTTTGACAGCGTTTCACTGATCACCACCACAGAACACTTAGATGTGCGGAAGGCTTAATGGAAAAACTCGGACTGAACTCTGAGTTGCGTTGAGCGAGGTTTTCAACTAGATGCAGATTGCCGTAACTGCTGAATCAGCCTCCAGTAAAATGAGCACACACTGTCGTCATCTCGATAAATATGCATCTTCAACGTGCTTAGACCTCTATGAACAGAGAAAACAACACGATTCTACTATAATATTAATAATGCAGCTAACTTTTTGTTGGATATACAGTCGTGGCACAACACAGGGTCTGGCATGAAGCCAACTGACCCGTAGGACCCGAGCTCTTCATACGCCAAATAGCACTCTCCAGCACCTAACTGCAAAATATTAAGCCATTCCAACGGTAACTATTGTTTATTCTTATTCAACATTTTCAACGAACCTTTTAAAATTAAACGAATTTAAAAATAAGGTTTTCTTTTTGCAAACAAAAGGGCAACTGGTGATTACTCATGCCCCTACTTATGGGACGCTATAGTGCCTGGGACAGGAATTTTAGATGGAATAGGTTTGCCCAGCACCTATATATAAAGTATATAGATTAAACACTTTGAATAACTTCGAAACCCGTAGTCTTATTGGCAAAATTTTGATGAATATCCATGCATAGATTTGCTTTAGCTCATAAAAAAAGCAAGTAACAGTAACTAATACCTATCGTAAAAGAGGCGAAAACGCTGGCTGTTTTACTTGTCCCACCTGCACTTTGTAACGGAAGCACCAATAACAAACTTGTAATTCAAAGAATATACTTTAAAGAAGAAACGTTTCGTAATAGTATTTTTTTAAATACATTATTTACCATGCCTGGTTGGCAATTGCAAGTTTGTACTTGCAATTCAAAGAATATGCTTCAAAGAAGAAACACTTCGTAATAGTATTTATTGAAATACATTATCGCACGTCCGATGTTAATTGCGTGACCCGGGGTGACGAAACTCACAGGAATCTGAACCGTATCCTGATCAAAATAAATACCAATAAAGCTGCTGTTTCATTCAATTTATGCAACAACCGTTCCAAAGAACTACGAAATAAGGTTATGTTTCATTTACGTAAATTCTCGTTGCTTTTGTAATATCAATTTGCTAGGACATTTGGATGGCTACGTAATTTATTGCTGGTTTTATTTTCTAAAGAAAAACTTTCATCGAAATTATCGCGTTATTAATAATCGTAATATTTTAACAGCAGACCAGTGAGTTTCTTTAATTTACGAACAGTAAGCCAACCCCAACCTCTGTCTGGTTCTGTCTCTGGCTCTGGCTTTGAGTCTGTGTGAGTGTTATTACCCCCTAAGACCTATAATACACATGAAACAATGAATAAATGAATATGAATATAAATATATGTGTTGACTAAAAAATACTACGTCGAAACGTCACACACACAGTATAATACAATGGCGAGCACTCACATAGACTCAAAGCCAGAGCCAGACAGAGCTTGTGGTAGGCCGCAAGTGGCTCTTTATTCTAAAGAGTATTGAATATCTGATAAGTAGACGTTAGGACGCGAACGTATACTGATGCGGGGTACCTTCGTGCCATCCATAGCTAATAACATGACTAAGCTGTTCTTAGTTTGAATCTAACATGGCCTCATCGTATAGTACTTAATAGAAGCCCTATTATAGAGTCAAAACAACCTGGTCAGACAAAATCAAAATGAAAAGTGTATTTATTCAGTTGGATTGCAAGAATAACTTTCAAACGTCTTAAAACTAGGTGAGTCTAGGTGTTCCTTCTAAAGGCAAGTTCTAGCTTAATTAATTCGACAAAATTAATTTTACAGATGGAAGGTCGAAATGCTTTGTTGCTCGATCAGATTCGAACCTTGATCTACTCCCCAACGCGATCAACAAGTGGGGTTGTCCCCACTAGCGAACCAATAACCCTACAGTATTTGCAAACCAGGTAACTAATATTTATTCAAACTCATATTGAAAAGGTTAATGGAGTAGGCTTAAAATGGCCGGGAGCCAATTATTATGAAAATGAAAGTGATTGCTATCACTTTTGCAAAATAAATATTATTTAATATAAATTCTACACAGCGCCATCATTGAATAAATATTGAGTGTCCCCACAACACTTTCTAGCCCCGAGTTAAGCCACAGCTTGTACTATGGGAACCAGATAGATGATATAATAGTTATGTCATCATAAAAAAAATTAAGAAGGCCTAAACTAAAAAGACTCAATTGGAAAAAACTGCATCAAAACTCCGACAACAGCTTAGCTATTAAATTAGGAAGAAGAATACTGGCAGAATATAACACACAGACAGTATTATAAAAATGGCAGAATTCCACCAGTCTTCGTGGAAAAACGTTCACGTAGCAACGTTTTAATAGTTACTATAATAACGTATAACTTGACCCCCTTACACCGCTTTAGGGGTCAAGTTTCGGGATTTCCATTCATCGTGCACCGCCACACTATACCGGAATCTACTCTCCGATTCTCTTAATTCTCTTATTCCTAGAATAAGAGTTGTAACAGTTTTCGAATAGTTCAGCGCTTTTTGCGTATTTTGTAAATACTTGTATGAAATGTATTTTTGTAAAATACGAACATTATTTATTTACAAAGTATATATTATGTAAGTATGTCATTTTTATGGGATATAGCACAACGGGATATTCACCAGCATTATTAAATTTTGAGAGTTTTGACTCCCGATATTTCGGCACAGTTGCATGCACGGTTGAATTAAAAATAGCGTTAAAAACCATGATAGTTTCAAAAGTTATAATAAATGTAATGCTTTGTAAAAACTGTATTATTTAAAAATAACGTACTTTTAAATTTTATGTTTCTATGAAACTACATTATTTTAACAGTTTTATTCGACTTTTATATTGCAGGAATTTTCACGACTATCATCCATAAAAGCTACATTCACTTTATTTTTCAATTTCTAAAAGATTCAGCGAAGATCGCCTGCAAATAAAATGTAGAAAATATCATATTTTGTGTGAGGCGCTCAACCGATAAATGGGCTTCGCCGATGTTCAAGGCTTTTCAGCTTAGTCACAGAACATGTGATAGTATCTAACATAGTAGGGTCACAAAAACTTTAATCTGCAGCAAACTTGGCTGACATGTCACACTTACGAGTACGTCTCTTGCTAAATTTTGATGCTATTAACGGCTATAGCAAGAACGACACAATGTAATTTAATGCTTAAGTATTAAATTACATTGTGCCGTTCTTGCACATATTCAAAAAAGTTTTTATAAGGCTAGACACCGATTAAATAATAATTTGTAATAAGAAAAGCTAAGCGAGATAGATAAATAGATAGATAACACTTTATTGTACACCACAAGAATAGGACACACATTTAACGAACATTTAACGAATAGTTACACATTTAACGAAAATACTTGAGCTAAAAGGCAGTACAATGGGCGGTCTTATCGCTATGAGCGATCTCTTCCAGACAACCTTTAGGTACTTAAATAGCGCGAAGGCTAAAGAAAAATTCCATTCTGTAGATTGCAAATAACAATATTGCACTTAGAGATTTTCTTCAGATTCCGACAGAAAAACTCATATTTGCAACCTTCCTGGGGCCTAATTCTCGGGCCGATCTCGATCATTTTGCAATTTTATTTTATTGCTTCTTTTCACAACCCCGCACTTTTTCTACGTTTTCCGTATATCGTAGCTGTCGAGGCTTCTACGATGAGGTCGTTGGTGAATTACTCAAGGAAATCTGCCATTCTCTCTTCGAAAAGAAGCAATAAAATAAAATTGCAAAATGATCGAGATCGGCCCGAGAATTAATCCCCTGTCCTCCTGTCATGTCATATTCTGTGAAACTTATTACTTTTTAGCTAATCTGAAATTTTATGCCAATTCTGTTTGACTGAGTCTATTAATACAGGTAGGTACTGTACGAACAATTTATAATTATTAATACGGGTACTGCGGGGGGAGGGGGGGCACCATTCTTGAAATTAAGTAGGTATAAAAAAAAAAAACCTAACAGCCTACTGTTACTTTTGTGATTTTGAATCTGGATTTTTAAAACACTTTACAGTCGCTTAAAAGGCGAAGTAAAGTTAAAATTTGGGTTGGCTTTAGTATTGTTAGGGAGGAGGAGGGACAGGGGAGGGGTCATCTCTGCACTGACATGCATCATTCTTAAAATTAAGTAGGTATAAAAAAAAACCTAACAACCTACTGTTACTTTTGTGACTTAAGTCGGGGTGCCCCGAGTTTGAATAATATCCGTATGAATATACTCATTATAAAATTGAATAAATGTACGAATAAATGTAATTTATTCATCCAGCACCCGTACAAATAGTCACTTCCATTCTGTTTTCTGCTGACATCTGCTGTCAAATTGCAAAACAAGTGGAAGAAAAATTATCCCAGTAGTTCTGTGATAGGGTGGGCTTGTTTGGTACCAGACCAGTTCAACATACCAAACAGTTGTAAAAAACCTAAAATTTGCATGCCACTTTGGTGAAATATGTGAAACTGATAAAATAAGATAAGAACTAACTCCTAACCATAAACGGATTATGGTTAGGAGTAACCTAACCTAACCATAAGGAGGATAAACATTTCATTTCAACAGAACTACTGGAACCAAATGCGCAAATCAGCTGATTTCTGCAAATAAAAGAGTAGTCTCATACCATGTTGAATTCTATCTCAAAGCCACAAAGTTCATTTTTTCTAAATGTTGGAACTGGAGTAATACAGGCTTAGCATATTCGCAGACGCTTTAAGCTTTAAAATGTTCGCTGTTAGATAATGGTTCTGTTTTAAAACTGTATTATCGAAAAGTAACTGTACTACTCTTGACTTGGAAACTCACTTGGGTATAAAAGCTCGACAATGTACAAAATAAGTTTTTTCAATAAAGACATTTTACATAGGAAAACCAATATTCGTCCAGCAGAGTGCCTTTAGTTTTGCAACTGAGAACATGTCTATTGCGATTTGCGATAGGTTGTTTTTTATTCAAAAAGTAGACAAACAAGTATATACTGCCCACTTTTTTTTATACATCTAGCGGATGGGACAAGCATATGGCCCACATGATGTGAAGTGGCAACCATCGGCTATAACAAATCATTGCCTCATAGGTCACGCACGTTTTGTTGTCTATACTAATATTATAAAGAGGAAAGATTTGTACCTATTTTTGTATGTTTGTAATGAATAGGATCAAAAAGTACTGGGCCGATTTAAAAAAATCTTTCATCCATAGAATGCTACATTCTTCCAATTTGACATAGGCTACATTTCATTTTGAAAAAAATTAGGGATCCTTGGTAAAATTTGAACAATGTAACCGAAGGTGTAGAAAAATGAGTCTTAAAATGTCTTTCGTCGAATGCGCTGCCGAAACTATTAGCGATAGAACAAAATAATGTACAACAATATTGTCTACCCCGTGTGAAGTCGGGATGGGCTGTTAGTAATTAATAAATTCAAATGTACGTCATAAACGTGCCCTACGATGCACTTCCCTGCATCAATCAACTTGAGGCGTACAGATGTTCAGCCTCACGTGCCAGTCTTTTCACCAGCACTCACACCCTTCAAACCGAAACACAGCAATGCTACTTCAAGGCATAAATAGGTGGGCCAAAAGCTTTCCATCAGCTGGTTGTATAAAAAAAACCTGTTTATTAGAAGTCGGTTAAAAATATGTACTAACTTTGAAAGTAAGCTATCAACAGAATTAAAATAATTATTTAATATTGCTCGTGTAATCATTTTCTAGTTCAACAGTCAATTATTACCCATAATTATTAAATTTCATGATGAGTTTCGAAAATGTTGCGGTTCGTCAGCAAATAATTAATATTTGGCGCAATCGAGTGTAAAATTAACGAGGCTTACCTACCGCAAGCACCGCTCATCAGCCTCAGGCAAATATTAATTTATAAGTGATTCTATGAATTATTTTATGAATTTTAGGAGTGACTTGCGGCCTGTCCCGTTTTTGCACGGGTGAACATTTATTTATTAAACACATAAATGTAGCCTATGTTACTCAAGGTGAATGTACCTTTCCAATTATTATTATTAATTTATTTATTTCGGTCAACATGGATCATTTGACCGAAATAAATGTGTTAATGGTGAAAGAATTTTTGAAATCGGCACAGTAGTTTTTGAGTTTATTCATTACAAACATACACACAAAAATACAAATCTTTCCTCTTTATAATTATAGTATAGGTTAATTGAGCTATCTCTAGATCGTTTGTAACGGTCTGCAGATGCTGGATATTATTCGAATATATTTTGTAAAAATATCAAATACCGATTAACAGATATTCGTTTACATTAAAAATAAAATAAAAAGAGGGTTTTCGTCTTATGTCGACCACTGGACGTTTACCTGACCTTCAAGATACTGGTTACCACTTAGCATCAGGTGGGCCACTATGCTTTCTCCATCAACTATAGCTGTCGTAAAAAAACTTGTGTTTTTGTGGAGGTTATGATAAAATTAAATTTTGATTGCATATTTTATTTGTTATCTAATTTACGCAACTTGTCACGTACATATATACATACATAGTTGTTGATAGGTATTCCCACGAAATAAAGAAGTAATGGAACTAGCATGTAGACGACCTTCTCACGCTCCAAGTACGCGCAGTACAGCAGACTTCAAGCCCTCCTTTGTTTAGTCGTGTTTGAAGTCTGTCAGAAGAAACGTAACTGAGAAAAACACGAAAAAATATAAAAATGCCGTATTGTGCTGTTTTGCAGTGCTAAAACGATAGCCGAACCAATAATTTAACAAAAGGGGGCATATCGTATCACAGGTTAGTATTATTTTATTGCTTAAATTGGTTTTGTTTAGAATGCAAAACCATCAAACAAAAATAGACTGTGAATGACATTCGTTAAGGTCGCGTTTCTATAAATCTCAACTTTCGCTACTCAATTAGGGCTGTACCTACCCCAATAAAGTGATGAATGTGCTATCGAATACTTTATTAGTTCTGATCATATAAATAGTTAGGTTTAGGGAGCTGACTTTTTTTTTGCTTTAGTGATGATTTTATTCCTTATGTATTATTCTGTTATTATTCTGATTCTTTTCTTATTCTTATAGCCCACAGTGGCTGGGTAAGATGAAAATTACAGAAATATTTTGAAGAAATAACATAATAATTCTGGTTTCAGTTTTCCGATATTCAAAATAAATGTATCGATGCAACAGGAAAAAGCAAACACAAGAAGAAAAAGAAACAATATTTGAAACAGTTAAGTATACAATTTTACGAGTTGTAAACATTTGATTGGGTAAATAAAGAAAGATAGATAAGAAAAGCTTTTTATTTCGACCACCATATAATATAACCTGACGTGCTACCGATCGTTATACATCAGTAGGTAGGTGAGAGCGCTGGTGGGCCAGTGGTAGTGGCTTCGCCTTCTGATCCTTAGGTCGTGGGCTTAAATCCAGTCCAACCAATGAGGTTTACTGCCCAAAAATTAATTTACACTATGCCAGTGCTCTTAAACGGTGAAGAAAAACATCGTGAGGAAACCGGGCATGCTATAGAACTTAAAAAGTTCGAAAATATGTGTTAAATAAGTGCACGAAAGGAGCCTCTTTGGGGCGCACTTAAAATCCTTTCACCTCACTTGGTTCGAAAAAACCAGTGACACGATAAGAAGTAGGTAGGTAATCATCGATGTCGATACATTTGTCTTGTATCCACCTTGGCACATCACTAAGTGAGTGGCTATGTCAAGTAATAGCCATTGTATTATGAATCTTATACCTTGTGGATAAAGACTAACAGAATTGTTTTCTATAACGCCATCTAGCGTCAAGTAGCTTTGTTTTGTTGTCAATAAAGTAACAGCCATTGTATTATCAATCTTATTATAACTAAATAGAGACTAAAAGAAAAAAATACTGAATGAGAAGTGCCATCTCTTGGCAAATAGAATTTTATTTTAGCACTGTTTATTTTATTAAGTTTAGAACCATGTCACGATAGCTTTAAGGTTTATTATCAATTAAATTATTTTTTTGGTTTTAGGTCCTTTTTAACGTTTTTTTTCGACCAATCATAACTTTTATTTCTATGTGTGTTTGTTTTTACGTGTATGAGTTTGGCGACACTGGTTCTCTTAGTAATACGTCATCATACTCTCTCTACTTTGCGTAAGCAAAAGCGTGTTTGGTGCTCTGTGGGTATTCCTTCAAGAACTGTAAGTATAGCTGTAGCTATATGTAAAATTTTACGCTGTGTGTCAGGGTTTGTTTCGACTAACCCTGACACACAGCTGCAGCCACAGCTTATAGACATTCTGAATCAGCTTCATAACTCAGCTTAGACATCGGTGTATCGTCACCTTGATCAAATTAACGAACGTTGTTTTAGATACGTAGTAAACATAATTAAATTGGTTTTCCAAGTCAATTGTAAGTCAATGTATTCAAGAAACCAAGCAAGGAAGCTAAACAAGGTTATTATGAAGTAAACTGCAGAGAACCGCCTATAATTACAACGGTTAACCAACCAACTGCCCCGCCGCCAAAGCCTGCCTGCCCGCAGGCGCTAGCGTTGGCCTTAACTAAGTTATATTGGTAACAGGGTATTTGTACCAACCCATCCCAACCCATCCCGCGAACATCAAGGTAGGACATCAAGGTAGGTTGATCCCAACCCATCGTAAAATCTACTGGCAATATAGGCTTGTGGAGCTTGGTTATAACTAGATAACTAATATATTTCATGTCGTATCAAAAAGTGAAGACTACGCTTGTACCCTTCCAGAACGACGGCATAACTACCGTGCTCAACTGGTTGTGCTGTAGGTAATTTTGATTCCCTTTTACACAACTGAGTTACCAACGACTCAACCTGGACCCTCGGCACAACTACTAGCCCAACTGGTTGAGTCGTAGGGACCTCAGAAACCACTATCATTTCCCATGGCACCTTATTCACCTTATTTCATAAACCTTATTTACCTTTATTCTTTCAAACACTGATAGTAAACCTCTTTGTTCAAGTTTTTCTACGAGTATGTGCACAAAATAACGTCAAATATCAGTCTGTAAATCTTTTGACTGCATAAGTAGATTGCAGAATGAAATCACTATTTGAGTGAAACTGGAAAGCAACTCGTGAGCGCTTTGAAAGGCCACGAGAGGCTTATTACCAACACTACCATGTTACTGTCCTCTTGTAATGCATGCATGCCCCTTTCTGCTTACTCGAAACAGGAAATTGATGGATTTGGTCACGAATGCATAGAATTTGCGAGCGAGGTAATGGAAAATGTTGGATGTTGGAATATTAAATTTATCTTTCATTTGGTTTTGCGTCTGTATTTTAGCGAATATAGTTCTGGTTTAAGATATTTATTCTCAAAAATACATACATGAGGTCACTTACATAAGAATATTAAGTATAATTTAAGGCATTTAATAGCGGTTGACGCTCTAAGCTAAATTTGTTAATTTATTTATACACTAGCTGTGCCCGCGATTTCGTCCGCTTAGTATAGTGTCTATGGGTAGCATTTTTAATTTGCAGCGGAAGAAAAAAGTAATTAAATAACAACGTCATATTCGCGTGCACGTGACACAGTCGTCTGCCCTCTTACTAAACTTAGACATATGGCGTCGTACTACGCCACACTTTCATCGCCCCCTTTCCTCTCCGAACTCCCCCCACTCTCCTCAACACCCCCCCACATTCCCCCCGCACTCCCCCCAGACTCCCCTCCACAATCCCCCTGTACTCCCCCCGCACCTCCCCTCCACACTCCCCCCTGTACTCCCCTCCACACTCCTCCTGTACTCCCCCCACATCCCCCCTCGCTCATTCCCGCCACACTCCCCCCTGTACTCCCCTCCACACTCCCCCCGCACCTTCCCTCCACACTCCCCCCGCACCACCCCTCCACACTCCCCCCTATACTCCCCTCCACACTCCCCCCGCACCTCCCCTCCACACTCCCCCTGTACGCCCCTCCACACTCCCCCCGCACCTCCCCTCCAACTCCCCCCTGTACTCCCCTCCACACTCCCCCCACACCACCCCTCCACACTCCCCCCTATACTCCCCTCCACACTCCCCCTATACTCCCCTCCACACTCCCCCCGCACCTCCCCTCCAACTCCCTCCTGTACTCCCCTCCACACTCCCCCTGTACTCCCCTCCACACTCCCCCCTGTACTCCCCTCCCTCTACCCCCCCAGCACAAAATTTGAATGTCATATTTTTTTATATCAAATCAACAGACTAAAAAATAAGTTTTAAGTTTCTAGCTCTAAAAATGACGATACTTCCATACAACTTTCAACCCCTATTTTCAACCCCTTACAACCCCTTTTTCGCAATAAAAAGTAGCCTATGTCCTTCCCCAGGCCCTCAACTATCTGTGTACCAAATTTCATTTCAATCGGTTCAGTAGTTTTGGCGTGTAAGCCAGACAGGAAGACAGACAGACAGACAGACAGAGTTACAAACGCATTTATAATATTAGTATGGATTAGTCTGGTAGGTAAATTCTTGTTTATTTATTTAAGAGGGTGTGATCTTGAAGTACATGATGGCCAAGTTTTAAGTACATTGAATGAGATTGTTTTTTTTATTTCCGAGAATAATCCATACTAATATTATAAATGCGTTTGTAACTCTGTCTGTCTGTCTGTCTGTCTTCCTGTCTGGCTTACACGCCAAAACTACTGAACCGATTGAAATGAAATTTGGTACACAGATAGTTGAGGGCCTGAGGAAGGACATAGGCTACTTTTTATTGCGAAAAAAGGGTTGTAAGGGGTTGAAAATAGGGGTTGAAAGTTGTATGGAAGTATCGTCATTTTTAGAGCTAGAAACTTAAAACTTATTTTTTAGTCTGTTGATTTGATATAAAAAAATATGACATTCAAAGTTTGTGCTGGGGGGGTAGAGGGAGGGGATTACAGGGGGGAGTGTGGAGGGGAGGTGCGGGGGGAGTGTGGAGGGGAGTACAGGGGGAGTGTGGAGGGGCGGTGCGGGGGGAGTGTGGAGGGGAGTACAGGGGGAGTGTGGAGGGGAGGTGCGGAGGGAGTGTGGAGGAGAGTACAGGGGGAGTGTGGAGGGGAGGTGCAGGGGGAGAGTGGAGGGGAGTACAGGGGGGAGTGTGGAGGGGAGTACAGGGGGGAGTGTGGAGGGGAGGTTCGAGGGGAGTGTGGAGGGGAGTACAGGGGGGAGTGTGGAGGGGAGTTGTGGGGATAGTGTGGAGGGGAGTACAGGGGCAGTGTGGAGGGGAGGTGCGGGGGGAATGTGGAGGGGAGGTGTGGGGAGAGTGTGGAGGGGAGTACAGGGGGAGTGTGGAGGGGAGGTGCGGGGGGAGTGTGGAGGGGAGTACAGGGGGGAGTGTGGAGGGGAGGAGCGAGGGGGGATGCGGGGGGAGTACAGGGGGAGTGCGGGGGGAATGTGGGGGGGTGTTGAGGAGAGTGGGGGGAGTGTGGGGGGAGTTCGGAGAGGAATGCGGGGGGGATGAAAGTGTGGCGTAGTACGACGCCATTATGTCTAAGTTTAGTAAGAGGGCAGACGACTGTGTCACGTGCACGCGAATATGACGTTGTTATTTAATTACTGTTTTCTTCCGCTGCAAATTAAAAAATGCTACCCATAGACACTATACCACGCGGACGAAGTCGCGGGCACAGCTAGTTTGTTATAAAGTTGTGTATCTTGTTTTTGCTTCACTTGACAGCTCTTGCGTTTCGTTTGGATTTGATGTTGGCGTGGCGAAAAATTTGAATCACTGTGAGCCGTCGATAGGTAGGTATTGGATAGGTAAGCCATGTGTAACGTGACCTACGAGACAATGCTTTGTTATAGGCAATGGTTACAACTTAACATCAAGAGGGCCATATGCTTGTTCCATCACCTAGATGTATAAAAAAATGTATGTTTTTTTTTTTATGTAAAAGTTAGACAAACGAGCTTACGGCCCACCTGATGGTAAGCGGTCACCGTCGCCCATAGACACCAACAACACCAAGGGTGCTGTCGTTGCGTTGCCTACCCTGAAGGAATTTTTTAATGTTTTTCTTGAAGCTATTCATGTTGTAATTAAGAGGGAACACCTCTGGTGGTAGCTCATTCCACAGTTTATGGGTATGAGGAAGAAACGATCTCGAGAAGCGAGCTGTACGAGAAACCCATGGATCCAAAATGTGTGGATGAGCTCGGTCTCTATGTCGAGAAGAGCGGTGATAGAATCTCGACGCGGGGATGATGTCAAATAGCTCATCAGAGCATTCTCCATTATAGAGGCGGTAAAACACGCAGAGAGAACCAATGTCACGGCGTTGGTTGAGTGGCTCCAAAGCATTGGTGAGCTTGGGATCGTTGACGATTCTAACGGCTCTTCGCTGTAGGGAGTCAAATCGTTGCAGCTGGTACTTGGGTGCCCCGTTCCATAGATGGGAACAGTATTCTACATGCGGCCGAACTTGCGCTTTGTAAAGCAAAAGCCGTTGGCTTGGTGTAAAATACTGTTTGGCTCGGTTTAGCACCCCAAGTTTCCTGGAGGTCAGTGCAGCCTTTGCTTCGAGATGACTCCCATACTGGACCTCATTAGATATTTCAACACCCAGAATTCCGATGCTGTCCGAAATGGACAGGGGAACGTCCTCAAATATGCTGAATAATAATAATAATAATATAGTTTTTTATTCAAGACAACTTAGATAGTTCAATAGTGTTAATAAAACTTAGGCTAGGGGTTTGTACTTAATAACTAAAACAGATTTGGTCCTCTGGGCGAGCTTCCACACCAGAGGACAGGCATAATTGGATGAAATTTCTTTTAGGATGCTGTTGTTGCTCTCGCGCATTCTGCTCAGTAGTGAGACCGTTTTTTTCCGCCAGATGGCGTCAAACGAGTCCGTGCGCGCATCTGCGAACATGCCTGAGGCACTACAGAATCGCGGGAGCCGCAACAGCGTTTTAAAAGCATTATTAAACTGGACCCGCAGAGCATTGTAAGCCTTTTGGGTATGCTGAAACCACAGGCTCGCAGAGTACATGGATGTACAGTACGCCTTAAAAAGTTTTATCTTAACAGCGTCCACAACAACAATATACAAGTGTTATCAACAACAACAATATAATTTGCCATAACAAGGAACATAACACTACCTTTTACAGTGGTGCCCTTTGCTGAAATTCTTTTTATTTTGCTTTATTTTTTCTTTTTTTATGGTCTAAAATAATATCTAAGGAAACTGAATTTTTTAGACTTTTCATCAGACACAAGAATTAATTCTAACGTGCGTACGTAAACACACTATGAGAGTCAGTGTGTATTCTACATTTCTGTATACACTACGTCGACCGCACCGATGATTGGTTATCCATATATGTACAGGCAGGCTTCGCGGTTGAATACACTCCGAAGATGAGGCCGTGTTGAGTTCTGTGGTTCGTTTACAGAATAGTCTCGTATTAGCCCAGTTAACCAAGCATAACCCGTGCTGTTGTTTTAGTGGCATACCAATAACTGTGCCTGTCTATAGATATGCATGACTTTAGGTCTTTATCTGTTGCACAGTCTAAATAAAATGCAGCTGGCCTAACTTAACCAGCAGTTTGACTGGCCTCTCGGCTCAGTTGGTAGTAGCTCTGCCTTCTGCGCCGTTGGTCGTGGGATTGATCCCCACTGAGAACATATATTTGTGTGGTGAACGCAGATGTTTGTTCTCTGTCTGGGTCTTATATTGTATTCTAAGTATGTATTTGCAAAAAAAATGTATATAAGAATTATATCAGCTATGTGGTTCCCATAGCTATTAATCTATGCATTAAGCTATGCTTAATTTGGGGGTAGATAGTGTTGTGTTGATTGTTCACAATATTTATTTATTAGTACAAGAAGTTTTAAATAAATGATCCGTAACAAAATAACACCTTGACATTGCTATGGTCTTGATCCGATGGTTAACAAGTTAAATTAAGTTACAAGTTAAGTTAAATTAAGTTGAGTTAGTTAGTTCTATTTTGAATAGAATATAAATGTACATACAAGATAGATTACTAAAAGCTGAGAAATAATATATGATCAAACGAACTTGCAAAGTGAAGTTCGATCGATATTATATGAGTAGGCTTCATTCGAAGTTATTATATAACTGAAGAATGAAGCGAGGAAATATAATTAAGTTAGGTCTTATAGTTACCATCAAACCTCTTTAGCTATGGCATTAGTTATGTGTGTCACTCAAAAATATAATCATGGGGCGTTGTGTAAACTGAGTGAATACGATGTATTTCACTTATTTGCTGTAAGAATCGTGATTTTATTCGAAATATTGGAAAACTGTAGAATGACTAAACTCTGTTCTGTACGCCTATCACAAGTTTTGTCTGGCTCTGTCTCTGGCTCTGGTTTTGAGTCTGTGTGATATGTTGATTAAATAAATCCTACGTCGAAACGTCACACACACAGCATAATACACTGATCCAGAGCCAGAAATAAAGCTTGAGGTAGGCCTACAGTTCTTGTTTTTAACAAACCTAAAAAAAAGTTGATTATATTTTCATGACGAAAAAAATCTGTAGATTGAAAATTTACCATAAATAAATAAATAAATAAATAAATATTGTGGACAATTCACACAACACTACCCAGCCCCAAACTAAGCAGAGCTTGTAATATGGGAACCAGATAGCTGATATAATACTTGAATACATTTTTTTTTGTAAATACATACTTAGAATACAATACAACACCCAGACAGAGAACAAACATTTATGTTTACCACACAAATATTTGTTCTCGGTGGGGATCGAGCCCACGACCTACGGCGCAGAAGGCAGAGCTACTACCAACTGAGCTAGAGGCCAGTCCAGACATAAAAAACATTCTATTCAATACACAAGATTATTGTCGTGATCTGGCAGTACATTAGTTTCGTGTTCGAAAACATGTAAAGATATTTCATTCTATTTCAAGCAAAATTTATTTGATAAAATAGCGTGTCTGTAATATAATGTCATGGTGGTGTGTAGTATTTAAGGGTAATGCTTCTTGTGTGTAAACAATGTGTGAATAAGACTTTTAGATTTTATTACCGTCATCAACATTTGTAACGTGCAGTGTCAAGAGCTTATACAGGGAAGGGAGAGGGAATACCACATGGAGAAAAAGTACCTTTAATATTGTAGATGGACCTTTCACTGAAAGAAGACATTATTTGAATTTAAAAAACTATTTAAACTGCGTTCATAGATATTTAAATAATTATATGGGCATCGAATCCGTTTATTATATTATTAATAATAATATTAATTGAGAGGAGCAAGTATTCAGGAGGAGAATCTATCTAGAAATTTGAAATACCTGCATTAAATCGCAATTCACGATTGCGGATAGAAACGATACAATTTCTCAGAAATGTATATATGAATTTCCTGCGGGATTCCTCTCTGGGACTTGTTAGTAGTGGGTTTCTCTAAATTATTTCTTCATTCCGAAGAGTTCTATAGGGAATATACAGAAGTTGCAGATACGGTATCGAATGAAACTCGTAGCTTGGTTCTACGTTGCTTGTAGCTACGTGCTACGCTCGTAGCTTAGTGCTACGTCAATTAGTAATGTTTCTTGAGCACTAAGCTATGAGCGTCATTTGCTCATTCAAACAAAAAGCACGAAGAATATTTCAAAGTTGTTTGTACATTCAAATAACAGTTACTAGTATAGATAAACCAGTTTAAAAATGCACGCCCCTCCACCACGTTTTCTTGACGTTGGCTCACAGCAAAGTAGTTAAAAATGATGCTTGTAATATAAGTAATAAAGAACAATTTGCTTTGACTGACTAGAGTAGCGAGACGTGCATTTTAAGCTTGGACGATCTCTACTGTGCTGTAGATCTCACGAGCACATGCGAGATGTAGATTCTGTTCATCATGCCAAAAATCCTTATAAAATCTTTGCCATATTTATATGAGTATGACCTTTCAAATAAAAATTTCACACGGTGGAAATATCCAGTAGCTCCCTTTTTTGCCCCTTTTAGGAGCAGGTACTCCAATCAAAATTTCCATATGACAAAAAAATTTCAAAGCCTGTAGGCGAGAGCGGACAGCGCGGACAAATTTTTGATCAACAAAAATCTGATGCTTCGCTCGTTCGTTCTACTATAACTTTAAAGCTTAAATAAGTTTGAGAATTTCCAAATTACACAAAGGTTAACTGGAAGAGAATGCTCTCTAGCATTAAGTTCGCCTATGTATAATGCAATTTTTGTTTTAGTGCAATATTTTTTTTGAAGTGAAAACTTCTTTAGCGGCGTTGAGCACTTTTTCTGTAATGGGTATAAAATCTTAAACTCGCGTCAGCGCGTCAGGACACGTGACCTGATCGAAAAAGCGTAAGACGGATGGAGAGTAGACAGCTATCCCCTCTCTACGGCGCGGCGAAAATGTATGCCTGGGCCTACTGTTTCGTTTAGGCAGCGCAGGGCGCTTGCGCGAATGTTCGTGTATGTTACAGCGTGCCAAATAACAAACAAGCCCCCCCTAACCATTCCAAAATATCAAACATGCTCAACGTTAATAATCAAGTTTTCACTTCTGCCGGCACTCCCGGAGTGCAACCCGTATTTTTTTTCTATCTATTTATCTATAAGTACTATGGTAGGCCTACCATGAGCTCTGTCTGGCTCTGTCTCTGGTTCTGGTTTTGAGTCTGTGTGAGTGTGGACTAAATAAATCCTACGTCAAAACGTCACAACACACAGTATAATTCACTCGTGAGCACTCACACAGACTCAAAACCAGAACCAGAGACAGAGCCAGACAGAGCTCATGGTAGGGCTAAAGTTAAGTAAAAGAAAGAGAAGATTTATTTCGTGTCTGTAAATTAAAATGGATTTTATCTGTTTTTTCTAAGTAAGCCACAATATTTATTACCGTATCGAGTTTCAAAGTGATTGCTCGGCGTTCAATATCAATAATTCACACGGCTAAGCAAAGAAGATGGTTCGGTATTCCAGTACATACTTCAAGATTGAAGTGTAGATTTGTGCTCTTCTCGTATAAAAGATGTAAAAGATCTAGCGAGAAATGAGTTGCATCTGTATGTAGCTCTTTTGATTTTTATTCATATAGCTATAGCTTTTTAATTCAAAATGTATGATGCGGTTTAGATTTATTAACGCTCATAAATTTAAATGGAGATGGAGAGGAATTAATAATACACATTATTATTGTTAAATAATAATATCTATTATTAATTCCGTGAACAGGTGGATCATGAATGGCTAAACATGCTTTATCTTAGGCTGCATCCTCACTTTCCATCACGTGACAGACAAATGCTTAGCTATCTATAAAAAAAAACTGTTAAAATAATCAGCTCTCATCTCTCTCATGCAATATAAAATATATCAGATAAAGTAAACTAAGCCAGTAATAGTACTGCTCACAATATCAAATCACGAGTGTAACAAAACGCATAGGTGTCGTAGTGTCTATAAATCTAGCCGTAAAATTCGTCTCAATTACTAGTGAGCTAGATATAAAACAGTGATATGACGTTGAGCCGAAATGAAATAGTATCTTTTTAGTTCAGTGATTTTTTTCCTAACCTTATCAATGATCTATTTATTGCCAATGGCACTTATACTGGGAATCAGGTAGGTGTAGGTTAATTTAGTTATTCAAGAAAGAATTGGAGCGAACATTGTTTTTGGCGGTTTTGTGGCATATTTATTTGAAAAGATGCCAAAAGATCGGGTCTAAACAGCTTTTTGTGAATATAGTTGCTAGGAGTACATTGTTGTGAGTGCTGGGAATAACTGGATGAGACTTGCAAATGACCGAAAAAGTGTGTTGAAATAAAGATGAGGTCTAATACTAAACATGGTGAAAAAACATTCCACAGTTTTGTCCAAGTGTACTTTAAGTTGTGTTGAAAGACAGAGTTCTTCTTTAGTGAACTTAAATTAGATTAAGTTGTGTTTCGCCTATAAAGATGGACTGTACTAGAGTAAAACGAGAACATGTTATTCTAATCTTAAATCGAATAGTTATTTTATCCAATGGTGTGACACTTTGAAAATTACAAATTGCATCTAAGTAAAACCGACGCGGAGCTAGATAGTCTACAAGAGAATCGAGAGCACGTCTAGTATCTAGTAGATACTAGACGTGCTCTCGATTCTCTTGTAGACATAGTCTCAGTAATCGAGAGAAGTGAACACACAGTAGACCACTAACTAGTTAGTTAAGAGTAATACGCCAACTGATTCCCTATCGGTTTAATTCGCTTCGAGATCTATTACTAAATGAACAAGCAAGTTGCGCCATGAGCGCTTATTTGTTCAATATTTACAACACCATTTTAATTAATAAGAGATTTGTAGGGGTAGCGCATAAGTAAGTTTTTTTATCCAGCTGCCTACTACCGCTACGTTTTTTAGGTTCATGGATACAAAACTTTTTTTCCATCTATCCAAGACGTATTCAAAGGGTTGAGAATTGAGAAGGTGTGAGTGAATGAAGAGTGGTTTTTGGTTATAGATTTTACAGTATTCGAAAGGCGGGGTTGCTACTATGTCTACTAGAAGGAAAGATTCGGACACTGTCCGCATCTTCTGGAATTTATAGGAGAGACCAAGGTCCAGACGGACTTCTTCATGCTGATGATGATGATAACTCGGCTATATTACGTAGGCAGGTTTAAGCCAGCCTCGAATTTGTGAGCCCTGGTTAAGTCCTGGAATAGCTATTAATTATTCACCACCGAAATGTCACGGTTGCCGAATAAAATGATCTTTTAAAACTCGTATTGAATTGGAATTCCAGCGCAAAAGGGTGAGGGACGAGCTTAAAAAGGTCGGTTAAAATACAATAATAGATTGTGTTTGTAATTGAAAAGTATAAAAAAGTATGCATTATAATATAGTAAAATTTTGTCGCCCTACTTATAAACGCAATTTAAATTTAATCATTGCTTAAAGTTAGCCCTGTCACTGTTTGTCATTACACAGTGGTCAGAGATGGCAATAGTTTAACCACTGTTTATCTTTTGACATATTTTTATAAGTAAGGCCACTAGTTTTTTAGATAGTAAACACGGAGTATGTTTAATGCCGTCAATGAAAATTAATACAATTATTTACTTGTTGAGGTCTACTGGTCTGTTAGAATAACACTATGGCATGATGGCGTCACTAGTATAATTTTATATACGGCTGCCTGGCGTTCTCTCTCACGTGAGAGGAGAAAATTTTCCATTGATTTTACAGAAGAGGATTGGTGCCGCAACCAAGAAAATAAATGTCTGATGGTCCACTGAATTATTAATTTGTGTGGTGTTATAATATTTTTGCAAAACGCTCGACGTGAAGGCAAACATGCGAGGCAACCCGTGGCTTAATCAGCTCCGCACGTATTGACCATCTTTCCTGTGGATAAGGCCAACTAAACTGTCAGGATAGTCTCAGCCACTAGCACCCCGCAAGTAGGTGGATGAGTCCTTGGACCTGACGTTATATAAATCACCTACAAAAGATGCAAAGGCCTGTTTACTTTTAATTTTTACGTATAGGTATTAGTTGATTTTTTGTTGATTCGTATACCTACTTAGTAGATCGAATCCTTAAGATAAAAGCCGTTTTACAAAAGTAGGTATTGACAATTAAATAGGGATAGGCACGTGCTATCGATGAAATCAAAAAATCAAAATCAAAAATCAAAAATGTTTATTTTGGAATAAATACATGGCACAAATAAGGTCAAAGCACGATAACGTTCGCAGAAGTTATAAACTGTGTCGCGAACATTAACGCCCTCCTCCGACTTAGGGAATTCCAAACTATAGAAGAATTGAAGCTATAACATAGTATTGAAGCTAAATCATGTATGTACATGAAGATGCGCGTACACAAAGGTGTAAAAAGCTGAGAGTCTAATCCCTATTAATATAAAACTATATTGAAATGACCCATTCTAAGTAAAATTAAGACTGCTTAATCACTAGGTTAATCTAGGCGCAAGTTTCTCGCGATGGATGCCAGAAGAATAGGCAAGAAACATACAGCTTGATTCCTAACGGTTTTTTGCATCTTCCTACAAATAGTTCAGTTCTGATTATGGTTCAGTAGTCCATATTTGGTAGAAATTTATGCAGCCGTTTTAATGCTCTGAGGATATTAATCTAGGAAGACCTTGCGTGTTTATTTAATAAGTTAAACATGAAAAAATTCAAAAAAATAAAATTAGGCTTACACAAAAAAATATCCCACTCTGTGCTTATCATTTTCATTTCATTTATTCACTAACTATCCTTTTACAAATCGTGTTTGAATGTATATACAATAAAATAACATACTACAAAAAAACAGTAAAACATTTAAATACATTCATCAAACAAAATAAATACACACTTTACTGTTATTGTTATTATTACACATCTTTTTTTTATTCAAGAGCAACGCTCTTGTAGGCATATTGTATGCGCTTTTCTCCAGGTATTTCTTTTGAGGGCAACCTCCTTGACCTTATATGTCATGCCAGCGATCTTTGCTTTTATTCGACTCATGAGCTTATCCTTGGTCTTCCCCTTCCTCTCTTTCCTTCTACCTTTCCTTCGATGATATTTCTAATAAAGCTGTCATGTCGTACAAGATGGCCAATCATCTTTCCTCTTCTGTTCTCAACAACTTCTATGAGGGCTCAGCTGATCCGTTCCATTCTTTTCCAACACTACATTTGAAATGCTTCCAAAAACTCTCTATCTCTTTGTGTCATGGCCCACGTATTATTACGGATATTTAAGTAAAAATAGTGTTAAGAAACATGATAGCTTAAAAAGTTTTATCATATACTAGTGGCCGCCCGCGGCTTCGCTCGCCCGTTCCCGTTGCTTTTTCGGGATAAAAAGTATCCTATGTCCTTCTCCCGGTTCTAAGCTACCTCCCCACTAATTTTCTGCCAATTCGGTTCAGCCGTTCTTGAGTTATAAATAGTGTAACTAACACGACTTTCTTTTATAAATATACTAGCTGTGCCCGCGACTTCGTCCGCGTGGTATAGTGTCTATGGGTAGCATTTTTAATTTGCAGCGGAAGAAAACAGTAAATAAATAACAACGTCATACTCGCGTGCACGTGACACAGTCGTCTGCCCTCTTACTAAACTTAGACATATGGCGTCGTACTACGCCACACTTTCAGCCCCCCCGCATTCCTCTCCGAACTCCCCCCACACTCCCCCCACTCTCCTCAACACCCCCCCACATTTCCCCAGACTCCCCTCCACAATCCCCCTGTACTCCCCCCGCACCTCCCTTCCACACTCCCCCCGCACCTCCCCTCCACACTCCCCCTATACTCCCCCCGCATCCCCCCTCGCTTCTCCCCTCCACACTCCCCCCTGTACTCCCCTCCACACTCCCCCCTGTACTCCCCTCCACACTCCCACCTGTACTCCCCTCCACACTCCCCCCGCACCTCCCCTCCACACTCCCCCTGTACTCCCCTCCACACTCCCCCCGCACCTCCCCTCCACACTCCCCCCTGTACTCCCCTCCACACTCCCCCCGCACCTCCCCTCCACTCTCCCCCCTGTACACCCCTCCACACTCCCCCTGCACCTCCCCTCTACACTCCCCCTGTACTCCCCTCCACACTCCCCCCTGTACTCCCCCCGCACCTCCCCTCCACACTCCCCCCTGTACTCCCCTCCCTCTACCCCCCCAGCACAAACTTTGAATGTCATATTTTTTTATATCAAATCAACAGACAAAAAAAAAGTTTTAAGTTTCTAGCTCTAAAAATGACGATACTTCCATACAACTTTCAACCCCTATTTTCAACCCCTTACAACCCTTTTTTCGCAATAAAAAGTAGCCTATGTCCTTCCTCAGGCCCTCAACTATCTGTGTACCAAATTTCATTTCAATCGGTTCAGTAGTTTTGGCGTGAAAGCCGGACAGGAGGACAGACAGACAGAGTTACAAACGCATTTATAATATTAATAAGGATATTTTACGTTGGTTGTTGTTGAACATCCTGTATTTATGAGTATGAGAGCCTCCATTACGTCCGCATTGTACCGATGCTCTCCTCGCTGCACAGCTGCAAAACTTTTGTTGCTTATCTTTTGTGCAAATGTTGCACGTGTTTCTTGTTAATTAATATGCAGGGTATATAAATACAAAATGTGTTCATCATTTTTGATGTGTGCTTTTACTTTGCATAATAGGTAAGTAAAGTTGTTGTTGGTGTCGTGGTGGGAAGTCACTGGATGGAAAGGGCTCAGAATCGTTCTTCCTGGCAATGTGTAGGGGAGGCCTATGTCCAGCAGTGGACTTCTTCAGGCTGATGATTCGTAAAGTTGTAAACAAGAAAATGCTAGAGAGGTGAAGATCATTCTAGATTAAGTAATGAACAAATAATAAGGGGGAATATTGAGTCTGCAGGGTAAGCCACAAGTAACGACAGACTATTTTTGGTTTAAACATATTGACAGGCATCGCGGCTCATTTGGTAGGAAGCCTGCCTTCTGCGCCGTAGGCCCCAAGTTCGATCCCCACCGGGAACAATTCTATTCTATTTCTATCACAACTTTTGCTTCCACTCAGTTGAACAATTGTATGTTTTCTCTCACTGCTGCATATTTTATTTCCGAGAGGAAAAAGTTCGCCGCCTCGCCCGCAACCCAACTCATTTTATTATTTTCGTGGAATGATAAAAGGCAGAGTGTTTCACCCGAGCACAGAACAAAAGTACTACGTAACGCAGGGTGAATTAACCGCAAAACAGCGTACTTTTACCGCAGGTATAAAAATCTTTTGTTATTTTGAGTTTGCGATAAGAAAGTTAGGTGCCATAAAAACATTTGCTGCACAAATGACAGTGAAACGCTTATGTAATTATACCTTTTTTATCAATAACTTACACGTGATTCTAGTCTTGCTTCGTAACCCAATTATGAAGTAAGAACTGTATTACAGAACTTTTTTATTAGTTCTTATCCCGGTTACAAACTAAAACTAGCATAAGGCATAACTTTTTTTATTAGTTGGTAACCCAGATATAAACTAAACAAAAATCCTTCTACGTAACTGGTTACAAAACCCCGTTACGTAGAAGCACTAAAGGTTTATTTTCTACTAATGTGGTGCAAACTCAATTAATTGACTTGCAAATCCCGGGCGAATTAACACGACACCTGCCTCGAAACTCGAAGCACAGATTAATAAAGTTACTACGTAACAGATAAATCACTCCAAGGAAAAATGTCAATACCTACTGCTATAATAACCTACTCCCTCTAGTAGCTAGACGTTGCAAGCCAAAATGAACCAAAGCTTACGAACATAAAGTTGACTTTGCTCTGTAGGTGCGCGCCGCCACGTGATCAGCGTAGATTGTCAGGGCTGCCTCTTTCGATATATGTCAGTAGGTATTTGCAGTAAACTTTATAATTGAAAGAAAAAGAATTTCTTCCGTTTTAACATGTTTTATTTTTTAATTATCAAGAAATTATACATAACTTACAAATGTTTTATTTTGATGTAATGTTTAATAAATTTTTTGCCTTGGCGAAATTCTCGGTTATTAAACTTAATTGTGGAAAATATTCTATATTCTTGTGGAAACAAGGGCAAGGGGAGTTAAAAGGAATATTTTTTAAAAGATCAAGGAGCTTGCGACCGGGTTTTTGTCTCATGTTAATTTCAAAATTTTTAACAAATGTGATTTCTAGATTTTTTACATAATCGTAAAAGGAATCTGAAGGTACTTTTAAACTTCCATAAAAAGACGATGTTTTGTTGCAAGCTTTAAAATGAATGAACAACGAACCAAAATATTTCCTCGCGTACGAACGCTCCGCGCGGCTGTCGGCAACCCACTGAGAAATAGGCAGTCGACTGCCCGGCGGCCGGTAGGTACTTATCGCGCGCAAGTACATGGAGTGAAAGAGGCCTGCTCGAAGGTACTTTGTTATTTCAACAGATTACTGTTTTCTGCACAAATATCATTCGGGCCAGGTGCATTAAATTGTCTAGTGAGTGTAAACAAATTCAATTGTAATTAGAGCTCTTTGTATACCGCATCAAAATACTTATGTATAACTCAGCTGACCTGAATCAATACCTCTCTGTTCTCTCTCACTTCTCCTCTCTTCTGACTAGCTCTTCAGCTTGGTCTTATTTATATTTTTCTCAAAAGCATTACAAACTAACAGCCTAGGCCAAAACGTCTGTGTGCCAGCTTACATGAATAAAATAGTACATAGCTATCTAATTAATAAATAAACCACTCATACTAACTTAAAAAACGTATACAAGTGACAGATAATAAATGGAGCTTCATGTGAAACACATCTCAGGTTTCTGAGCAATCAGAGTGTTGAGAAGTGTGAGTGCGCTCGCTGTGGGGGCATACCGCGCGGTGGCGGTGGTGGAACACGGGTAGGAGGGGTAGCGCGAACAAACGACGCGCCCGCAGTTGCAGTTGGTACTTGGTAGTAGCTCTGTCTTCGGCGCCGAAGGTCACGGTTTCGATTTCACCGAGAACTAATATTGATGTAGTGAACACTGATGTTTATTCTCAGCCTGGGCGATGTTGTTATCAAACGTTAAAAAAATATATTATATCAGCATAGCTCTGCTTAATTTGGTTCTAGATAGTCATGTGTGGATTGTCCACAATATTTATTTATATATTTAATACCGATAGGAAGGGAATTAAAACATTCAATCATGCTAAGTGGAAAACGCTTAAAAACTATTCTCGAAGACACTGTAGAAAGCTCCCAGCTAGTTGTCGTGGCTGTTAGACTGTAGACAAGAAAGTTACATAAGAATTGTAACTTTCCAGACTTCGAGCGCTATTTAGAACCCCTACACCCCTACTACCCCTATTTTCTCTTCAGCTCACTGTGTGTTCTAGGCAGAGTTGAGCAGTATTTGAATTACTTATAATTAAAATACGAATTTGGCATTTGTATTTCAATTACTTCCTTAAAATGTTATTCGTATTTCAAATACAATTTTCATATCAAGTACTTTTCAAATACTTGATATGAAAATGGGGTTGTGTTTTTTTATTATTTACAACCTGATGGTTGTAGTATCATTAACCTTTCCAAACAAAGGTATCAAACCTTCTTTTGAAGCTGAAAAAACATACGGGCGGTGCTTCAAATATAAATGTTTGAATTTCACTTTTTTTCAAAAAAAATCTGCTTGGACTTAGTTTGAGGTGCAAAATGGGCAGTTAAACATCTTACTTAACAGTGTCACCGCTTTCGCCGAGACCACAGAAAGAAGAGGGATGACATTGTTTATTTTACATTACAAATACCAAAATCTATCTTGTATATACACAGAATCTCAGAAACGGCTCCAACGATTTTCATGAAATTAAGTATACATGGGTTTTCGGTACCGATAAATCGATCTAGCTAGGTAGATGAGAGAATGTAGGTATGCATTCATTTTAAAAAAATCTCTTTTATTGTTTTCAACGATCAACTTTATCATGATCAACTTAAACAAACTTATTTAAGCTTTTCCAAAAGATGGCGCTGTTAGTAAGATCAAAAAATATTATTCATGTTTTATCATTTAATTTTCATCAGCATGTAATTCGTATTTAAATATAATTTCTAAATACCTACACAATTACCAAAAAAAAACCGAGCAAAGCTTGGTCATACCAGCTCGTAATTATTAAACCCACACGGCCACCACTTAGCATTTGCGGGGCTAAAAACCGTCTTTTGCTGAAATTGTTTTTTAAAATTGTATATCTTTAAAAATGTACGAGACCGATCCGGTCTGGACGATAATCCATTTCGGTGTAGTCGGTAAATACAAGGCAACGCCGAGCCCTGACAGCCTCGCATTAATCATAGTATTACGTATTCAGTAGGCCTACCACAAGCTCTGTATGGCTCTGTCTCTGGCTCTGGTTTGGAGTCTGTGTGAGTGCTCACCAGTGTATGTGACCACTGAGTGTGACGTTTCGACGTAGGATTTATTTAGACAGAACTCACACAGACTCAAAACCAGAGCCAGAGACATATCCAGACAGAGCTTGTGGTAGGCCTACAGAGGGCCTCCGCAAATCGATAGGCGAATGTTCACATTGACATTTAGGGTACACAGAGGGACAGCGTGGTAACCGCTATGAAATTGAGTTACATCTGGTTCCCATAGTACAAGCTTTGTTTATACAGAATACAATATAATATGCTGGGTTAGATAGTATAGTGTCCCCCAATATTTACATCAAAATGGAAAATGTAAAGTTTGCTGGAAGATTACTATATTAAGACGATGAACTCCGTGAAACAACATCTCGCTCACTTTGACCTCATTGACCTTTTGAAAAATAAAAAAACACTGAACATATTACCGAAAATTACAAAGAACTATTATGTGTGCAATCTGTTTGCAGTAAGTTTTTTTGTTTTAAGACGATGAAAGCCCAATGGTTTTTATCGTCTTAAAACAAAAAAACTTCTAACATCACTGTTGATAAAATCACTGTTGTTCAATAACAACAGTGATTTTATCAAATTCAAATTCTGTTTATTAGAATCATTAGCTTAACATTACAGAATAATATTCCAATTTAAACGTCAGCGATTCATGAAAGTTCATGAACATTCAAAAATATATTTACAAAGATTGTATATTAATTAACCCAAAAGTTATTTATGCTTAAAACAATCTCAAAATATTTCGAATAATCATTTACTTCTGATTCTGACTGGGCAGTATGATTAAAAACGGTTGGAACTAGTCACTTTTCTACTCAAACCGTAATGAGTTGACTAGGTCAGTAATCCTACCAAAAGCTCGGTCTGGCTCTGTCTCTTGCTCTGGTTTTGGTGTGTGTGAATTTTCAATAGTGTATTAGACTCTTCGGAGTCAGCGCCCCTCAGCTAGCAACTACCCTTAGCAGTCGAACCCCAGTTCAGCTCACTGTTTGGGTTCAGCCCAAACAGTTTGTGTGACGTTTCGACATAGGATTTATTTAGTCAGCACACAGACTTAAACCAGAGCCAGACAAAGCTTGTGGAAGGCCTGAAGTTTAGGTTTACATCATAAATCAATAGCAATGTATTTACGTAAAAATCAGTTGTCTGTAAAGTCGGTTTACTGACGATAGTTGAACGTGACAACGCCAACAGCCGCAATTATCGTTGCTATAAACAATTGACACCACATTCCCTGCACTTCATACTTGACGAAAACTTGTAAATGTATTATAGTATAGCAGCTGTCCACGCGGACGCATCGCTCACTCAAGTTGGAGAGAGACAGATGTCGAACGCTGCCGAACGCGGAGGCCGATTGTGCCTCTTTGTCGCTCGTTCCGCGCTCTCTCTTGCCCTTCAAACCCTAAATGGAACGCCTCAGAGCAAGGTAACGCCACATGAGTCATGTTTTTTCGTGCGTGCAGCCGGCTCCATCGAATTATAAGACGTTGGCACGTCAAAAACTATCAGATTTGTAATACAAGTGGTTTAATTAAAACACCCAGAAACAGAAGAAACAACCTATGTTCATCATACGAATCTCACATGATGCAGAAGGCAGAGCTACTACAAAATGAGCAGTCAAGCTTATGCTATGAAAGTGTGTGTATTCAATATCCGAAACAAAAGCAGTTGAGGTAAAAAAACCTATTCAAATTCAGTCAGTTATTGAATCGAATAAATATAAATTGCCGAACAAATCGCCCAAGGCTTTGCACGCGCTTTATTATGTCTACTCTGTTATAATAAAAACAAAACTAACCGAATATTTCTCGGGAAAATGTGTTTTTATTTGAGCGAGTAGTTCATGGAACAAACACAGATAATTGTTCTCTGTCTGTGTGTTATAATGTATTCTGAGTATTAAAAAACAAAAAAAATGTATTTAAGTATTATATCAGCTATCTGGTTACCGTAGTACAGCTCTGCTTAATTTGGGGCTAGATAGTGTTGTGTGGATCGTCCACGAAATTTATTATTATTATTGTGCAAAAATGTTCATCTACTCCTTTATATTGTCACTAGCAGTTAGTGACCGAGCTTCGCTTGGTATTTTTTATTAATAATCGGCATTTTTTTTCAAATTATAAGTCGTATCTTTATTGGCATATTCTTACTTAACTACGCCATCTGCTGGATATGCTCGCAGTTAGTTACTCGTAATCGCCAATAGATGGCAGGAGCAGTCACATATTTCAGTTTATGTTTAATTATTAAGGTTAAAAATCATTTTCTAAAAATGAATCCTAGCTAGATCGATTTATCGCCCCCGAAACCCTCTGTATACCAAGTTTCATGAAAATCGTTGGCGCAGTTTCCGAGATCCTAAATATACAGGGTGGAATTTTGTAATGGATGTTTGTAATGCCACCTGGAGGGAAAGTACTCTTAATACTGCAGATAGAAAATTTAACTCAAAGGAAACATTCCTTTATTTTTGAATAGAAAGCAAACTGCATTCAAAGATTTTCGAAAATTCTCTTCTCCCACACCCGGGAATTGAACCGGCTAACATCTGAAACAAATATACCCTGTACTTTTATTGCATCAATCGTTAGGGTCAATTATAAGGAAGAAATCTCTCTAACAAACATGATAAATTAAACTAAAAAAAACGAACTCAAATATCCGCGTGGATATTTGAGTTCGTTTTTTTTAGTTTGATATGACCAACTGCTAGTTACCATTGTTTTGAGCTTTTACTAACTTTAGTACAAGCTATAGGTACAACAAATACACTCAAATATATTCAAATACACTCTAAAGAGCAGAAGTCTGTCGAACGCTATGAAGCCTGGCAATTTTCTTTCTTGTTTTTTTCTTTACGGGATACAATAAATATTTACTCAAAATGTTGTGTGTACTGGCTAAGGTCAATTAATCAAATAACACTATCGTTGTTTGCTTGCTGCGGGACGGAAATAAATAAAAATTTGAATGCCGGGCTAATAGCACCCTTAAAAAACATAGCAAGTGCACCCCTTGCAAGCTTCATATTCATAATAAGCTGGGGTTGCAGGGTTAAGCACTGGGAATTGGTATAATTGGATGCCAGTACAGGCAAAGTTCAGCCTAATGCCTCCACAGGGTTAATAGACTTTGCTCGACGGTAAATTTATCTAGAAAACTGAGCACAATGACGATTTTATTTGTTGTATTTTTTACCAACCGATGACAGTGCTTCTAAGTTGTGCAATCTAGTGACATTTTTTCTAAATTTAACATAATAGAACTACTCGTAGTTTTTGACATGGCTGCATATATTTTTGAAATTTTATATTTTGATATTAATTATTATCTTTATTGCTTATGCCTTTTATTTTAAATCGAATGAGGAATTTATTTAAATGTATTTGTAATTTTTGACATAATTTGACTGTAAATTAGAATACTCCAATCTATAATTTAAATAATTTAAATTTAAATTTTAGCTATATTATGCATGAAAATTGTTCCTAGCATTTGAGCGCTTTGGCAAGAGCTGTAAGTCTTTGGGCTTAATTACTTAGCATTTTGTCTAAATCAAAAAAAATAAACAAAAGTTCATAAAAAAATGGCTTTTTTTCAACGTTGTTTTTCAACGACGCGATGTTTTTGAAAAACTTTCAAACTCTTTTGTTGTTTGATAAACAATCAAACAAAAAAAGTTAATTAGGATATTACTAAACATTAAACCAAGACATAGTTGTAAAACCCCATTTCAAACAAAACAAACTCCTAACGCTGCCATGTATACAGGGTGTCCCATAAGTCAACGTCCAGCCGAAAACGGGCGATGGGCCAAGTCATGACAGTTATCAGAAAAATACAAATAAAAATATTTGTCATGTACCCTATGATGATCTTTTAAGTCCTGTGACTACAAATATTATCTTTTCGTAAAACTTTTTTCTGCAATGTAAGCATGGGTAACTCTTCTGTAAAATACAATTCAAAATTAAGCCTTAACTGCCTCAGTTTTAAATAAAATCGCGGAGTTTTGGCTAACATTTAATTTCAGATGATTACATCACCCAACTTTAACTGACTGTACGGTAAAAAAAATGTACTACAGTCTCATGGCAAGTAACTTTAAAAGATGGCGCATTTAACCAGGATTTCAAAATGGTATAATACTTGCTAGAGTGCTCTTTAGTTTTGAAAATAAAAATGTTTTTTTCAAGTAAATCGGATTTCCAAACAATTTTATTTCATTAGATAAAATGTTTGTAATGCACCCAAGCCATTTTTAAGTCCACATTTTATAGGCACAAGTACGATTGAGACGGACAGTATAGTAGATTGTTACACAAGGGCTATAGCTACTTACAACCAAGATGAGCATTCTACTTTACTTCATTCATGCGAGGTAAATTTTAACTAGCCGATGGAGCAAACATATGGCCCGATGTTAAGTGAGCCATTGCCTCGTAGGTGTAGAGTGATTTGAAAATGGAACGCATTTACAATGCACTGAGTAGCAAACGGCGTACTTACACGGCCTTTTTAAACCCCCTAAATTTCTTTTACTGGGGGGGATTTAGACGAGCTGCTCCAAAGAATCACAGAAGTCGCTCAAGACATGAACTCGAGAAGATACGCCCGTCTTATGACACGGTCATTTTTAAAGAGATTGTAGAGCTAGCACTACAGCTGAAGGCAACAGTTTGAACATTTGCTATAAATCCTTGATGTAGTTAAATTAAAATGACGATTGAAGAATACTATGATTGAATTTTATTTTAAACTTTCACCTAAAACTAACAAACTACTTGAAAACCCTTGGTTATTACTTTTTCGACAAGATGGTGGCTCTATCTGTTTACTTACATTGTCGAAATGGTATTTACTTTTACCTGCGAATTGTGAGTGACTTAAAAACGCAGTGTAGGCATTTTAAGTCCATGATTTAATGGGTACAAACATTTTATCTAATTAAATAAAATTGATTGGATATCCGGTTTAGTTGAAAAAACATTTTTTATTTCCAAAACTAAGGATTAGGATCTAGCAAGTATCATACCATTTTGGAATCCTGGCTAAATGCGCCATTTTTTATAGTTACTTGCCATGAGAGTTTAGTACATTTTTTTTGCGGTACAGACGGTTAAAGTTGGATGATGTAATTATCTGAAATGAAATGTTGGCCAAAACTCCACGATTTTATTAAAAACTGAGGCAGTTATGGCTTAATTTTGAATTGTAATTTAAAGAAGGGTTATTCATGCTTACATTGCAGAAAAAAGTTTTACGAAAAGTTAATATTTGTAGTCACAGGACTTAAAAGATCATCACAGGGTGTCAGTTTTCCTGTTTTTTTTAAATACTCATAATTCCAAAGTTACATGACAAATATTTTTTTTATATTTTTCTGATAGCTGTCATGACTTGGCCCATCGCCCGGTTTCGGCTGGACGTTGACTTATGGGACACCCTGTATACAGGGTGGAATTTTGTAATGCCACCTGGAGGAAAAGTACTCTTAATACTGCAGATAGAAAAAAAATCTCAAAGGAAACATTCTTTTATTTTTGAATAGAAAGCAAACTGCATTCAAAGAATTTCGATAATTTTCTTCTCTCACACCCGGGAATCGAACCGACTAAAATCTGAAAAAATTATACTCTGTACTTTTATTGCATCGATCGTTAGGGTCAATTATAAGAATGAAATCTTTTTGAAATCTTTTGTATCGATATCATACATGCCCTAAACAAGTTCTTCAACGACGAAAACAAAAGAATAACGTAAATTATAAATAGGTACCTACTTACCTTTTTTCTTACATTGTATATAGCTGTTTACAACCTGCATGATTAGACCATATCGCTCCGCTTTTACTGTATTGCAACACCCTTACAGGGTAAATTCGGTATTGATTCAAAAACTAGTTTTAAGAGCGTACGTTAATACTGAATACGTTTGCCACTTTAAAATTTTCTCATTATTAACCGATATAGGTATATTTTATGTTATTTTAAAGGAAAATACATTTAGAATAGTTCTATACTGTCATCAACGTTAGAAATTACTGATAAAAGTAATATTTTCAAGTTTTTACACTTTTACAAAACTTTTAGCTCATTTTATCCGATTTTCTCTCGTGTTCTTTCACGAGTAGCGAACGAGTTCTTGGAAACGGCTGTATAATAGGTGCTCAGTCTCCGTCTTCACTGTAATTGTGCAGTCTTTTGATGGAGTATCCTTTGTCGAGGCTGGTACTAAACGTAAGGCTTCCAGAAGCATCTCTTGAAAAATAAGGGTCATCATAATAGAGGTAAGATCGTGTTTTTGCTGCATTTTTTTTTAGTTTTTATACATGTTTTATTATGGCCTACCTAACATGGGGCAATGCTTTTTTATAGGCGATGGTTACCACTTAGGTAACCATCGCCTATAAAAAAGCATTGCCTCGTAGGTCACGCACGTCAGAAACGTTCCCTATGATACACTTCCCTGCGTCCATCAACTTGAGGCATAAAGATGTTAGGGCATAGGATCACGTGCCAGTTAACTTAACTGAAGCTACCAACCCGATTAATTATTTTAATTGTAACCATAATAACAAAAATGAGTTTTAATTTTTTATGTTACATATAAGTAGCAGAACTTTAGTTACATAGAATGAATATCTACATTCGGCTACTAGTATAGTATTATCTTATCTGTGATTCGGCTAATTAATTTTGTTGATTTGAATAATTTCATTATTATATAGCATAGAGAATAAGATCAAGCTAAGGCGAGACGTTACTAATTAAATCTTATCTTATACCTTTAAACGACAAAATCTTGTATATATATATTTAGGATCTCGGAAACTGCGCCAACGATTTTCACGAAATTTAGTATACAGGGGTTTTCGGGGGCGATAAATTGATCTAAATGATTATTTCACCCCGAGTTCAATAATTAAACATAAACTGAATATGTGACTGCTCCTGCCATCTATTGACGATTGTGAGCAACTAACTGCAAGCATATCCAGCAGATGGCGTTGTTCAGTAAAAATAAGCCAATAAAGATAATATGACTCTTATGATTTCTTAAAAATACAAATTAACAATAAAAAATACCGAGCGAAGCTCGGTCACCAACTGCTAGTAATTAATTAATTCAACAAATTCACAATTGGCCATCGCCCTTTTTGCTCAGTTGGTAGTAGCTTTGCCTTCTGCGCTGGAGGGCGTGGGTTTGATCCCCACCAGGAACAAATATTTGTGTTATAAACACAGATGGGTGTTTTTTTGAGAGGGCAGTGATGGCCTAGTCGAAACAATAAGAGTTAGGGAAAAGTCGTGAAATACTACAATTACTGGGCCGAATTTTGTTACTAAAGGCTTAAAAACTAAAGGCGCTCGGTTATAGCGCAGCTTGCCATTGCTGTCCCCAATCCTGGATGAAAAATCTGCTAACCTAACTGTTGGGTCACAGATTAATAAAGTTACTACGTAACAGATAAATCACTCCAAGGAAAAATGTCAATACCTACTGCTATAATAACCTACTCCCTCTAGTAGCTAGACGTTGCAAGCCAAAATGAACCAAAGCTTACGAACATAAAGTTGACTTTGCTCTGTAGGTGCGCGCCGCCACGTGATCAGCGTAGATTGTCAGGGCTGCCTCTTTCGATATATGTCAGTAGGTATTTGCAGTAAACTTTATAATTGAAAGAAAAAGAATTTCTTCCGTTTTAACATGTTTTATTTTTTAATTATCAAGAAATTATACATAACTTACAAATGTTTTATTTTGATGTAATGTTTAATAAATTTTTTGCCTTGGCGAAATTCTCGGTTATTAAACTTAATTGTGGAAAATATTCTATATTCTTGTGGAAACAAGGGCAAGGGGAGTTAAAAGGAATATTTTTTAAAAGATCAAGGAGCTTGCGACCGGGTTTTTGTCTCATGTTAATTTCAAAATTTTTAACAAATGTGATTTCTAGATTTTTTACATAATCGTAAAAGGAATCTGAAGGTACTTTTAAACTTCCATAAAAAGACGATGTTTTGTTGCAAGCTTTAAAATGAATGAACAACGAACCAAAATATTTCCTCGCGTACGAACGCTCCGCGCGGCTGTCGGCAACCCACTGAGAAATAGGCAGTCGACTGCCCGGCGGCCGGTAGGTACTTATCGCGCGCAAGTACATGGAGTGAAAGAGGCCTGGTTGGGTTATATTTATTTTTCGACTGTTTTGAATATCTGTCCGAGTAAACGAGGACAGATATTCAAGACATTCCTCGGACGAAGTATACTCTAGTCAACATATTGTAAAGACGTGAAAAACGTCAGACCAGCACAGAATAACTAATAGTCAATATCAAATACATGAATTCATACCTCAGGTCAGGCAACTCCATCTATATTTTTATTCTAAGCAATTTTCTGGTCCAGTTTTGTCTTGATATCAGGGTACCATAGACTCTTAATTAGTAATATGAAGATCTGGCTCCCATAGCACAAACTCTGCTTAATTTGAGGCTAAATAGTGTTGTGTGGATTATCCACAATATTTATTTATCAATTGTATCTCAACCAAACCGTAATGAGCTGTAGTAGTGTAGGTGTGTAGGCACACACATATATTTACAAGAAGTTGATATGAGATGCACCAATACTTTGGGTTCAATTGAACATTACAATAAAAATGTTAGGCCCTCGTATCGGCGGTAAAGTTTATATTTATGTGTGGTCGATTGAATTCTTGTATAGCAGGCGATATTGCATGCCGTGACTCTTTGTTGCGATGTCTCCGTTCGGTCTTTACTGCATTTGAAGATACACAAAGTTCACGAAGATGGGTGTGCAAAGGCTCACCGAACTACCTGTTCTTTTATCAACCAATGAGACTGAATTTCTTTTGAGAATTGTCTCATAAAACACAGCACAATTTCCTTATAATTTTAAAAAAGCCACCAGATAAAATCTATGCTACGAAATCAATCTAGCCGGAAATATTATAGGCAGTATGATCGCATTGAGATGGTCCGGGTGACGGAAATCGCGGAAATGAACGCAGTCTCACCAGCATTTCGATTGCATTCTTGAATATGAAACTTGTGAGAGATTTTATCTGTCTTTCCCTTAATACCCATAAAAATATCAGTTCTACCATTGCTATCCTGGTGAAAAGCACGAGTTTTAACGCTCGGTTAACTCCAAGCACCCACCCCAAGACCCTCAGGGAGAGGTTGCTCAGACTCCCTCTCACTACTATCAGTTCCCCCCCCAATGGACAAAAACTGTATCCCCAAGAACTTTACTAATTTATTGGGACTGTATGTATGGCTGCTTGTTTCTGAATGATGTGAATGTTTATGTTTGAATCAAACTTATTACAATATCTGTGAAGCTTTTAGCTATTATAACCGTGGCATCGACTACAATAGGTATGACTTCGGTAGGTGTTTTCCATAGTCTGGTTATCTCTACTTTCAACGCGTGATATTTACTTATTTATATTATATATTATATATTTAATAATTTTTCTATTTCTTTAGCCCCTATATTGTAATCGGACGGTACTGCAACATCTATCAAATATGGTTTGTTTTCTAGTTTATTTGTATGCTATTGTAACGTCTGTTTGGACTGGTATTTCCCACATCATTTTAGCGGTATCATTTTCTTTAACATGCGGTTGTTTTAGGTTTTCTTTCCAGCATAATTATGTAAGACACTTAAAAACCATGTTTCTTTGCCAGCGTCCAGTGAACATACTCTACGATGTTATTGTGTCTCTTAGTATAGTAGGTGCCAGCTAATTTTTCACATCCCCAGACAATATGTTGCGCGGTCTCATCTTTTATCAAACACAAACGACACCTACCATCTACTGCTTTTTTTAGAATATCCCTTTCATGCTGTCAATACTGCCTGATCTTGTATTGCAAATATTGATGACTCTAGTCCCGATGTTACTGGTTGTTTTTAATTCAATTAAATGAGTAGGTTTTATCTGTATTTTCTTTATTTATAACTTTATTATAAAATTGACCATGAAGTGGTTTAGCTTTCCATTTATTTATTCTAGTTTTTAAGACTGCACTTCTTAACTCTGCATCTGTATAGTTTTCATTATTTCTTAACCCTATTTCTATCAAATTTGCTTATGAGTCCTGATGAATACTTTACTCTATTTTGTGTATTTTCTGTGGTAAACCAAGAGTCTACAGGTTCAATTCCTTTCACTATCCTATGTTATATGGCACTGGGTCTGACAGAATGGATGACCAAAACCTTTGGATCTCACCTTGAGATGGAATTTGTGTCGGCACTTGTTGTTCCCTGTTTAAACTTCGATAAAATGTATGTTGATTATCTTGAAATAATTTATTTTGTTCCTTCCTATCATTAATGTCGCTGTATCTTTTAACTCTTACTACCTGTAAATGCTTTTACTTTTTGTGTATGTAGTTCTATTCTATATTCTAAATCTTGCCCATTTCTTATTATTTATTAAATATATTTCGTCTAATTTTATTAATGGTTCTACTATTGTTTCCCCGTTTAATTTCGATTAAGCGCACGAGTTCTTCTCTCAAATCTTCTATTTTGTTCTTCAATCTTATTTTCCAAGGTGGATCTCGTTTCGGTTTTCGCAACGTAGGGTTTGTATAGAGTTTTTGGATTAGAGCTCACTAAAGTTTTGTCTGCCGCATAAATGATATCATTTATTTCACGTAGAGACTTATTTGTTATTAGCAAACTGGGCAAGAAATTATTTATTGCATATAAATTTTGAATGAATTGTTTATTAAAGTTAGGCTTTGGAAGATTTTGCCTACTTTCGACTGACACTTCTTTTGTTTCAGCTAATACCTCTAAGCCTGTAGTATGATCGGATCTTGGTTTTCATCTACTTCAACGTCAGGGGTATCTATAACTGGTTCTACAGTGTCTCCTGGTGCTATTTGTTGGTCTTCTGGTGTAAATGTTTGGGACTGTTATGTAATGTTAACGGTAGGTGTCTCATTAACTGTGATTACTAACTTTGTGACTTAAAAATTGTTGGTGATCTTTGTGTTCTAACATCATCTTCGTTTTGTGTTATTGAATCTTCTGCTCTAATCTTAATTTGGTCTAAAACTTGGCTTGATAACACCTTACGGGATATAATGCTCCTAGCTTGCTTTGATAAGGTGTTTACTGTAAATTTTGTATTTTTGGGTTTACAGGGTTCCGGTCTTTGTAAAATCTAGGAAAATATCAACTTGCTTATTAAGCGGCTGTATAAAGTATGACCGAGCTGGTATGACCGAGCTTAGCTCGGTATACGTTTTTTGGTAAATTGTATTTTTTTGAATTTATATTTAAATACGAATAACATTCTGATGAATTTCCATATACAAATTACAACACAATAATTACACAAATTATCTTGTACGACAACACAGCATTCGCAGATGTAGAAAATACTTGCCAGAATAACATTTCTTCTTCCTCTTTTGACACTTCACAGCAACTCCGAAGAATCTGACGTAGACGGTTTTGACAGGCACGTGTAGTAACTATTATTCTACCTTTGTAAAACGAGCGTTATTATTAATTTGTCTCGTTCATGGAACGTCCTTTGTTTTCTTTTATTGATTATTATTTGTTTTTGTTATTGGTAATGTAATGTTAATTTTTATTTGTAACTTGTTTTTATATTTTAATTAATAGCGAAATGCTGAGTTATTATCATTATTTTAAATTGAATCATAAAATTGATAGACAGGCATTAGTTTCAGTAATAAAGTAGTTATAATTATGTTGTTTTTATTACCTAGCCTACCTACCTATCAAATAAGACCATCAGGGGGCTAATTCTCGGGCCGATCTCGATCATTTAGAAATTTTATTTAATTGCTTCTTTTCGAAGGGGGAATGGATAATTTCCTTGAGTAATTCTTAAACGACCTCTTCGTAAAATCCTCGACAGCTACGATATACGGGAAACGTACAAAAAGTGCGGGGTTGTGAAAAGAAGCAATAAAATAAAATTTCAAAATGATCGAGATCAGCCCGAGAATTAGCCCCCAGAGCTAGTGATGGGGCAAAATAAAATAATGTCATTGAGTTTAATTATTATGCTTAATATTGTTAATGAATATAGATTTACCTATTATTTAAATATAATATTATAGATCAAATGTTGTTACATTATAACAGCAACAGGTTATTTCAAGATAGTGCCATTTCGAGATGGCAAATAAAAAAGAAAACATTCTAATGAAATGATGAAATATGAACAATATTATTCGATTTTACCGACATAATAATAAAAAAATATTAACTGTTCACAATAAAAAAAATTGTGTTATTATTCACCAATAGATTCAATTATTTTTGTTTGCTTCATTTTATTTAACAACGCCATCTACTGAGCTTACTGCTTTAACATAGCATTAAAGCTATTTGCTTTAATGCTATGTTAAAGCAGTAAGTTGCTCACAATCGCCAACAGATGTCCACGGAAACCACGATATTTAGTATAAGTTAAAAAACTTGAAAAACAGACTTCATAGCCAAACTTATAAACCGACCTTTTAATATTTTTTTTTCAAATCGGCTCTTAAATGACAAAATGATGCTAAAACAAACATTAAAAAAATATATTAAAACAAAACGGCTAGGCGATTTTGTTAAAATTTCTGTGGGACCAAACTGCACCTCTCAAATAAAGAAAAACAAATCGGCCCAAAAATTACGAAGTTATCTTCTAACAACACACAAAAAAAACAAAAAATACCACTTTATTGAGAACATCCTCCTTTTTACCTATTTTGTCCCAGTACTGGACAACTTCCACCCTCACAAGACTCCACGCCACGTGTAAATATCTCCTAGTGTTTGTATTGACTAAAAAGTGACGTCGCTGCTGACGTCACGTTTCGCCCGAAGCTGCTCGCCGACTGCCATAGAATACGGTACTTTTACCCGGGCACTCGTACACGTGCAGGCTACAAGCGATCCGGCGGGAGCTTAGCGTTGTACGTTCGGGTTTCATTCGTGCCCCAAATTTAAGCCGAACCCAAACCTTCCCCCAGCACGGTGCGACTTATCGACAAAACCATTGCGGTACGCACGCGCGGGTTTCATAGCCACTATGGCATTCTAACCAAATGCTTTGTGTTAAAGCGCATTTTTGTCTAACTTTTATCAAGACTTTGCTGACCGAATTCAGTATTTACCCGGCTGGCGTACAGTAATGTTGTTGCTTGGCCGTCGATCGGGAGTGCTAGGGTCTATACCCACTGATACGTAAGCTGGGATTCGTGCTTAAGGATACGTAAGTATAAAATTTTCTAGGTCATATTTTTTTCATACAATACCTAACTTTGTCAGTATTATATAGGTAGAATATTATTTTACAGTGATCACGTAAATAACTTTTCACTGCATGCAGATAGTAAACAAGTTTATATATGCTTTATTTTCAATGCGATGGCCTTGTATTTGAGGCACGCTCATGGTGTTAGCGCATGCGTATTGTTGTCGTTATTACGTTATGTACTAGCATCAGAATATTATGGCTTTTTCAGAACATGTGATATATTTATTAACTTTAGAGGGAGGTGTTTGTGAATAATTGTAAACAAAACATTTCCAACGGTATTATTAAAATAAAATGCCTACCTTAGTAACTTTAAATCGTCAATTCGTTTCGGTGCTTATAATAACAATAAAATCAATCAATAAAATAAAGTTTTCTAATAATGGTTTCCTAAAAATAATTTGAATGTTTATTTTAACTTGTATCCTATAATCGTTTTAAAAATACGTAATACATTTTGAATATTGGTATTTTAAATGGTGATAAAATATTTTTTTTCAAAAAAATAAAAAAAATATTTCGATAAATAAATGTGGAAAAGTATATTTTTAAATATTTTCATTAAACCCAGTTTAAAAGCAACAGCAAAAAAACGTGAAATGATAAAACATTTTACATTAAACTCTGGAGTTCGCGGCTGGGTAATTGGGCGAGTGGAGTTCGGCGGGCGCTTCCAATTGTTAGCACAATATTTCCCTTTTCAGACTTCTGGTGATCCAATCTGAACAAATGTTCACAACTGTGACACAGTGCAACCGATACAGCTGCGCAACTCTATTTATTGACATCGTAGAATTTATTGGGATGACACCAGTCGCTATCTAGCTTCCACTGGCATGTTACGCCTCTACGTAGTGTTGCCGCATCGTCTTCCCGTTGAATTTTATTACCTAAGAAAATTTAAGAAATGAGCTTTAGCTTGAGGCATAGCTTTGTATGTGGGGTATGAGGACGCATGCGTGACATTTCCCTCTTGTGCGTTATCTGCATTCTTGCGTCGCTGTGTTTCACCAAACACGTGTAAAATTTAGATATTACAATCTAATCATTATCTAATCTAAAAAAAAAGTCGGGAATCTCAAGTTTATGAGTTAGAAAGTTGCGGTATAGTTTCTGCAATAAATGATAAAATTAAAGTGCAGTGATGGCGTAGGGTGGCAGGTGCGCATTACAGTCTAACACAGCTCACAGCTTCACGGCATACACCAATTTAACAAAGAACTACAAACACAAATATTTTGTTTCGAAGAAGAAAATGTACCTATAAACAAAAAAGTGTTCAATTGTTTACGTTTTTTGTGTCGCGCTCGTCGTCGGGTTGCTGAGCAGAAAGAAACATCATGTACGTAAGTACTATTGCCTAAAAATCCAAAACCACTATCGGAACTATTTATATTTTTTTTAGATTTGACATTATTAAACTTGAGGTAGCTGCCAAGAAATAGCGGGTTTTAGTGTAAACTTATTATTTTTGTTGCATAAATTTTACATTCATTTTCCGCGTTCGAAAACTTTAATTTTAATGGCAGCCTCCTGTGAGTTTTTTATTACCCTTTTATTTACAAACTTTGTATGTAGTTTTGGATATTAGATATTATGTTACATTTTATGAGCAGAGCTGCGAATGTTGAATATGACTGTACCACCCGACGATGGCAAGCCGAGAGCGAATGCATTTCTTCTCGCTTCGAGTTGGGTCCAAACTATTAAGAGAGAGAGAGTTTTGGGGTGCACGCTTTTAATCCGCCTGGATTTTCAAAAGTAATCTTTTTTATTACTTTTTAAATTCTATATATACCGATAAATGAATAAACAGCAAAATAATAATTGAAATATTAAGTAACTAATCACTATAAAAGATATTCAACTGAAGAGATATGTAAAAAAAATATTTTTGCCGACTACTGAAATTATCTTAAGGTAGTATGATTTCCATAACAAAATAATTTTACCATTTATGGGCGATGAGAGTATAATTGTACACGGAAATAAATGTGGTTTGCTTTCATATTAGTCTTTATTACTGGCAAACTTTATTGAGTTGAAGAAAACTGTGGATGGACGGTGATAATAGTAAATAAACTGAAATATTTTTTATTTTTTTTATGCCATAGCAAATATGTATCAAGGTTTTAAAAGATACAAAACCACTGAACCTCACAATGAAAAATCGCAAACAAATTTTTTGTATCCAAACCAATTCAACATAGTTTAGTACTAAAATCATTTGGATCCGAACACGTTTTCCTACTAAAAATTTCCTTATGTATGAGAACCAGGTGAACTTAATGCTTGTAAAACTCAGTTATCTATATTCAAACCAGCTGTATTAAAATAAAATAAAAACAACAAAATTTAAAAAATATGATATAAAAAAAATTAAAAGCGGCACTCTTTCTGAAAAGATGAAGTGCAACAGGCTTAGCGTGATATGGGCAGGCCAGTTCATGCGAAGAGATGAATGTAATAGATAAATTTAACGAATACATTGGTAGGTATGAATGTGTATGTTTAAGGGCAGATTTTCTTCATCTAAGGAATAACGCTATTCATCTAATAAAATATCGACCCTTCTGGGATCAAATGTCGTAAAAGCCAACTCATTCTGGGATCAAATGTCGTAACAGCCTAGTCATGAGTTTGGCTGTTACGACATTTGATCCCAGAATGAGTTGGCTTTTACGACATTTGATCCCAGAAGGGTCGATATGTCAGTCCTTGTTTTTTTCAAGCCAATAAAAAGAGATGGATATATTTTTATCAGACGGATAAATAAAATTCATCTTCACATTAAACTTTTTGAAATAAGGCAAAACCTGAAAACAGCTACATCAGAATCAAAAGTAGATCCGATCATACAACATAATTCGTTTTGGTGGGTAATGTTTTTTAATGTTTTTTTCTTAATGCCTTAATAATCAACTTCAATTAAGAAGTTGAAGTTGATTGTAGAATGTTTTAAGGCAATCAAGATGATGCAGGGATAAACTGAGTTTTCAATTATTATTCAAAAAAAACATTGAACGCTGATTCAGCGATCATCCAAACGAACCGGTTTGCAGGAATAGCAGGGCTTAACTCAACAACTTTAACACCAATATATTTTACAATAAATAACTAAAACTAACATTATTTTAGATATATCGATCTGTTTTATAATAAATCTGTTCGAGTCTGAGATTTTGCGTTATTTCATTTAGACCCTGTATGAGATGAGTGACAGATGAACGAATTGTGAAATGATGTTATGAGTAAGAAAGAAGTAACTGACGAATGGAACCCTAGGGTTACGAAAAAAGAGCCTATGATGCGAATGTTTCCACACAAATTGTTTCACTACTCTGAACATGAATCTTTAAATTTTTATTTGCACCTAATATCTACATATATATCACGTGTAGTTCTTAGGAGTTCTTTAAACAACTTGTTGATGGAGGAAGCTTATGGTCTGCTTGATGTTAAGTGGAGATCATTGCCTTTAACAAAACATTGCCTCGCAGGTCAAGCACGTCAGGAACATGCCCTATGATGCCCTGCCCTGCGTCTATCAGCCTGAGGTAAACAGGTAAGCAGATTCTGATGACTTTTTTGCTCCATTCACTCTCATAATATCATTCATACATGCTCTTCGGCTTAGGATACTTCATTAAGGTCAATTTCTAAAACTTCTGTTATCTGGTCGAGAATAAAACCCAAGATGATTTTATCTCGATCATAACAGACGTTACCAGGGGGCTAATTCTCAGGCCGATCTCGATCATTTTGGGATTTTATTTTATTGCTTATTTTCACAACCCCGCACTTTTTGTAGGCTTTCCGTATATCGTAGCTGTCGAGGCTTTTACGAAGAGGTCGTTTATGAATTACTCAAGGAAATTATCCATTCCTCCTTCGAAAAGAAGCAATAAAATAAAATTTCAAAGTGATCGAGATCGGCCCGAGAATTAGCCCCCTGATCGAGTTTGATCAATTAATTTATCATTGAATTGATTGTCGTTTTAATGAATACTAGCAGTAAGTGACCGAGCTTCGCTCGGTATTTTTTTGATAACGTACCTATGAATGATGAAATCATATATTTCGATCTTACTAACATACTACATAATAATAAAAAATAAGAACTGGTTATTTAAAGAAATAATCACGAGTGCAATGAGATATAAACTTCCGGAACTTGTCTACAGAGTGTTGTTTACGTAGTCCTTTAGTTCCAAAACTCGACAATAGATGGCGTTTTCTGTGAAACATAACCCTTGAGTTCTCAGTTTCTCACAGAGCTTAGTTTTTTCTTCTGAGCAACAGATGGCGCTAGGAGTAATGATATTATAAAAGAGTTGTTTGTTCTTAACTCCGAACGCCGATATTTTCTAAAACGAAATCCTAGCTAGATCGATTTATCGTCCCCGAAAACCCCTGTATACTAAATTTCATGAAAATCTTTGGTGCCATTTCCGAGATCCTAAATATATATATATATATATATATATATATATATACTAACATAACTTGACTCTTCACCACATTATCTTATACCTTTACACGAGACAATCTTGTATATATATATATACAAGATTGTCTCGTTTAAAGGTATAAGATAATGTGGTGAAGAGTCAAGTTATCAATACTTTTAGGGCGAGCTTACGGCCCACCCGATGGTAAGCGGTCACCGTCGCCCATAGACACCAACAACACCAAGGGTGCTGTTGTTGCGTTGTTGTGTTTATTTATTTACAGTTATGTAGCCCCTAGATTGAAATTGGACGGTACGGTAACATCTTTTAAATATGTTTTGTTTTCTAGTATATTTATGTATATTTTACTGAATATTTATAATAATTAATATTATTAGCATAACATATGTTTAAAACATTTTCTTAATTAGATGGCATCTGACCATGTAGACACTTTTTTTATTAGTTAATTTGTTTTATAATAATCGTTTTTTGTAAATAATATATATTCTGTTGTAAATAATAAATTAATTTTAACATATACCTACACATACAATAATTATAAATACATTTTTATTATTATTATAAATTATTTATAATATCATTATATACCAGATTTTATTATGAAAATCATTTTAAAGTTCTGTTTTAGGTATATGTTTTGATGAAATGGTTACATACAAGCACTAAAGGTTAATATTTGAATTATAGGAATAATTTCAGTATTCTCGCTGTAAGCGATTCACTTGGGCCGCGCACCAAACCAGACCGATAACTTCAGGCGTCCACCTACACTTAATTGTGATTTTTTATATAATATTTACAAAAGAAATGTATGCAAGTATTATATCAACTCTTTGGTTCCCATCGTACAAGATCTGCTTAGTTTGGGGCTAGATAGTGTTGTGTGGATTGTCCTCAATATTTCTTTATTATCGAAATTGATATAAGTATTTAAAACAACTGACGCAACTTAATACAATCATATTTTACACTGATCCCAATGAAACGTATAAAGATGGCAACATACAAAAAAAACATAAAGTCACGCCTTATTCCCATGGCAACACTTCATAATTTTTAAAATTACGCTTCCAGTTTGAAAGATTCGTAAAAAAGTAATGAACGCAGGCGATTTATTGGCTATGGATATCTATTTGAGTGCAAAAAGTCCGCTTTACATTTAGGCACTTATTTTAAAGTCTGTACTGTATGAAATTGTAATGGATCTTAAAAGTTAAAATCTAATTATATTAATTACTGTTCATCAAGTTTTATTACTAGATGCCTAAAGGCTTGTAAACAAAAATAATATGTAGGTTTGTGCATTTTGCTAACATATAGACAAAAAACAAGCATAAAAATACACCAATAGTCAAACCAGTTCAGGTGCGACGCTGAACCAGCTATCTAAGTATTCACTGCGTATTTCCAGGCCGTCTAGACGGGGGGTGGGTGCCTATGCAGTCTACAACCGCGTTCTAGCGCTGCAGCTATAGGGGGTGGGCGCAAAACATGAACAGCCCCCACTTTCACTCTCATGCAGACGCGGCAGATATTATATAAAGTTATATACATCCTTTTCACTGTCATTATTTTAGAAAAATAACTTTTTTATTATTCTTATTTTTTGTATAACTCTAGCTGATGGATCAAGGATATGGCCCACCTGATGCTAAGTGGTTACCATCGCCTCTAACAAAGCATTGCCTCGTAAGTCACGCACATCAGTAAAATATATTGTGATTGTCTATAAAAACCAACTCTTTGTCTTCAATTCAATTAGTTATTTGAGAAACACATATACTTATAAATATGTGACATAAAATTGTTTAAGTAGGTACCATTGTGATCAGTTCTAGGCGTACAAATGATTTAGGCTATTGCTTATCATGCAAACAAAATAACATAGGTACAAAGATACAAGTTTTTAGGGTTCCGTAGCCAAATGGCAAAAACGGAACCCTTATAGATTCGTCATGTCTGTCTGTCTGTCTGTCCGTTCATATTGTACAGCCATTTTTCTCCAAAACTGTAAAAGCTAGACTGATGAAACTTGGCGAGTAGATGTACTCGGTGAACCGCATTAAGATTTTTATACAAAAATAGAAAATTAACAATAAATTTGGGGGGTCCCCATACTTGAAACTGAAACTCAAAATTTTTTTTTTAACAAAGCCATACGTGTGGGGTATCTATGAATAGGTCTTCAAAAATGATGTTGTGGTTTCTAATATAGTTTTTTTCTAAACTGAATAGTTTGGGCGAGAGACACTTACAAAAAAGTGGTAAAAAGTTGCCCCCCCCCTAACTTCTAAAATAAGAGAATGATAATAATAAAAAAAATTTATGTTGTAAAATTACTATGCAAACTTCCAACGATATTTGGTTTGAACGAGATCTAGTCAGTAGTTTTTTTTTTATACGTCATAAATCATAAACCGCAATTTACCTTTCGACGAACTACAAGAACTTTTATTAATTATGTTACTTGTTGCTACTGAACCCTTCATGGGCGAGTCCGACTCGCACTTGGTAGCTTTTTTTTACCGTGTGACAACCATGGTGGAATAACGCCTGTCAAAGTCTGCCCAGAGACACTTTTTATGAATTTTCCTAGAGATACACCATAACGTGCCTTCCAATCCCTGACAACGTTTAATATTAGTTTTTTAGTATAGCGACCATCTATTTATTAACGTTACTTTCGCAGAAAATAATCATCATCATTTTAAGCTATCTCCATCCCCCGATTTTCCCAACTATCAAACCTTTTTAGTTTAATTATTAAATTGCTTAAAAGTATAACAAAATCAGAAAAACCATTTGCTTTATGCAACGAGATTTCCATTAGTACAAGGGTGTCAAATTTTCTTGTTTACCCTTATGTTCTGCAAATAGCTCAATAACCAGTTGCTTCAATTTGAAGTTTCAATTCGTTGCAACTGGTGGCTGAAAAGAGGTGAAAGACCTAGTTTTCTCATCAAATATAAAAGGAACTTGTGGCCTATTGTTCGCTTTCACAATGGCCTGTTGGACGAACTGATATTGTCCGATCATTCACGGTTCATTTTTTCATTACAACAGAGGAAGCTATTTTCAAGATTTTCATTTGTTGTGCGAATGTTTCTCTACAGTTTGAGATCTTATCGCCGGTAAAGCAATCTCTTCCACATAATGGTGAAAAGAAATATTTTTGTAAGTTTACTTTTGTTAGAATATTTTGGTAACATAAGGAATCAACGCAGTCATCAAATGGATCAGTGAAAAATATGTAATAACGTAAGTCCAGAGATTCTAGGCTTCGGGGGCAAGCTTTCAGCATCGGTAGAAGCTGAAAGCTTTCCGTAAATTCACCCTACTATACGTGTGGCTTGTTGGTCTAGGGGTATGATTCTCGCTTCGGGTGCGAGAGGTCTCGGGTTCGAATCCCGGACAAGCCCTACGTTTTGCTTTTTGTTTTTGAACAACAAGTAGAAAAGACACTACTAGGTTCTTTTGGATAATTGGAAATTAAGATATTCAATTATTCAATAAATAAGAGATACTTTTGAATACGTTCAAATATATGCACAAAACGAATAATATTGCCTTTGTTTTTGGATTAAAAGTTGAAAAATACTTTTCGTCATTTTTGTCACAATTTCTAATTTTCGTAAGATAAATAAAACTAGAGAAAATGATTCGTATACGCTTAGCAACAACAGTGAAATTTTCATCAAAGAAAGCTTTGAAGTTTCTATCATAGAAACTTCAAAGCTTTCTTCCAGGTCCTAATGTGCTTTCCAAAGCATAGAAATTCTATGCTTTGGAAAGCACATTAGGACCTGGACCCTGGCTATTAATCGTCGATCTACACCTTCAAGGGTCCTAAATAATACTAACGTTTACCAAACCATAGTCACAGTACATACAATAGAAATAAGTACTATCTACTATCGCCAAAATATATATTAAGTTGAAGCAACGTTTCTTAATTTTTTTCCTATATTTCCATGAATCTAGGAAAAAGTTGTAGCGAACCTTGCTTGGGCATTCCTTATCGACTCTGCTTTTTTTTTTCAATTTGGATGGGTAACTGCTAGTAGTATTTTCAACTGAGTCCTGACATGCTATAGTGCTGTACTCGAATTCTGAATACATACCTATTAGTATCAAGGGATTCAGTTAAGTTTGCTAAAAGGGGTATATTATTCTGTGCGATCCGCCTACTTCATTCCAGTATCCATTGAAATACCTCAAATACAGTACCTAACAGATCCTCCCAATCGCAAATAAGTTATATAGTAACTCGTGAGGCTTCTATCTAGGTCACTCGCTGTTCGCTGTTTCGCTGTCTCGCGCTTTTGGTTGGCGGATTCCGAAGGGCGTTATGGGCGGCTCCGTTCGCCGAACGACTGTCTGGTTGGTGCATCTGCTGCCATTGACAAAATACGAATATACGTAGGTATTCAGTGCAGCCTTTTGTTTGATTTTAAAATCTACGAGCTTTCGGTGTTAGCACTACGGATCATCATCGTAATTTTTACATACACAAAAGACATGAACGCGTCAATCACAGATTTGTCTTGATTTCCGTTGAAATTGATAAACGAATACGCTTAAAAAAATTATATAACACCTTCCCTTTTTTAAGTCTGCTCAGCGGCGGATTTATAAGTCACCAATAGGTTCCCCTAAGTTTTCACAATAATATTAAGTAAAATTTTCATACCTGATCAACATGTCTTCCATCTGTAATTTTGAAATAACACTTGACTTTATGTATCACTCTTAAAAATTTATCATTATATTTCATTGCTTCATTATTCATATATGATTAACACCGTAGTTTCCCTAATATACTGGGTAACAACCGCACCTTTTTTAGAGATTTAAAAAACAAACATTAAAACCTATTTTCCATCTGCTCAGCCCCGTTGTAGGTACGTCAATTGCTCATTCCTTTTTTGTGCGCGGTAACTATCGCACGCACCTTCTGAGCAATATGCCAAAAAAGGTGTGCAGTGTCAAATAGAAAAATTATGCAAGAAAACGAAGAATTATTTCTTGGATTGATTCATCATCAAAATGATGAAGGTTGGTAAAACTGATTTGGAATGCTCTGGGATTGACTGCGGGTCTCTAACGTTGACATTTGCCAAATCAGAATAAAAAATAAATATATGACCAACCATGGCATCGGGGTTGACTGCGAGTCTCCAACGATGACCTAAGCAGAAAATACATACAATCTAAAATAGTTGTAATGTTCCTCTGCGAACTTAAGGTACTCGGGTACCTAGGTAGTAGTAAGTACTTACCTACTTTTTCTATTCCTCACAATCTCAATTTGCAAAATGTAATTTTGGGAACGAGGATCATGAAATAGCTAAGGACAGTGACTATAACTAAATCAAAGCCAGCACTGACTGCATCTGAAACCATTTCGGCCGGAGTCAACCGAATACTTTACTGAATGATGCTGTTCTGTTATGTAGATCAAATTGCCAGCACATAATCTGGTCTGGACCCCGAACTACTCTTCGCTTGTAGTAAATCTACGTTCGAATCACCTGACTTAGGCATAAACATACTTGACAAGTTGTCAAGTACGATCCTTTGCAATGTTGCGTGACCACGAGACATGTGACAATCAGGTGTAAGTCCACGAGTCCGCAGTCCATATTTGTGGCACCTTTTACACTAGGAATCCTAGAGAAAATAAGGACAAGTTACTAAAAGACTGCTTTGTACTGGATAATTTGTTGTTGGTTGTTACAATCATCAAAGTTAAATGCGGGAATTTTCAGCCGCAGTACTGATGGTTCGAGTCGTGATAAAATGCTTAACGCTGGTTCTTTTCCAGCAATAACTTGGTTCGGGTCACTGCCGTCAACAAGAGACTTGCTGCTCAAGGGCGATAACATGTCCCATGATATATCTCGGCAATGGATGCCGTTTGTTGTGTCATTCGCATTACTAAACCACTAAAGTTGAATATGGCTCGTCACTCCATACTTTGATAAATAAATTTTAAATGAAATGATAATAATATTTATGATCAGCGACGCCTGAACGAGATGGTTTATTGTTTGGTTCAACGCTATCCAAAGAAACCTGCTAAGCCACAAGAGCCCACTGCTCCATTGACCATTACTTGATCAACTTCCTACCAGTGGAACTGGAATGCGCCTCCTTGACATCCGGCAAAAAAGGGAGGGGGCGAGGAGGTTACAGCAGATGACCACTGATGACATCAGGAGCTTCCTGCCTCTACACAACAGTGTGGTGTGTCAAGACCCGTGCCCAGGCACAAGGTCATCATGGACGCAGGTACATGCAAGTAGACTTATCTCCACACTTTTATGATTGTTGGTTTTAAGTAACAAACAATAGTTTGTACTTGATTTGATCAAAATGGTTGCTATATTCCATTCCGAACCGTTGTTTGTCAATCATCAATTCCTCAGAACAAGTTTTCTTGAGGAAAGCATAGACATGACACTGGTGACTTTTATCTGTGTCATCATCTAGTATAATATTAATATTAATTCATAATCAGAGATATTCCTCATTCCATTCAAATCCTATTCGGTGACAAGGGTTTTAAACTAAATTTACCACCCATGAACAAATACATCTAGATCGAGCATTTTAAAATGGAAGCTTACTGCCGTACAGCAGGCAAGGTAGTACAAGGTAATACCTACCCACCTTCGGCTTAAAGGGTGCATCCTACTACTATGCAGTTTTCTGATGGATCAGCCCTATAACTCGGCTAAAATACGTACCTACTTACTCCTTATGTATTATCATTTAGGATTTCTGTTGCACTTATGTTCACTAAAATCACGCGGGAAGTCTTTACTTATCCGAGTTATCACGGTTTTCCATCAACATTAGATGCCATTTCGCGTAAGCGATGCGTACGATAAATGTATGGACTATTCAACGAAATACATATTGAAAATTATACTATGTTGTTGCGGTTTCGTCTTCAATTGCGTTATGATCAAATAAACGCCTCAAGAACCTGGACGCTGAATTCGAAGATTAAAACGATACTAATTTCTTCTCCTTGATAAAATCAGATGAGGCTTTAAATGCAGAGTTTGTTGCAAAGTTTTCTAAATGACCTTCATGTTCTATTTGCGAGTGCGCTCGGAGCTATCAGAGTTTTATGTCGCCACGTGCCCCGCAGCTAAGTTCAATTATATACCAAGATTTTAGAGCGACATAACTTCGTTGCTTTACTGAATAAGGCATGATAATTATGAAACAGAATTTCACTACCTAGTATTATACTAGATGATGATTTTTTCTGGTGATCCTCAAATATTGATGGCAACTTTATGGCCATTGGATATGGGTAAGAACATTTTTGAACTTGAGTTTATTATGCTGACGCTTTCAACGCAGGCTGGGGCGCTGTCTGTTAGTTTTAATCCATGGCAAATAGAAAGCTGCAAAAGATAAAAATGCATGCCATTTAAATAACTTATGGGTTAATGGCAGTTTTTTTTTCTGGGCCTGAAATAGGTATATCTGCGCAATATTACTACGCATGGATAACACGAAGGTGGTGCGATCAAGTGGTCTTTGGTTTTTCGCCTCATACGTATAAATTATAACGTGGACTCCGTGAACGCCGCCTTTAGATTATTCACACCAGTTACGGAACGATCACTTTCTCATAGGGTCTTTCGTGACGTTGTACAATATTTCGGTCAACCAAAAATTGGCTTGCTCGCATCTCATAATAGCGCAAAGTACACCAGAGACATGTTTCATGGACACAGAGCTCCGACGTGGTAGCCGTGGACGCATTTTTACAATGAACTTGCACGCAGACTGTTTTTACGTCTTCCCACTGTTTTTAATTTTTTCTGATTTTAAATAATACTCTAAAAAAGTCATTATAATGGCAAATGGTTATACTGGTGTATTCTTTCCTATTGGCCATCGCAACCATGTTTTCCGTTATTGCAAGACTTCTTAGTTACAGATGTTTAGTATTTAAGCCCCAATAAAAACTTTTTGCCAATCTTTTTTCAAAGGCTATAATCTCATACACGGGAAAGATTATAATATATACTATATATAATATATAACACTTCGCTTATGCTTTGGTAGCAGTGTTGCATTGTCAACAACATTGATAATACTCTAACCTACGGAAAGATACCACATTTCTTATATTAACATTTCAGACGACACATTGTGTAAGGCACTATTATTTCCCACCGTTAGGCCTTGTCAGCCCGTATGGGTAAATAGCACCGGGTCAAACGAATGCGTTAAGTTTATAAATTAAGACCTACTACAAGTCCCAGGTACTCTAGTGCTTGGTGTTTTTGAATCTTATTTCAAAATGCTTTCCTAAAACAGAAAGATTGAGAAAGGTAATATTAATCATAAGATTGTTAGCGGTTTGTACTAGCCTCTGAGTCCAGACGTCTATTCCTGATTTATGTTGACAACCTGTTATCTTCTAATACTTGATAGTATTAGCATAGTCATGGCAGATATTATTGAAGCATCCTCCCTTGGTGGAAAACCAAGCGGTTTTATTTCTGCTATATTTCGATAAAGCTGTTAAGGGTATCAGTCCGGGTACAGTTATTTCAGATTAAATTTATTTTACTAAAAATTTTAGATTTTTATGAATAGCAAGGAGTGAGTTGACGCCGATACGTCCACTCACAGCTTCTACATCACAGAATATCAGTGATGGATTAAACAAATACTGTCAGAGAGTAGTGTTGTGAATGTCAGCGTTTTTAGGCGCTCACAGTGGGTAAACGACATGCGTTTACTTTGATTGCGGGCTACTCAAGCGTCAGTGTAGAAACTATTCGCATGACCGCAGGCTGATACAACAGGTGTAACTCATTTAATCGGTTTCTACAAGAGAACCATCCTGGACCAAGGTGAATTCACGCGGTCCGTCTCTTTTCCTTTAAACAGGAAGTTTATTGTAATGCATTAAAATTTACTACTATTGCCAACCCAGTACTATGTGATTGTACAAATATGTATATACACTTTGACTTTGAATTATTCCTAATATCAATCAATATGTTTGTTGGTGATTATTTGTGACAGGTTAAATTGAATAAGAAGCTATCACATTCTAATTACAGTGTTGTTATCTGTATCTTTAACAGATTATTGTTTGTGATTACTTACCAATAAATAATCCATAGTTATTGCAATAACTATGTATTTCATTCCAAAACTTTCTGCTCTTAACATCTACGGTGTTAATCATATATGAATAATGAAGCAATGAAATATAATATATGATCAAATGAACTTCCAAGTGAAGTTCTATCATTATTATATGAATTGCTTCATTAGAATATATGATACCCTCCCCTCCCTGGCGCAAGGCGCCTCCCATTACATAAAAAGTTTTGTAATTATTACATTATGTACTATCTCTAAAGAAATGAGCAATTGACGTACCTACAACGGGGCTGAGCAGATGGAAAATAGGTTTTAATGTTTGTTTTTTAAATCTCTAAAAAAGGTGCGGTTGTTACCCAGTATATTAGGGAAACTACGGTGTTAATCATATATTCTAATGAAGCAATTCATATAATAATGATAGAATTTCACTTGGAAGTTCATTTGATCATATATTAGTTAATTATTATGTCGGTGTTCAATTAGTTGACCGAGTGAGCAAAGCGAACGAAGATCTTACAAACAATTTGGGCAATTTGGCATTTTATGTTCGTAGTTATGTATATTTGTCCGACGATAACTTTTGAACCGTTGCGTTGATGTGTAGATTTTAACGACGTGTTTATCAAACAAAAAAATTTAATTAAGATATTACTTGAAAGCCGCAAAGCTGAAGTGGAACTGGGCTGGTCATATTTGCCGTATGCCAAATGAGCTGTGGGCAAAGATAGCCACCGATTGGCATCCTGACCCAGCGAGAAGGCGACGCGGCAGACCAAAACGGCGATGGCGAGACGAGCTTGATGGTTTCCTGACGGATTGGGCAGGCGTAGCCCAGGATCGCGATGTCTGGAAGGAATGGGGGGAGGCCTTTGCCCAGCAGTGGGACCCGGAGGGCACATAATAATAATAATAATAATAATAATAAAGATATTACTAAAGATTAAACCAAGACATAGTTGTAAACCCCATTTCAAACAAAACAAACTTCTAACGCTACTATGTAGGTATATTATATACTACAAATGTCGATCTTTGTTAGGAAATATTTTATTTATCTAATTTACTAAGATCTGACTGTTAAATTTACATGCATAATAAGGCAATAAATATACTGAATACTGAATACTGATCCGATCTGTATGAATTTTGACAAGTTGATAGCTTGTACTTGAGAAATTTACTGGTAAGTATATGAGTGAAATCAAATGAGGGGTTTTTAAGATATGGGATTTTTAAGGGTGACACAAAAAATGTAATGTCTTGTGAAATAATTTTGTTTGGAGATTCCAAAACAGTTTTTACTTTTTGAGGACGCTCAGCTTTTGCTATACAAAAAAAAGGTTAAATTACAATAACTAACGAACCGAGAGCTCCCATCTCTAACAATTTTGTTGACATCAAGGTTTTTCTACTGGTCGTTCAATTCGTTTGCTTTTTCTTATTTTTTTTCTTGAAATAAATTGAGGAGGTACTCAGTTGATATAAAATGGTAAAAGCGACCTGGTTTGATTATGGAGCTTAGGTCTGTCCATCGGAACTATTCAATCAATTGGCCAATTGAGTTAAAACTTGTTTACCATACAAAGTTAGTGAGGGATAGTCAGAGGCAAGGCCAAACAGTGAGTCTGGACAGAAATGCTTCCTCAAAGTAGATAAAACACAATGTTCACACGCATTGTGTTGTGGCACATCTTTTTCCCGATGACCATCTACCTATGTACTTAACTTTTCGGAGCATTTGGATCGCATCACGAGATCTCAGTTCGCGGCAAACAACTAGTTCAATCAAATAAACATATACATAAAACAATATATTTACAAAGAACAGTTGAGTTATCTGCAGATTATATACATATATCTCACCAAAATACCCAGCATTTCCACCAAAATTACTCGGACGTAGCACAAAAAGACTACCTACCTGCCTGGCTTTTTATTCCTTTTTGGATTATTGTGTTTGAAAGCCCGTTTTTCCGTTTTGTATGAGCAATGAATGCCCAATTGGGTACGCTGAGAACTGGATATTAGTAGACGTAGTTTTTGCTTTTCCACATAAAAGCTACTGGAAAAGCAAGCTCGCTGTACAGAAAATAAAAATCAGTTTTGCTTGACACAAACTACCATTTAGCTGGCATGTTTCTATTTAGGTCACCAAATTAAGCTTCTTCAAATAAAATGTTTCTTAAAAAAATTAGTATTTCAAATACTCATTCAAGAAACGATCGGGATATAAATTTTACAAGAATTGAACTTTTATCTAGCCTATAATTATGTTGCAAGTGTAATACCTAGTTTTGATAAAAAATGTGTCACAAGAAAAGGCAAAAAATTAAGGAGACTAACATTAATTTTAAAAGTGTATGCCTAGGTCAATTATGTATGTCCATTATAATTTATGCCAGATACTGTTTTACTGATATAAACTTATCTTCACTAGAAATATTCGAGGACGTGCTGTGGGTATTCCGTTCCAGTTTTCAGAAAATATGACGCATCCATTATTGAGCGGCATCGTATGCGGGAGAACGGTGACTGCATTGCGTACAAAGCCTCATCCATTTGCAGATATCGTATGTCTCTTATAAACGGACAAAATGATACTATGGATATAATTCAACTGTGGGTGGATCACAGACCATAATTATTAATAATTATGTGATAATTAAATGGAATTGAATTTGTAAATAATTTTCATTTTATTACTTTTATTTTAATACACAATTTTAAACTCTTTATATCATCGAATAAATAAAATAAAATAATGAATATTTGTTATTCGATGTACCCATCTCGTCGCAGTGATTTTTTACTTGAAATAAAAGTTAGAGTTTCTTTTGGGAACTTAGTCGTAGAAGCATATTTTTTTATGTCAAGAGAATTGATGCAATAATACTGCCTACTAAGCGGTGGAGTGGATGAATACATCTTGTAACATTTTAGCGCAGTGTTTCATTACACCCAATTTTCATTTGTTTAAATTCTTCCTGTATTAACCTACCGCTGACAATATGGTTGCGTAGAACTGTCACCAAGATTTCAAATTGTTCCTTGTGATACAATTGAATAAAGGAATTTTTGATTTGACTTATTAAATCAATTTTTTATAACCCTTATAGATTCGTCATGTCTGTCTGTCTGTCCGTCCGTATGTCAGCCATTTCTCCGAAACCGTAAGGGCTAGACTGATGAAATTTGGCGAGTAGATGTATTCTGTGAACCGCATTAAGATTTTTACACAAAAATAGAAACAAAACTATAAATTTTGGGGGTCCCCATACTTGAAACTGAAACTCATAAATATTTTTTTCATCGAACCCATACGTGTGGGGTATCTATGAATAGGTCTTTAAAAATGATGTTGAGGTTTTTAATATTGTTTTTTTCTAAACTGAATAGTTTGCGCGAGAGACACTTCTAAAGTGGAAAAAAGTTGGTCCCCTCTAACTTCTAAAATAAGAGAATGATAAAACTAAAAAAAATATATGTTGTACATTACTATGCAAACTTTCAACGATATTTGGTTTGAACGAGATCTAGTAGTTTTGTTTTTAAACGTCATAAATCGTAAACAGCAATTTACCTTTCGACGAATTACAAGAACCTTTATATTATGTTACTTGTTGCTACGGAACCCTTCATGGGCGAGTCCGACTCGCACTTGGCAGCTTTTTACTTCAATATGGCGGTGCGAGCGGCAAACATACGAGGTGGCGAAGTTGAAATTTGGAAAGAGCCTATCAAAATCTATAAATATGCCAGTTTTCAAAACTCCCGGAAAACTTTCCAGTTAACCTCTATTTTTTCGACCAAATGACTGTACTAGTTGTGACAAAGCAAATAAAAGCAAGTTTATGACAATGTAAATAACTTTTCACAATAGCTGTCTTATTTCAAAACTTATCTCAAGAATGGCTATCGCAAACTAGCTTACAAGTGGATCCAGAACACCAACTATTGGGTTCGATCGAAGTGCGTGCGAAGTAAAGTAGGTCAAGGTACTTTGGAGCGTTTGAAGTGTGGTTACGTAACCTGTTATGTTATGACCAAACATAACTCACGTTTTTGACAGTATACTTATTTTGATACAAAAAAGATTCTGCATCTATTGTAGATGATCAGTCAGGGGCAAGTGGTATTTACTCATGCCCCTATTTATGTCGAAGGAGTTTTCGATATCTGTACCACAAATTTTAAGGCCGTATGCAGAAACAGTACTTGAGTGTGCATCGAGCTTCAAGCATCGATTTTTGACTCTTATCAAAGGAACGCGATACGCGAGTCTGTTTGGCAATTCCAATACAAATAGATTTTTTCATTTATAGGCCATAAGATAGATACAGATAAATTAATTAATTATTGTTATTCTAAACAAGGATAGTGTCTGACGGCCCTAACGTCATTACCACGAAGTTGAGGCGACGTTGCCCGCTCGTGGCATACGCGTCATGCGCTGTTGCCACTCTTCGTCATCTTCTCATTATCCAATCGGGACAAAAATCGAAGTCTTCGAGCACATCAAGCAAACGAAGGATTTTTTTTAATTTTGGGCTGGCTTGGCATATTACAAAGTGGATTAAACATAATATTTTTTGCCAGCATTATGATTTAAAGACGACTGGCCTCTAGCTCAGTTGGTAGTAGCTCTGCTTTCTGCGCCGTAGGTCGTGGGTTCGATCCCCACCGAGAACAAATATATGTGTGGTGAACATAAATGTTTGTTCTCTGTCTGGGTGTTATATTGTATTCTAAGTATGTATTTACAAAAAAAAAATGTATTCAAGTATTATATCAGCTATCTGGTTCCCATATTACAAGCTCTGCTTAGTTTGGGGCTGGGTAGTGTTGTGTGAATTGTCCAGAATATTTATTATTATTATTATTATTATAAAGATTGGGAAAATGGTTGTTATAAATAGGTTTAGATTTTATTCTGCTAAGTTTTTATTGTTGTGACAAAGGACACAAATAAAATATAATTATCTAGGCTCTTTATCCCTACGGCACTTATTCAAGATTTATTTGAGCGATCTATTTCGCTTCACTTCACTTCTTACCATCCCTATTTGTGGACTTGAAAGTGTCATAGACAAGAGACTTTTAACGGGCCGTGTAAAAAAAACAGCAAAAAACAAGGCTAGGTATATCCAATATCTGGCTATGGCAATATATGGGTTTCTGGATATGTGCATATACAGAAACGAAGGTACCTTACCTGGTTAGGGCGTGATTGAGCAACGAACCTCGCAACAAGTGTTTTAAAAATTTAGAACTTTGTAGTCATTTTCGTATTATCCTTTTTTCCAGATCCAGAGTCAGCTGCGGAATTTCGTAATTAAGAAATGCTACTTCGTCGGCTATATTTCTTCAACTCAAGACATCATCGTAAAGGAAATGGCGCATAAAAAAGTGTTTATCAATAACGTTACCTTACAGTGTAACAAATAGTGTTATTTAAAAGGACTGTGTCCGAAGCAAATAGATTTTATTTTCATTTTCATTTCAATTCATTTACATAAGTACTCGTAAATGAAAATAATCAATAATGATGAAAAAAAAATTGTACTTAACTGAAATCTAATGTCAAATATTATATTTATTGGGAAACAAGGTACAAGATTATAAAAAAACAATTATAAACAATACTGACTGCAGAAGTATAAAACTGGGTCACAGCTACCGCCCTCATCAAACAAGCAGAAGTCACAACAAACAAGACTTATAATAAATAACCAACCAAATTAAAAATAAACATTGCTTACAACGGAATCTGGTACAGAAAAAAAGCTCTCTTCTGAAATTGTCAGATACTGTTTTATAGACGAACATCAAAATTTTAAGTATATTCTAGTGGTCATATTAATAATGATCGTTGGCCGTATTTCATTTTTAGAATAAGAAATTCCCAAATTCAAAATATCTGGAAAAACGGGAGAGGCCTGTGTCGAATATCGGGACTCAGTTTTATGCTACTTACTACTTCTTCTTCTTCTCACCGTGTTACTGGTTCTTACGAACCAGTGTGGTGAAAGGATTTTAAGCGAGTCTCAACGAATACTAACTTACTACTAGACGGGTTTTACCTTTTCAGAATAACGGTACCCAGTAACAAGAAAAAAATGTTTTTGACAGCGTTCAAGTAGAGATGATTTTTATCTGACAGATCGCATCATTCTGCGTGATAAAACCCACCTTTAGAAAGCTAAACCGAATACTATACTCGGTCTTAACTTTTGACAGATCAATTAGTAATGTCCTACCCATTTTACCGGCCATGTGTGTTTACTGCCAAACCTTAAGCGGAAATTATACTTTCAGAATTGAATATAAAATTTATACTATTACTTTCCTTGATTAAGCATGTTTATAATTATTTTGAGTGCTGAAATGGATAGATCTGTCAAAAATTAATTATATAAATATAGCGAGTACAAACTAAATAATACGAATAACGCTAAATTAAAAATAAGCTGAACTGAACACGTGCACTGACAAGGGCATTTGGCTAACCAATGACCACCTCTGAACTGTAATGACAGACCAGCATCATTGCAGATGAGACCTGACAGATATGGTCGAAGGTCATCCATTACCATATGTCAGAGAAAGCCTAAATAAACAAGCTGAAATACAAACAAATATCAGAACTGAGGTAGAGCAAATGAAATATTATTTAAAGAAAAATATACTATACCGGAATTAGGTACAAAAATACAGAATGAGGCCTTATGTCCGTAGCACACCTCCGAAGAAGCGGAGCACTAGCGGAACTACATGTTATAACGCATAGATTTGACTATATTCCATCTCATTCTCCGGGCGGTTACGTCAATCTGCTCCGACACCAGCCACACTTCCGCGCCCATTACGCTACTAAAACTCCACTTGATCGCAGAAGAATTCATCTAGTGGTTTCGCTTTAACGGTTCCGCAACAGAGGTGTGCTACGGGCGTAGGTTGTATTCCGATGTCACGCTGATTTTTTCATAAAATTTCTATGCACATGCACAGAATTTGTTTGAAAAAATCAGCGTGGCCCTGGTACAAACAGGTGCCTATACTATACAAAAACAATAATAAAAAATAGCAACTATGACTTAAAGCCTGTAGAACAAACACTTGATTTAGATAAAGTAATATGGCCTGTCTACAAATTTTGCCATGTCATGCTTCAAACTAAAATATAGAGTAAAAATAACAAACTAACAAAATATTGGGTGCCACCAATATGTATGTTCCAGCGAGAGAAGCACCACCATCACAAATTTGTGTAAAGCCTTGCGCCAACTTTCTGCGGTGGTGATCAGTGAAATGCTGTAAAATACAGCTATTATATTTGACAGCGTTTCACTGACTGTAGTACGCTTAGATGTGCTAGGCTTCACAAGAGATAGATAACTTTTAGCGAAGTGAGATAAAATTACATCGGTCTTTTGGTCACCTGAACAGATATGCTGGTAGCACCCGAGGCATATAACTTTAGAAGCCTATAATACACAGATACATAAAGGCATTGAAAATCTTACTACTACGCTCATGAAGAAAAAACGAATCGTTTAAAACAGTCTTCGCTAATAATATCCCGCTGCATAATATCGTAATAAGCTTCTTCGCATTTCATGCTGATGTGTATTTATCTCCCGTGTTCTTTTTGAGTATATCCTTGTAGGTAGTAACGCAGGGGTACACTCAAACAGAACAAGGAAGAAAAATTCTAGTTTGTTCTTGACTCTTTCATTTTTGAATGGAGCACGGAGGAACGGGAGAACACAACACAAACCAATACTAATACTCAACCGCTATAGCAACCAACGTTTCTTCTCATAATTTGCCATAGAAGATAATAAAGATAAGAGATAAAGATCATTTGTTTGCATAAACATGTGTTAAAATTAAGATGGTGAACAAATGAGACAAACAAGCTTCACCAATGTTGGTGTACAAATACGGAGATCATATTTAAAGAAAATGTAATAAAGTAATAACAAAGAATACAATGTGATATTAATGAGAAAATTTTCAATTATTTATACCGCTGTTCTAATCACAGTTTCTAATATGATCATATTTTGTTCAAAAATATGAGACAATACGTACAGCAAGTATTGATTCCATAACCGCTTTTGAAACTTTAGCCGATAGATCATTCACTTCACTATACCACAATACTCTCCAAAACTAAACTAATACTAATCGGTTTGAAGAGCCTTGACAAGCATCAATTTGTCGGCACTGTACACAATCAGAGGTCACCTTTGTCATCGTAAATTGACATTCACTTGACCCCAGCACATGCCCCAGCTATGAATATAAAATCGTAGATCGAAACAAACTTTATTTTATGAATACTGAAACGGTTCTCAAAATTTGACCCCGTATAAATTCTTTGAGCCGTCGTTCTTCTACAAAATCTTATGTGCAGACGTCCATTGTGATTTAGATCTGAGTAGCGTTAGTTAGTAGTAGTAGTCCACAGAAAATTATGTGGACTGTTATAGTTTTGGACATACTAAGGATACAAGAACCATAACATACATACGTGTGCTCTGCACCTACCATATTATTGTATCATACTTTTTTAAACATGTACAAGTTATCAGTTGTACATAATGCGTCTTTGCGCCAATTTTTCAATCGATTAAATAATTTTATCCGTCGGATCATTTTAGGCTTGTCAAAAACAAGGATTGTCATTTTTTTTCGACGCATTGCGTAGTTCTGTAGATTCATCACAGTTATCTCTGTCTTTTTAGCGTGTTGTCAAAAACCTTTATTTTCATTTTAAATCAAGTAAACTCGCGCACCGAACGTTTTGTACCGAATTGAAATTTAAAATATAGCATTTGACACATCAACGGAATTAAATTAGTTACAACGAAAAAAGTCTATTCATATCAGAAACTTAGTTCAGATGATTATATTTCAGCGATTCCCAACCAGTAGTGGTCAGCGAGCCACCAGGAGTACGTTAGAACTAAATTAAAGTCCGCGCAACGATATGTTGTTGGTTATAAAAGTAAAGATGCGTTTAGAGTAGCTTTTCAATAATTACGATATACAAATTTCACACCCTGGAAATTCGTATTGGTCATATATTTTTATATAGGTACCTCTTCATATATACTGCTACGCAACTAACACGCAGCACTTAGGTACCTTGCTGAGAAAGTAGTCAGAAATTTAAAGGAATTGAATCTGAGTTAAACTTATATAGCTCTGAGCAACAGTAGGTATTAAATAAATTATGCAGGAATTGAACTAATCTTCCTTCAGGTATAAATAAATAGATAGATATTGTGGACAAACCACGCAACACTATCTAACCCCAAATTAGGCAGAACTTGTACTAGGGAAATCAGATAATACATGAGTAAACTGAAGAAATATGTATAATCATTACTAGAATAATTAAATAATATGTTACAATAGGAGAGTTTAATGCTAGACAGCATAATTTCTTTTGCAAGGCCCCAGAGCCTTATAAAATACCTTAATTTATAAACTGTATCTCATTATAAGTGAACTGTTTAGATTTTATGAGAATAAACTTCTTTAACCTTAGAAAGATGTTATAATACTTATATGCATTTTTTTTGTAAGTACACTAAGAATACAATATAGCACCCAGACAGAGAACAAACATCTATTTTACCTATTTTAGATACCATTATAAAAATACCCAGCAAGTGGGACTCGCGCACGTAGGGCTCCTTAATATTATCAATAAACACGGTAAAAGAATCACATTTATTGTATGGAGACACCCCTCAAACATTTGTTTTATTTTGTTTGATTATTAGTTTTTAAGTTGAATATACATCAATATAAATATTATTATAATATGATATATCTAAATATTCTACGAACATAAGGACCGTCTACCTGTTGCCGTTATCAAAATCGAACAAAAACGAGCTAAATATCACGTAGTACTCGTACTATGATCCCGTTTTACCCTTTGGATACGAACCCTAAATAACAAGAACGCGTTTATTTTTTGATCCCTCTCTCGATCGATCCCCTCGGTTGACTCTTTGGGGTTTTCCCACCTGAACAAAAGCTCAAGCTCTTTAAAGAAGTATTACCAACTAAGCCGAGCGAGGCCGGTCAGCCGCATAATAAATAACACCCAGACAGAGAACAAACATCCGCGTTCACCGCGCAAATATTCGTTCTCGGTTGGGGATCGAACCCGCGGCCTACGGCGCGGGGCTACCTAATAAATAACACCCAGGCAGAGAACAAACATCCGCGTTCACCGCGCAAATATTCGTTCTCGGCTGGGGATCGAACCCACGGCGTGGAGCTTCCACCAACTAAGCTGATAGAGTCGCCACCTCGAGCGATACACACAATGTTGATGACCAGAAATATGACCTCCAAGAACTATCACTGCCCTAATCGCACCATGCGAACACAGCTCTAACGCATCATTTAGACTGGGCCCAGCATAACATTAACCCTCACGCACCTTATAACACCGACCACGCAGAGCTCATTTTACACAGGTACTTACTGTTTTAGAAGCGGCTTATATTAGCTACTAGTATTTTCTTCAAAAATGTATAAGAACATTAAAAACTGGCAATAAAATTAAATGAATGAAGTTATTATTAGTTCATATTATGTTCAACTGAGCAGATATTGGCACTCTAAGTTAGTTTAGATGCATGCAACAGAATTGACACCAATAACTAATACATAATCTGTGACTGGGGTCAGGACAGTTCAACTGGGGTGCTGTTTGAGGCTTAAGGCAGTTTTACACAGGGGCAGTAACTGACGTCAGTCGATTGCTGAGTTAGTGCTGACCTGGAACTGCTATCGTACACATTGATTTCAAGTCAATACAGTACTGTAGCGTCAGCACTGACTTCAATATTCCCGCTTCATATAATTATTTTCGGCGTCAGCCCGCTCCCCTCGCCACCCGAGCCAGCGCAACTGACGCCGTGTGAAATGACGAATCAGTCGCTGCCACTGTATTGTACGGTGACCACGCTGCGTCGCACCACTCGCACCACATCACAAAATGATGCTAAAACTGAGCGACACGGAAAACGTGAAGCTTATTCAACTATACCGCGATAATGGATGCCTGTGGGATAATAAATCACAAAATTTCTTCAAAATTTATATTTTTCATTGCTCATACTCGGAAAGTAGGTCTGAAGTTGCCTGAGGGGCTTAATTGAAAGTAATACTTTCAGCCCTAGGGAGAATCGCTTTCTACTGACAGCTGTAAAAGTATAAAAAAAACAAGTTATATTTTATTCAACCATGTTCCTGCTTTCTAAAGTCTTTCTAACTGCAAGGAAGTTATTGAACCAAATTCCAACTTTTTGTTCAGCAAGGAGGTTGGAAACCCATTACAACGGTAAGAAGTTTAAAAAGTCTAATTAGAACGCGATGTAAAATTTAAATAACATAAAGATAGTATTAAATAAAGAATATATTTTCTAAATGACTTTATTATTATTTAGCTTCAACTATTTCTTTAAAATAACATAGATTTGAGCAAAAAATTTACCATTTCTTAAATTATGAAAATGAAAATAATGGCTGAATAATGCTGGCTTATCAAAGGCAAGCCAGAAAAAAAAGCGGGAAGGCAGCAATTCAATCTTTATTTTCACAAATTTTTCTATCATGTTTTTATTTTTACTTTCCTTGTATTTGTAATGAAAAGCACAGTGTTTACCTCGGATGAAAGACTTATTTAAGTCCCTCAAGCTCTATTGGCGTCAAACCCGTCTCGGGACTCAAAAACGTGACTTTCAATCCTCAGGTAAAAATGTACTATTAATTTCGTTTTGAGAATTCATTTTCCCGCACTGACTTTATGATTCAGTTTTCGGCGCCAGCACTGACGACAGTTACTGACCCTGTGTAAAACTGCCTCTGCGGGTGAAGTTATTTGTCAGATTAATGGTCGAAATTGATCTCACCACTCGAGACCACGTTGCGTCGCACAACTCGAGACTGTTTTAGAGAGTACAATTTTTTCCGCACTGACTTTATGATTCCGTTTTCGGCGCCAGCACTGACGACAGTTACTGACCCTGTGTAAAACTGCCTCTGCGGGTGAAGTTATTTGTCAGATTAATGGTCGAAATTGATCTCACCACTCGAGACCACGTTGCGTCGCACAACTCGAGACTGTTTTAGAGAGTACATTTTTCCGCACTGACTTTTCAAACGTGTGTACACCGAAATAAATATCTTCAACTATTTACAAAACACTGACTGATAGCACGACTCAGTTTTCGGCGCCAGCACTGACGACAGTTACTGACCCTGTGTAAAACTGCGTGTGGATTCTTATTTGAAGTAAGTTTATTTAATACAAGCGGCCTGTCCTGGCTTCGTTCAGGTGGATATTTATTTTTTAAACACATAATATAGCCTGTGTTACCCAGAGTGAATGTAGATTTCCATTGGTGAAAGAATTTTTGAAATCGGCACTGCAGTTTTTGGGTTTATTCATTACAAAAATACAATTTTTTCCTCTTTTAAGAAAATCGTGGCACTCCAGGAAGAGTATATGACAGTGTCGCAAGTTCATTGTTTTATCCCCTCTCTAAAAAATGCTGATGTTTCAAGCCCGCCCAAAGAAGTTGTCAATTCAAAAAAATATGCACATAATATAGCTGTGGTATTTTTGCATTTTCAGATCTAGAGTATTTTTAAATATAATTTGTAATGTGGTTTCAATAGCGTACACGGTAAACAAAGACAACGTAGGTACGTACATACCTTAACGTACTTTAGTAGGTATATATTGATATTGAAAATTAAAGCCAAGAAAGGGTGGCCTAAACCGTCAACAGAGTTGGCCTTTTTCTTATACAAACTTATCAGTACCAGTTCATACCACAACAGTTTTTTTTTGAAAATACATACATCTTAAAAACAATATTACACCTTGACAGAGAACAAATATTTCTGCACTACACTTATATTTTGTTCTCGGTGGGGATCGAACCTACGACCTATGGCGCAGAAGGAAGAACTACCAACTGCACCAGAGAGAGATCTATAAACATGTCACCATGTGTGATACGTCACACAAAATAATAAAATAAACATACATTAAATTATGAAATAAAAATAAAAACAATTATAAATTAAATTAGGATTCCCAATAATTTTCTCGAAATTATTATAAATAGTCGAGAAAATAGTGCATTAACAGTTGCACAAGTTTCATGCTGCCTTATTTCATTTAAAATCCAACCAAGAATAAGTTTGAGCGAGTAACATGGTTTTGCGCTTTGCCAAAGTACATTGGATGAACTGGATCGGTGGCCGTTGGTATAGAGGTAGTAGTAAAAGTTTCTTTTGCAGTGAGAAATTTACTTCAGGCAATGTGATCTAGATTGTCTAAGGGCAATGTAGTAATATAGAGGAAATTACAAAGGGTGTATCCCGAACATGATACACCAGAAACATTATTAAGGCGCGGGCCCACCGCGGCGCACGGAGAGGCTTCACACGTGGGTTCATATTCGTTGTTGAACAAAGTAATACTCGCAGCGATTAAGCATCGCATGCCCGTGCACAGCATACGCCGCGGTGGGCCCACGCCTTAAAATTGCAAGAAGTCGGTCGGAGGAAACGGCAGAATCATTCTTCAATAAATAAGGATATAAGTGAGTATTTTATCCTAGAGAGCTTGTTGCTATAGAGGAACTATCATTCGCTTACAAAATGAAGATTCAAATTGGTTAGTGAACAGTGTACATCGAATAGCATAAAATAGGCAATAATTGAAACTTTTTTTATGCTTCTAACTGATCGAAAAAGCATATGAACCACCAGATGCTAAGTGGTATCTATCGCTTATAACAAAGCAAGGCTAAACAGGTCAAGAACGTCCCCTACGATACGCTACGCAGAGTCCATCAGCATGAGACATACTGATCTTAAGCCTCACGTGCCAGTAATTTCGCCAGCACCCGCACCCTACAAACCAAAACACAGCGACGCTGTTCGGCAGCAGAAATAGGGTGATAGTATTTCCCCGGACGAGCCCTTCACAACGGGCTCCTCTTCTATTAGAAACTATTTATTTTTAGATTCAGACTAAATAAGTGAACAATAAACCTGAACATATGCCTCAATTAGACGCTGTGCATCAAAGGGCACGTTCTTAACTTGTGTTGCAATGCTTTCTAAACGACTATTATTATTCAAATCAGCAATCTTGTGATTGCTTGCGTTGTGCTTTATGAAACATAGTCATGAGCCCATTTCTTTAATAGGCACGGTGTTCGAAGTTCAGACTTGTTATTCAAAGTAGGCTTAAAGAAGTAATGAGTAACAACGCACGCTAACAATTAAAAGAGTATTGTTTTATTTTCCAGATAAACTGTTTTAAAATTGCTAATGGAAAAGCACCTGTATCAGCATGATGCTTGAGTCAGTATCGCATAAAACTGTATGGACTTACAGTTTATTTAATTATATCCCTCCTGACTTCACTGCCTTTATCATTGCCTCACTGCTTTTATGATTTTCTTGCGCACATTATAAGCGTTCTAGTGAAACGCTGTTCGATTTTGACAGCGTTTCACTAATCGCTATCGCAGAACAGGGAGGGCATCACACAGGCGACTCTCCATAAAAACGTAGTCCCCTATTTCCTCCCTGGATAATGCCTCTAGAGTAACCATTTTTTATCATAAAATCCAGATCTGCTATATCTGTGCTCATGTTTTCCTTATTTTCAGAAACTTATTTATATGAAATATGAATTGGAGGTGATATTTTCTTTATCAATAAGTTTCACGTATAGCAGATCTGGATTTTATGTGAAAAAATTGTTACTCTAGAGGCATTATCCAGGGAGGAAATAGGGGACTACGTTTGTATGGAGAGTCGCCTGTGTGATTCCCTCTTACGATACTAGCGGATTGCGAGTGTTACGGGCACGCAACGAATATGTTAAGGGCACGCAATAAACACGCCTTCGACGCCGGCGTTTTTGAACTAACAAATCCAACAGCAGTGTCTCCTTGCCGGAATCAATTTTATTACTGACTATCAAACAATTTTGTACTTGTATTGTACGTCGTTAATTTGCTACAAACGCGACAAAAACGTTGCGAATTTGCCAAGCGTATTCGCTGTGCAGCCGCGACGTGCTCGCAACGCACTCGCTGCGCGCCTGCTCTGCCTCGCAACCGCTCGCAAACCGCTAGTGTGGTAAGGCCTTTATGATATGCACAAGGAGTTCTAAAGATAAGTTTGTTTCATTCTACAATACCTTTACTCCACGCTGTTTAACAATAAGGATTTCGTAGAATGAGCGTTGGTATTTTCACCGTATTCAGTTCCGGGAACGACGATAAACTTTTGTGAAAACAACTTTAAGTAAATAATGAATGCCTCGGTGGAATTTGGATGCTTTTTCGTGCAGATTCCTTAGTATTTGCGGTTTATTTAAACTTTACGTACGAGTATGACTGCAAACTTTAAGAATTCACGCTAGAATATAATTTTAAACGAGCCGTGGAAAATGAATGCATAACAATGGCAGAAGTATTTTTGGATTGTTCTTTCAAAGATACAATGAAATTTTCTTAAGTATTTTATTCTGCTAATATATTTTTAAACAAGAAAACTCATTGTACGCGACTGGATTTTCACCCACGACTAGGATTAGGGTCTTTGATTAGGGTCGCAAGGCATTTTGTTTTTTAAATACCGTTACTACTCGTATGTAAAAACAACTCGTCCTATATATATATATAATTATAATACAAGCATAGGAGTACCACAAAGATAATCATCATCATCACAATTTATAGAAGAAATTGTAGGAAATAAACAAATCAAACATACGAGTACATTCTAACCCATAAATTCCACTCGTTGATTCATATTCTGGAACTCTAGATTGTCTAAGTCTGGAACACATCTTGAAATTCTACGAGATTCTGCTCACATCTAGGTGATGGAGATGGCGATCAGCTGAAACGCTGTCAAATATCGCTGTCACATTTGACAGCGTTTCAGCTGATCCTATTTGTTCGCAGGATTTTAGAGTATTAGAGAGGATCAAAATTGCGGATATAATATTCATATTCATTTATTAATTCCTTCATGTGTTTTATAGGTCTTAGGGGGTAGGTAATAACGCCCAGAACATGAGCCCCGCTGGATAATAACGAGCTATTGACTTTTATTTAGCGTTTTCCCCCTTATTTATAATGCCGGACAATTTTTTGCGGTTTGCCAAAAGTCTCTTGTCACTGTCACTTTCATGTCAACAAACAAAAATGACGGCCGACTTGTCTATTGACTGACTTGACCAAAAACTATTTTATATGTAATTAATCCTCATTTAAGCCCGGGAAAACTGGACCGATTGGACAGGTGCCTTAATAAAGAAGTTTAAGTTGACTTTTCAGTTCGGTCTGCAAAATAATTACAATAAGATATATAGGATCATCATTATTTGTTTTATGAATGTACCCGATTGAGCATAATAATAATGGCTACGTTCTCTTGGTAACTGTTATTGCCTGCATGTAATATACAGGGTAGTTTTTTAGAAGGGCGGTGATGGCTAAGTACGAAACCACGATAGTTATGGAAAAATCGCGAAAGGAGTCATTATGCCCTCGATTTATGAGAAAACAATAACTGCATATTTTATGTTTTCAAAAATCTTTTACTTTTAATAATAAGAATTATTTATTGTAAATCTGTGTAAAGAGATCTTAGGTACATTATGCAATTTTGTTCCAACAGTCTACCCATTTAAGGCGTGCAATATTGCTATTCTCATTTATTTAAAATAATCAAATATTTACAAGAGGTATAGGTCCCTATCTTATAGTAGGTTACATTAAATATATTATTGAGAAGTATATTTTGGACAAAAATAGAAACCATATGATTTTTCAAAAAAAATTACACCCTGTATTATTTAACTAATGAATTATGTTGCTGATAAGGATCAATCTTTGCAAGCAAATGTTTTGCTAAAAACGATTGGTAAAGGTAAATTTTCACTATTTACTTTAAATATCTAAATTTTACCTAACTAACGAATTTCTCAAAATGGTTTTTTTGACTCCAATGCCATACGTTTATTCGTCTCTCTAGAGACTTTACTGCATTTGATCTCGTAAAATTTTTCTATCACGTTCCCATCAATTTTTCAGGATAATGAGTAGTCTGTGTTCTAATCTAGGTTACGAACAAATTTATTTAAAGTTTCATTCCACTCGTGGAACCAAAAAATTACCACTGTTACCACCACTGCGATATTTAGCCACAAACATATAAAATCTCCTCTTTTCGCATATCTACAGGGTTATTCATTATTAGCTACAAATACTCAGGAATTAGGTTCAACAATTAAAATAAAAAATATTTATGAAATGATTTTTTTAAGTTTTGTTATGAAAATACCGAGAAAATCAATGTAGATTAACGTTTGAAATTATTGGCTCGTTGGTACATCCGACAGTGCATTTCAAACAAAGGCGAGCTACGTGACCTTTTTTGACCTATGAGCCGCGTCCGCGCCCAATGCGCGGGCGCGGCTCAGCCCCGGCCAGCCCCCCCCCCAGTCAGCGGGGCGCGGCCCGCACGCGGTGCGCGCCGGTCAGTACGAGTTCCCGCCTGTAAGTCACCGCACGTCACGGCACGTACCGCGAGACTAATTTGAGGTGCTATGTTACCGAGAAAGTGATGAGGTCTCGTAAGAGCACGGAAACGGCAGGAGTTCGAAGTTCGAGTGTGTGTGTTCAACAGTGTTTTCGCAGAGTGCGTCTTTGCATTCGAGAGCAAGTTGGACATGTGGAACATGTTCATAACCATGTAAATACTAAGTGTAAGTACCTATCAATGACTTTTACACACGCCTAGATGTAAGTCGTTCTTAGTTACCTACGTATACGACACAACTAGGTACCTATCTACATAATAATGAAAATGATGTGGTTGCAAACTAAGTTGCAAAGTATTTTGCAAACTAACTAGGTAGATTGGTATTTAAGTAGGTAATTAATAGGTAAGTAACTAGTCAACGCTTTTTGGTCAGTCCAAAGCCTGATTAAAGTGTGATGGAAAGTCTAAACTTTAAATTAGAAATATCACTAAGGTCAATGACATGACGGCAGGTGGCGGGTGGCAGGTGGCGTCATCGTGTCGGGCGGCGGTCTCTGTGGTAATAGTTATGCAAAATGAAGCACAGAAATTAATAAAAATAAAATTTTGATACAAAAACTTAAATCAGCTTAGGAATTAATTTTATTCGGCCAAACCAATATTCACGACCCAAAAATTAGGCCCTGTCAGTTTGTGTAGTTAATTATGAATAACCTTGTATTATTAATAAATTAAAAGTTATTTGGATAGCCACATACTAAATATTGTGGTTTAAGATCTTTATTATTAATTCTCTTAAGATTAAAAATCGCTTACGAGACCTAAAACAATGTTATACAAATGGGTGTTCGATTCGGGCTAAACAAAACAGATGTGGGTAGAGTCATCGGTACAGTCTTTTAAAATGTGGCGTTTAAGTAGTAATTTAAAGTGGGGTAATGATTCCTTAATGATTTTAGGTAAAGCGTTATACAACTGTGCCCCCTCAAACATAACATTCTTCTTGCCATATTATCCTAATCATCTAAATAACATAATTATGTTTTCTCTATTATGTGTTTTCATTTGTCCGACAAACAATCATCCAATATACAGATCTTACAAAATATATCCTGCATGAAAACAGGATGTGCGTCATGTTGTGTCTATTTCCGTCACTTCGGAAACGTTTGTTGAATATTCCAAGACAATATCCATAATACAATTTATTTTGTTCAAAGCCTTCGTCGTTTGTAGCATCACGATTTGTTTTTGTTTACTACGACACAAAGGACGCCGAGTGTTACAATTTATCCTCATTTCTGCTCATATTTCTATTCAAATAATTTACAAATTCGAATGTACCCGTATGTGTAGCAAAAATTGCTCGCATTCCTAATGTAGGCATAGGCTTTCTAACCCTCGAACAAAAAGAAGGGTGTTTTATGTTTGTGATTGAGACTTCAGTGTGTGTCTGTTTGTTTGTCTGTCTATAGGTTCTGTGGTTTCGATTTTAAGTATTTTTTTTTTGGTAAACTTTGCTAAGAGATTGGTTCTTAGCTATGTTTTGTAGAAATCTTAACCCGTGTTTTGTTTTGAGGATTTTAATCACCAGTGTCGGGGGTTTTTTTTATGATATTTCTTATTTCTTATATTTAGTTTCGCCGCAAACGGGCCACCGGCTTGCCACCGGCCACAAACGCCGCCACCGGCATTTATATCCTGTAGTTTTCACACATTTTATATGGACTCGCCGCACATGGTTGTAGCCTGAAGCCACCACACGCTACTATTGGCGCTATAAACCTATATTATAGTACGATTGATGAGGAGTTTTTGATAAAAGCAACCCAAGTACGAAAACCAGTTAGGCCAACTTTAAAGTAGGAAAACGTGATAGGATCAAAATTATTATTTGCTAGCCTGAGTGCAATCATAATTATAGCACTCAAGATTTCGATAAATGAGTTTAGTAATTTTAAATATTAAAAAAAAAAATAATGTAGGTTCTCACATCGACGGTTGTCTTCGCCTTAAATTTTATAAGTAACAGTATGTTCATAACCCGGCTATGAACTAAGAATTGAAAGACAGTTTTTTATACAATTAGCTGAAGGACCAAACTTATTACCTGATGCTAAGTGGTAACATCAACCTATAACAAAGCATTGCCTCATAGGCCACGCACATCAGGAACGTGCCCTACGATGCACTGCCCTGCGTCCATCAACTTGAGACATACAGATGTTCAGCTTCACGTGCCAGTAATTTCAGAATTATTTTGTTACTTCGTAACCCGGTTACGAATTACGAAAAATAAATTCTTCTACGTTGGTTACGAAACTTGGTTACGTAGATAGATAGATAGATAGATAGATAGATAGATAGATAACTCTTTATTGGTTGCTATGACACATCTATATGTGTCATAGTAAAATATTGCAAAATATTGTAAGCAAAATATTGTATTCCTATGAATACAATATTTTGCTTAAAAATAAAAATTCACAGTAAAACAATGGGCGGCCTTATCGCTAACAGCGATCTCTACCAGGCAACCTTGAGATGGACAGAATCGAACATAAACAAGAGAGGGGGGGGGAGTTTGATTTGATGAGATTAAACGTACCAAGCATTCAAGGTATTTATGTCGTGTATAGCCGGGAGGGTACACTATCTGTATCGCCAAGACGGTAACAATTGCAATACGTGACCCTCCAGGGTACAGAGGGATTTATTGTGCACTATCTCATGATGCTGTCTATTGCCTTGTAGACACGTTTCGATCTATTTCTAACGGAACATGCTAGTAGGGAATTAATAATTACACTGCAAGTTTGCTTGCGAAATAGATTTTATATAACAAGACTTTAGAACAGAACAGAATAGAACTATATATTTGTACACCAAAGTGAAAGATTAAATTATTGGAAGATGATGATAGAATATTTCATTATTTTTAAGTAGGTACGTTTATCGCATGCTTTTAAAATGGTGTAAAACCAACGTGTTCAAACGACGTTGCTCGCGATTTTCGATAGATAAGTTTAAGTTTAAGCTTTCATTTATTTTAAAAATTCAAAGTCACTCACTTTGAATTTTTAAAATGCGAGAAGTTGTTTCACGGTTTCAAGGTTTAACAAATACTTTCAACACACTGGTTTGCAAGAACTAATGAGACGACAAGAACAAGGTTCAAGACAAGAATACTTTGAAAAGCTGAAGTTAGGCTTAATCTATGTAATCCTATCCCAGGCACTATAGCATCACGCAAATATGGACACGAGTAAAAAGTTGCCTTTGAAGTTGTACAAATAATTCACAATAAATACCAAACGCTTATTACATGGTACAAGCTCCGTAAATAGGATTTATTGCGGTGCAAAAAGGCCGTGGAAAATGGCACTCGCAACACAATGCATTGTTTAAAACGTTCCATTTTCAAACTACATATTTACAGTTCACGGTATGCAAAACTCTTTAGTGACACAATCTCTTTTCTTATGAAATGATAAGAGAACTTTTTCTTGAAAAAGAGCCTCTTTAAGCCGCATTTAAAATCCTTTTACCACACTTGATTCGGAAGAACCAGTGACACGTAAAGAAGAAGACTGAAAAAATAATAATAGAAGCACAAGATTGGGCAATTATTATATTATTAACTGTAATCCTACTACGCGAAAGTTTGTAAGTATGGATGGATGAATGGATGTTTGTTACTTTTTCATGTAAAAACTACAATATGGATTTTAATGAAACATTACAATAATATAGCTTATGCATTAGAATAACACATAGGCTACAATTTCTAAAGACATTGCAACGGTAACAGGCCGTAACGTTACGGGCAGCCTTAGTAAACAAATATTTTGTAAAATTACATTTTGTCATCTATAAAATGTTATATTTACATCCTAAGAATAATGTAAAGTAGAATGCTTACCTCGGTTGTTAGTAGCTACGAGTATTACACCCTTGGATTATATTCGTCTCACCTCGCCTCAATATCTCGGGTGCAGTCGATTTATTAGCGCGGGCGCTAAATTGGATCCTGTTTTGTAATATATCACTTCCTTCTCTTGTGTAACAATCTATTACTGCAGTGATGCCACCGCCACAAATGAGGTCAAACTATTAAGTAGAGACCTACTGAAACCAACCAAGAGTAGTGGAAAGCACAACTTACAAACCACAAACTGCATTCAGTATTGCAGTCCTACTTTACGAAGTTTTCTGAACAAACTTTATCCAGGCTAAGCAATTGAACACTTTGGCGTGTGCAATGGTTGGTTGCCAGTTCTGTTATTTTGCTAGAGTCCTTACCAAGTAGAAAACATTTCAAAGATTTTTTAATGTCCCAGAAGTTAAGAGCCAAGCGGGGTTTGAATCCGCGACCTTCCCCTTGGTACGGGGCTAGGCTGACCACTGCGCCATCGGATTTTAATGACATTCGACGAATAACTCTTAGGGACTGTTAATACGGCACTAGTGCGATTATAACAATTTTACTCGAACTCATGAACAAACAAGCGGCCAAGTGCGAGTCGGACTCGCTCATGAAGGGTTCCGTAGCAACAAGTAAAATAATATAAAAGTTCTTGTAGTTCGTTGTTCTTTTTAAATATTTGAGTTGATTAAATGATAATGAAAGATAAATTGCGGTTATATAAGGGACGAATCGAGGACAAATCTATATGGGTTCCGTTTTTTTCCATTTGGCTACGGAACCCTAAAAAAGCGGGACGCACGACGTTAATAAGATTATAATTTTTGGTCAAAGGCACTACAATAGTATTTGTTGTTAGTTGAGCTAGGAAAAGCTAACGTTTACAGGGCGATTTCAAGTAAATCAATCAAAAATGTTTTAATTTATTTGTATCACAAGGATCACTTTGAAGGTGAGTCTAGGTGCCAGTTCCACGTGACCAAGCCTAGAAGAACAAGTGGTACCAGGTACTGGTGGCAAAGCGACGGCTTGGCTCATACCGGTTTTCGTACATTGCAATGAAGTTCTACGAGTAGTGTGGTGTTACTGCAACTTAGTAAGACTTAGGCAATACGAAAGCAAAACTTTCAAAGACAACACACGCTACGCTTCAAAGTAGTAACAAAGTAGTAACACTGGTGGCAAACTACGGCTTGGTTCGTACCGTTTTTTTAAATTGCAGTGGAGTTCCAGTGTGTTGTTACTGCAACTTAGTGAGGCTTAGGCAATACGAAAGCAAAACTTTCAAAGACAGCACACGTTACGCTTCAAAGTAATAATAAAGTACCTATGCAGTATACAAATAAGATACGAAAATAGTAGGTACAGACATTGCAAATTGATAACATGTGAGCTTCCGATCGGTAGAGCAACCGAGACATCGGGCCACGCTATAGTTTATATAAAGTATAGTAGTGGCATCAAATAAATAATTTGATTTGATTAATTCGATTATTCTTATGGCTTTAAACTAAATTTAAAAAAAAGTACTGCTTAATGTGTTTATTAGTGGATTAGCTACAAATGAATGAAACCAACGTGATGCTACACCAACAAATACCCGCTTTGCAGAGGGAATTAATCAAACAAACCGCAACACTGGGGGAGATCGGCAATGGCCGTCACCCTCTAAATGGATAACCGTCCTGCAGATTAATCACAGTTTTTGTTGAATCGCGCTAATTTAAAATGGGGTGTTTTGACTGCGATTCGGTAGAATAAAAATCAAAAACGAAACAGCTTCAACAACTTTATTCGAAGCGGTAGCCCCACAGCTTTTTTGAGGTTTTCCGTTTTGTTTTAGAGCTATAGTTCGAAATTAGTATGATTGCTGATGGACCTTTTAGAACAATGTCTCGATGGAGTAATATCTCTTTTCATACGTAGACGCAGACGAAAAAGACTGGAAAAAGAAGACTACATGCGGCCGAAATGCGAATTTAGAGATGGATGAGTGGAATGTCAAGAATGGACAAGATACGATATAGAGTAGAGATAAAGAGTATGTCAGAGGAAGTCTGAAAGTAGCACCGGTGACAAAAAAAATTAGATGCAACAGATGAGTTGAAAGTCATGTGACAAGGCGAGTGATTAGTATGAATGTAGATGGATATTTGGGTAGAGGTAGGCCAACGTAAAAATGGATGAACAGTGAAAAATAACATGGATAAGAAAAAAGTAAATACAGCGACGAGGGCTGATAAAGTAGAATGAAAGAGGAGAACATATTGTGCCGACCCCAAATAACGTGGTAGAGAAAAATAAGAGCAGGAAGAAGAAGTAGACGTAGTCATAGCGTTACTTGAAAATTAATAAATGCGGTCTACGCGAAATTAAACTTCACGTAGATCGCATCGAAAATTATAAAAATTAGATTGCATATTATTTCCAACGAACAATATTTAGTATACTTAATAACAACTCTAATAATCCTCTTCAACGAAATTGTTAAATAATTGCATTCATATTCCCAGTAAAGCCGCACTCTATTACTTGGGTTTTCCGGGAAATTCAGCGTTCCACGAAGTTAAGCTCGAGGATTTGCTGGAACTGGAATTGTATTACTTCATAGTGCAAACATAATATAATATAATAGATGGGTATAAATTGGCAATATGTTGATTAAAACCGTTAGTTCAAATTACTGAAATACTGGCCAGAAAATGGTTTTTGAGAAATACATAAAAAGCTATGGGATACTGCGGATTTATGTGATGGAGCCATAAACTGACCCCATATTAGGCTTCCTTGTTATGTTCACACGTGTGGACTTGTTCCTTATAAGTACTTCTATATGTATATACTAGCGGATCACTCCAGCTGTACTACATAATACTAAGTATAAAATAATTTCAACACTGCTGGTTAAAAGAACAAGAAAAAGAAGCCAACTGTTTAAACTAAACTGCTAACACAATTGTCATCTCTTTCCGACTCGCCTTACCAACAGAAACAGGGCTAAGATCACACCGAAAGTGGCCCAAATTGAACATCTCCACAAATATACAAGACGATTGGAGTAAAGAGTCGGATTCTCACTACAGAGTGAGTTTACCACTTAGATCTAAACCAATTTCCTGATCGAATCAAAGAGCAGTGCAAGCAAACGGGCCCGAGTGCTAGAAAATACCAAACCACTCTGCATCGAGCCCCGGCAATTCAATAAACCAACGACTTGACGTTGTTGCAATAGAGAGGTTGGGGTAAACTTGAAAATTGTCAAGTATTTATCAGATTTATATAAAAGATTCCAAGCCCGTTTCTTCGTGATGTTTTAAGTCACTCTTTTAGAGTAAAGTAGAGTAAGATTCATCTCACAGCTCAGCTGATAGTAACTCTGCCTTCTGCGCCGTAGGTCGTGGGTTCGATCCCCGTTGAGAACAAATATTCGTGTGGTGGAAGCTAATGTTTGTTCTCTGTCTGGGTGTTATATTGTATTCTAAGTGTGTATTTACAAAAAAAATAATATACTATGTATTATCAGCTATCTGGTTCCCATAGCACAAGCTCTGCTTAATTTGGGGCTAGATAGTGTAGTGTTGATTGTCCACAATATTTATTTCTTTATTTATTTAATTGTGTCCTGAAACACCTTCAAAACTTCACAAGTTGCAAATTCCCAACACAAATAGACCCACCGTGTTAATTAAACAGGCTTCTATATTCACGATGTTAAGCCCGCTTGGGAAATTCACGACAATGCGCCAAGCTTCGTTAACCCTGTGCCACACAAATCGGCTTGCAATGTAAACAAGCTTAGCGGGTTGCTGATTCAACGGTCACAATGCAAACTATTCTAATTGCCAAAAGCTGGCTTATAGCAAAGCGCTGCTTTATATAACCAGTTTAAACTGGATTCGACTAAAGCAGTACAAGCCTAAAAGGGAATCACACAGGCGACTCTCCATACAAACGTAGTCCCCTATTTCCTCCCTGGATAATGCCTCTACAGTAACCATTTTTTCTCATAAAATCCAGATCTGCTAAATACGTGCTCGTATGTTTTCCTTTTTTCAGAAACTTTATGATAAAGAAAATATCACCTCCAATTCATATTTCATATAAATCATATGAGGGTCATATTTTCTTTATCAATAAGTTTCTGAAAAAAAGGAAAACATACGAGCACGTATATAGCAGAGAGAGGTTACTCTAGAGGCATTATCCAGGGAGGAAATAGGGGACTACATTTGTATGGAGAGTCGCCTGTGTGATGCCCTCTTAAGCTTGTTATTGAATAATGCCGTCTTTACTATAGACTTGCCGAAAACAAAGCCGTAATCAAATATTTTTATCAGAAGTATAGCTGTGATGCCGTAACAAAGTTTATTAACTATTAATTAAGTTTAGTAACTGTCAGGGACGTGTGAGTCAAAGTAACACTATCTGTCAGATATCCGTCTCGACTTATAAAACTGCTTGTTTTCTGTACCTATGGGTCCACAAAAGATGTAAAAGGTGTATATCCTGATGTTTAGCCGACTGGTACCATGTTATTTATTATTATTTTAAGCAACGGGATATATACTAAATAAGTTGTTACACGAATATTGTTTAAGAAAAAAAGGAAAGGTTTTTAATTCGGTTGTATTTTTTTTATCTATACTTCCATTTATTAGCCCCATAGAAATTTCATCAAAATCGGTTCAGTAGTTTAGCCATTCATTCAATCACTTCTCGTGTGGTTTTACGGTACCATGTTTAGGACAAATCCAATGGCTGCTTAACTCAAAAATATCGGGTATTTTTGTACTAATAGGATAGAATAAGTATAATCATTATTTAGTGACATGACTAAATTTGGCTAAATAAGGGGAATGGAAGATAACATGTTGTGCCGACCTCACATAAAATGGGATAAAGGCAGGAAGATGATGAGTTGCAGGGTTAACTTTGAATTGGTTTAACGTTTAGCTAGAGAAGTTATAATGTGCAGGATTGAGACAGACTAGAAATTCCAGCTCCAACTGAGGTCTGGCTCAGATTCATAGCATACAATATCAGCTGTTGACGTTTTTATGTGTGTCTAGTGCTATGATGCACACAAAAAGGTGAAAGGTGATCAGCCATATTAATAAACGCAATTTAAATTTAGTCATGGTTTAAAGTTAGCCCTATCACTTTTTGTCATTACCAGTAAGAGATGGCAATAGTTTAAACACAGCTTATCTTTTGACATATTTTTATGAATAGGGCTAAATTGCGTTGGACGGACATGGTACGGCGCCCAAAATGCATGGAAATAAAGTGAAATTTAGTTAAAATAATTTATCAAACATTGTACCAAACATGATACAACCACGTAACGTGTGTGCGCCCCGACGCCAATTATGTGTTGCCCGCGCCTAACTTGCGGTTGTGGGTTGGGCTTTGAAATTGCTCGATAGTAACTGTAGTAACTATCGATGTTACACAAGCATAAACAGTTACTACCAATCATCATGCATTTTGTCAAACAAGTTGAATTATTCAAATTACTTGTTTGATTGGACACAGTGCTTTATATCACATAGTAAGATTACGTATCGAAAAAATTGGATAGACATAAGACAAGGTTGGAATTTAATGGATTATCACAGCAATTAACTTGTTCGTTTTGGGCCTGGCCAGTAAATCCCATCCCACTAATATTAAAAAGGTTGGATAGATGAATGGATGTTTGTTACTCAATAACGGATATGGATGAAATTTGGCACAGAAATAGGTTATAGTCTAAAATAGCACAAAGGCACAAAGGTACTTTTTATCTCGGTAAAATGTATGGTTTTTGTGGGATGGGATGGTTTTAATCTATATATATAAATCTTTCATGTCACAATTTGGAACGCGATAAACTCCGAAACTACTGAACGGATTTCGATAAAATTTTGCAACTGCCTAAAATATGGTCGGACTTAAAATATAGGATAGTTTATATTCAATATTTAGGTGTTATTAATTTACATATAACTCAATTTATTATTTATTTTTATTAGTTTATATATAACTCAAAGGTGACTGACTGACTGACTGACATAGTGATCTATCAACGCACAGCCCAAACCACTGGACGGATCGGGCTAAAATTTGGCATGCAGGTAGATGTTATGACGTAGGTATTCGCTAAGAAAGGAAAATGGAAAGTTATTTTCCAAAGAGGAGAAAAAGGGGAAAAATGGTTTAAAGAAAAATCAACGCACAGCCTAAACCGTTAGCCCTAGAAGCATGAAACTTAGAAGGTGTGTTCCTCTAATAGAGCAGAGGTGCACTAAGAAAGAAAATAGGAAAATTCTTTCCCTAAAAGAAGAAAAAACGGAAAATGATTTTAAGAAAAATCACAAAAAAGAGCTTTACAAAATACGCAAAAAAAACATTAAAAATTTTCAGCTACCGCAGTATCTGGCACCAGGTTCGATTACACACAAAGGTTCACAAACAAACCGATGATAACCACTACGACAAAATCGCGGGAAACATCTATCATACTTAAACTAAACACTGCTGAAAAAAATCGGCTCCAACAGCACTCGCCTTCAAATTCAAATACACTCTAAAGTACAAGCTCAAAACTATAGTAACCAGCAGTTGGTTTATGTCAAATTAAAAATCTGATTCGATTATACACCAACACCCATACGAAACCCCAAATTAGCCACTAATATAAAATAAAATCACAAAAAATTGCTTTACAAAATACTGCAGCATCTGGCACCAGGTTCGATTACACACAAAGGTTCACAAACAAACCGATGATAACCACTACGACAAAATTGCGGGAAACATCTATCATACTTAAACTAAACACTGCTGAAGTCATGTCAAATAAAAAAAAACAGATTCGATTATACACCAACGACGAATACGATAGCCCAAATTAGCCACTTCAACAAAATCACAAAAAAGAGCTTTACAAAATACGCAAAAAAAACATTAAAAAAATTTCAACTACCGCAGCATCTGGCACCAAACACACAAAGGTTCACAAAAAACTATGGTAACTAGCAGTTGGTCATATCAAACTAAAAAAAACGAACTCAAATATCCACGCGGACAAAGTCGCGGGTATCAGCTAGTTAATTTACAAGAGGCAAAAGTTTCGAAATCTATGTCTATCCCTTTCTATCACGTAGGGACTTATATATGTCTATCCCTTTCTATCGCTTAGGGATTTTTCAGAAAATTCTCGACTTTGACGAGGAAAGAACGCTCTAGAAGGATCTGGAATGATCAAATTTAATTCGAAGACTGAAATTATTCGGCTAGCATCCGGAATGCATCCAAACGTTGGTAATCTAGAATTATCTAGAATACTCAAATATACCCATGCAAACGGTTTTGAATTCTAGATTTGGACAAAATGTTCTAGAAAATAGTGCCCCTAAACGTTATAGAATGTTCTTTCATCATCATTATCAATTGATATCAGTCCACTGCTGGACGTAGGTTCACCTTGAGTAACAAAGGCTATGTGGTATATTTGTGTGTTTAAAAAATAAATGTCCACCCGTGCGAAGCCGGGACAGGCAGCTAGTCTATATATATAAAAGAAAGTCGTGTTAGTTACACTATTTATAACTCAAGAACGGCTGAACCGATTTGGCTGAAAATTGGTGAGGAAGTAGCTTAAAACCAGTAAACGGAGATAAAACAAACGGAGACGGAGACAAAACTTTTATCTCGATAAAGCAATGGGAACGAGGCTTAAAGGGACCGGGCAAGCGAAGCCGCGGGCAGCCGCTATTTATGCAATAAATTAATTTTATATAAAAAGCAGCAAATATCTGTTTCCAGTTATCTAGTCCGTATTTTATCTCATCGAACTATAAAAATGTATAAATTGTGGAAAACCCAGCGGTACCCGATAAAGATTGAGAAAAGAACTACGACTCAATTTTACTCTGTGATGAAAAGGAAAAGCCTCAAGTTCAAAGGGGTCGCGATACGAGAAATGAAAAGCATAATAAAAGTGCATTCTGCTCAATATTTATTCTATCGACTCCTTTATGTGATTAAGTGGACTCACAGAGAGATAATCCGCTTCCACTTTCCCACAATTGCGCTTTGACATTTTTCCCGAACCAGCGCTTGCGACTTTGGTTTTGGTTTTACCGTTAGATATATTTAACAGTGATGAAAAATATAGCAAAAGACGAAAAAGTTGTAGACGAGCTTAGATGGAACTATGTTAAACTTTAGCAAAGACGAAGAAGTGATTGATTAGACGTGTGACAATGTTTATTACTCCATTGGTTATTAATTATAGTTGTTATTTATGTTCTGCGGCATAGGTTAGGGGGTTTTTGTTAGCCACAACGGCAGCGCCTATCGCTTTTATCTGAATCATCATTTCAGCCTCTATCCACCCACTGCCTAGAAACTTGTATTTGGATAGGGCTTGATATGGATAGAAGTAAACACGTGGGCTATAATTGTTTTTTATTGCGGGCTGATAGCGTCGGTTGACAAGCTCGGTTCCTGTCACACACATGGGCATGTGTGTGACAGGTGGCACTCTTAAATACCAGTTTGCAGTATCTGGTGCGACCATAGACTTTGAAACTCGATTAGAAAATTTGAGATATGTTTCATCTTCATATACAAGTGAAAAGTAGAGTTATCCACTAGACTAGACAATAGATTTATTTTTGTCTGAAGATTGAATCCTCCGGTGCGTTCTGATTCTATTAGAACCTAATACGTGGAGAAAACATTACTGTACTCTCTTACTAAGCAATCATTTGGTCAATGGAAAAGTCTACCGTAATTTGTTTTGAAGATAGTAACAATTTTAATCTTTCAAACACATTTTTTCATCAAATCAGGATGCATAACATTTTCATTCCAACTACTCACATTTTGTGCTAAGCTCACGAACCAGTAGATGTAGCATAGGTATCTTATACCTTTAAACGAGAAAATCTTGTATATATATATATATATATATATATATATATATATATATATATATTTAGGATCTCGGAAACTGAGCCAACAATTTTCACGAAATTTACTATACAAGGGTTTTCGGGGGCGATAAATCGATCTAGCTAGGATTCATTTTTAGAAAATGACGAGAAGTTGGTGTTTTGCAATAATCAAACATAAACTGAATATACGACTGTTCCTGCCGTCTATTGGCGATTGTGAGCAACTAACTGCAAGCTAGAAGGCGTTGTTAATTAAAAATAAGCCAATAAAGATACGACTCTTCCTGACATCTATTGGCAAATAATAATACTATTTTTTTTTAAACCCGAGCGAAGCTCGGTCATACCGGCTCGTGATACATAATATAGGATGTACCGATGACATTGTACAGATCGCGGCAAGTCGGTGGATAAGATGGAGCGGCCTAAAAATCTTTCTTTTTTGTCTTGAAATATACAGGGGAGACCTATCTCCAGCAATGGACTTCTTCAGGATTACTCTGATGACTAAAGAACAAAGTGAATAGGCAGCCCGTAGCTCAAAAAACTTTCCTAAGGTGCAGGAAGTAGGATAAAAAATAACTAAAAATATAATAACCCTCCTGGACAAAAAAAGTCAACAAAACAGTTAAATCTAAAATATGCAACGTTTATTTCGTGTGGAAAATTGACATGCCACTTTTGCGTGTCTATCAATCCTCCAATTACTGAAAAACTCGCCAGTAAAAATACAAAAGCGAAACGAATGAAAAGCAAATAAAAAAAAACATTGATCGGACCGACCGGCACACACCACGCGTATTTACTTTTTTAGTATCATGAACATAGAATACGTCAGTGAGTTTGCAAATTATCAGACAAGACACCACTACATAATAAAAATAATTATTGTAATGTAGGTTTCATTATAACAACCAATTTGAGTGAATTTCTTCGAAGACATTTATCTTTTAAAGTTTTATTTATTTTATTTTATTTTTACAAATGCATTAACACCAATAACGTTTCAAAACGCGACCAACCTAAATGTCAAAGAATAAGTTTTGCATAGTTTTGAGGCATAGTTAGCGATATTTAATGTATGTGTGTAAAATTATTTGAAATTTCAATTGTGATTGTGATGTAGGTACTCGTAACACTCACAAAAAAATTATCCATGCTAGTACTTTTTTTATTTGAGCACTATAATTTGGTTTTATGTTTATAGTAACTAATCCATGGCAAAAACATGGCAAAATCATGTCGATCCTTTGCTCTACTTATGAAAAATTAAAATGAATTTTTCCCACGGGCACTATACGTTTTGCCAGGATGAAAAGTTGCCTCTGTGCTATAACAGACTATAATTTGTAATCTGTGCCAAAATTCATCCAGATCTGTTTATTCGTTCCATCCTAACTTTCAAATTTATAATATAGGATTTCTTATTTACAAATTCCAGGGACACTTTTATTTACAATTATTACCTTCACCGCAACTCTCTTCCATCAGCTTCGAATGGCTATACAATTTAAACTTGAACGTAGACAGTCATGAACGATGTGAAATGGGAATTCAATGCTTTCAAACCGAACGACTTCGACTCTCGACATCCGAGAACTCTCGCAAGAGTGCTTCTGGCTTTGACCAATTTACCGACTTAAGTGGTATTAATTCCGAGAATGTTCTGTTACTGCCAACCAGATCTACTAGCTAGTCCAATATCAGAATTTAATCAAGTTTGATAATATTGGACTTTGGCCGGTTTTAGCCTTTGATATACTAGCACTATTTTGGTATAGGTGCTGGGCAGCCTATTCCATCTAAAATCTTGTCCCAGGTACTATAGCGTCCCATAAGTTGGGGCATAAATAAGCACCAGTTGCCCCGGACGCTATATAAATCCACAAAAGATGCAAATGCCTATTATCAAAACTAGCACTGATAAACATGGTTTTGAAAACCAATAAAAATCTCGATTTTGGGATGAGGTGGTATAAACTAAAGACACATGCTTCGCTATAATATCTACCGTGCTAAAGGATCAAATTCATTTTGATCCTTTGTTGCGGAAACAAATGGGTTTTCTGCTAAAAAAATTGAATAAAGTGGGATTGGGTCGAGTGTCGAGAGATACCCATTTTGGCTGGTGGAGGAATCTGCCCAACTTTTGGAAATGTATATGCTGGCGTGACGCTGCACTTACATACAAAGGGAAAACCTGACCTTCACAACGACAGTGAAAAAAGCTACAAATATCCATCATATTTTCAAAGAGACTTAAAAGCGAAATGGGTAAGACGGGTAAGAGCAAAGATGACGAATGATAAAGACGAAACCCTGTCTCAGGATCAAGCAAACTTTTGAATGATTAAAAATCTGGAAAAAACAGCTTTTTTTATACAACAACTAACAGTTGGAACAAGCATATGGCCAACCTGATGTAAAGACCATCGCATTTGTTATAACAAAGTGTTTCCTCGTAGGTCACGCACGTCAGGAACGTGCCCTACGATGGACTGCGTTGCGTCTATCAACTTGAGACACACAGATGTTCAGCCTCACGTGCCAGTAACTTTACCGGCACCCACACCCTTCAAACCGAAACAAAGCAATGCTGCCTCACGGCAGAAATAGGCATAGTGGTAGTACTTCCCCAGACGAGCCACACACAAAGAGCTCTACTACTATTAAAAGCTTTAGCTCATAACAATTTTCATATTGCGAAGAAAAGTAATTAGAACTACTCACTGTTAATTAACTTCCGTTGCTGACTGTTATTTGCTTCACTTTTATTAAAACACTGTGATTATTAAAACTGCAATTTTCTCTTTAGCGCAAGTCTCTTATTGAAATTACTTAACAAGACGTAGGTATTTAATAACAGCCAACATAATGCGTCCCTTTGTATCGTTTACAGATTGTTTTATTTATAAGAATTCACGTGCAATAATTTTATAGTGCCAAACCTTAACTGCGAGGCTCACCAACACAAAAGCTTTTTTATGTCATAAAGCTATCCTCCCAAACGAACAATGGTAGTCGTTCGCTCCATTTCGTTTCGATGTTTGAGGGTATTAAAATTTTAACAAAAGGTCTTGGTCGGTTTCAACTGAAAAATACCGAGCTTTCTATAAAAAGTATCTCTTCGCGGATTAAGAGTTGGCTCTTTTGTAAATGCGCCCATCGCAATCATTAGTGAACCGTTTTTTAATAATGGCTTTTATCCAATAGATGCGAATGAATCCTTTGAATTATATTCCAAAAAGTAATACCTATACCATTCTCAATCTAGGCATGAGTTATATTTTGGAAGTCGGTTCTTAAAATACCACTTCGCTTGGCTTCAACGCCGTATTGGTTCTAAATTTAAAACAACTACGTACTGTAAAAGTTGTTAGAGAACCCACAATAATGAAATAAACTGGGAAAAAAAGCTCCTGATCAAAAGGTCTAATAAGTAGCATAAGATTTAAAGAGCAGTAAGTCTAATATGCAAAATGTCCATATAGCAAAACGTCCAACTATCAGATGGTCTGCTTATCAGACATCTATTCAGCAAAACGTATTTTTTCAAAATGTGTACGCATTTTGAAATTGACATTTTGCTATCACAAGCTAGGTTTATGAGGACGATTCGTTTTCTGTCATTTTAGGAAGTCACATAGCTTTTTCATTTTAATTGTTTTTTTTGGTGTTATGTTGTATAATTTCGGTGGTATTTTAACCAACATTACTTGAGGTCTTAGCTCAAGTGTTAGCAGTCGGAATGAAAGTGTATTGTGTGATATTCTGATTTGATCGAAAATATTTCTGATGGTTTTGAAAAAAAAAACGGCCACCATTTGTTTTCAAAGCCAGTTAGGGCCGACTTGTGTATTGACTGACTTGACTTGACTAAAAACTATTTTATTTATTTATTTATGTAATATATCCTCACTCGACACTGGCAAAATTGATCTCAATGGACAGATGCCATTAATTAAGAAGAAGAAAGTTTATGAGAAAAAATCATGCCTAAAACCACTGCGTATAATATTTATAAGGAGAAGTTTTCTTGTGAATCTTCTTTTTTAGTTCGAGGAATATCATTTTATTTAAAAGTTACGACCACTTTTCACCCATTTTCTTTCTTATTTATAAGCAAATTGGGTTGTCCGTTGTTTCCAGGAAAATACCTAGCATTAATACTTTTTGTTTTGAAAAGTTCCAAAAGTTACTTTACCAAAAAAAAATACTTAATGCAAGGTGTATTTTTGAGAAGAGCGGTGATGGCCTAATCTGAAACCACGAGAGTTAGGGAAAAATCGTAAAAGTGTGTGAAAGTGAATCATGCCTCGATTTATAAGAAAACAATAACAGCATTTTTTATTTTCACTTGTGAATATACTGGAGGATTTGTGGTTGGCTTTCAAATTGGTCCTTATTTACGGCAAGCTATATTATGAGAAAAAAAATTGTAGGTTAACAGTAATCAAAATAAGAAACTAATAAACGCATTTAAATAGGTAATAAGATGATGTTGTAGCAATAGATTTGCGCCTAGCAAATGTGATATTTACTAGGCAAACAAAAAAATATTATAGTACAACATACTTTATTTTTTAAACAAAACTAATTTTGCAGTCGTCTAGCAAATGGGATATTTGCTAGCTAGACTACATTTTTAATAAGCTACTTTTTTGTCTTCCATAATAAAACTTTTTCTCGCAGTGTTTCCCTCTAGAATCGTTTTAATAATTAATATTGTAATATTATATTTGGATTTAAAACCAATATATTTTGTAACCTGGAAGAGCTTTAAGGTAGTTTTATCCCGAAAAAAAAAACTTGACGGGTTAACCCCGTGGGCGGCCGCTAGAAACATTAAATACACACTCACTTCAGAATTCCTCTCAAAATTAACCTATTAATGTATTCGTACAGACTCGCTTCTACTTTCCAATTCGCTATTTTTACTTTGTGTGTTTTACACTGTGTTAATGAAATGCTTTGTTTTGTTTCAGGCACAATGTCGAAGATTAAACGGCCATCAGTAGGAAACAAATGACAATAACTAGATTAAAGGTAAGTTTATACAATCCTCTATCCTCTTTATGGCCAGAGCATATCAAGGCGATGACGATGGCGATCACCTGAAACTCTGACAAATATCGCTGTTATATTTGACATTGTTTCAGCTGATCGCTGTCGCCATCGCCTAGATCTACGCGGGTCTTTATTTAAAAAGTATGCTAGATATTTTTTATTGATATTAGAGTCTTTACTACACTTAGGAAATCACAAAGATTTATATAATGTCCCAAAAGCTAAGAGCCGAGCGGGATTTGAACCCGCGACCTTCCCCTTGGCTTGGCTGCGCTTCCCGCTGCGACATCGGATCCTAGTCAAACTCGACGAATAACTCTTAGGATTCTTTTTTTTTAATCTTTATGCTAGATGTTTTTGTTTTTTTGTAGTTTAAACAAAATTTCCACTTTAAGTCTAAAGATAACGCGGGCACGTAGCATTTGCGTTCAATTTAAAAATAAGGGGCATTCAAACTGTTATTAAAAATTAATAAATTGTATTTGAAGAAAAACAGTTTTTGCGCATGGATTTGCTTGCCGAACGCACACAATACAACGCTTCATGTTTTCCAAATTAAAAAATACTAAGTAAAAAATATATTGATAAAACCCAAAAACTTGTAAACCTGCATACTGAGAACTGGTTTGAAAACAAAAGTGAAAACATCCCGGTCGGTACCCTGTTCGCGAATGTCAGTGGGTGAAACTAAAAATAAACACGAATTCTTAAATAATTTCTCCCCTCTGGCTTCAATGTCGACAAAGCCGATATATTCGTTGTATTCTGTAACGTAAATTCTCAGGATAGGCGGAGGTAAACAAACTCTCACTTTTTACTACGAACCTGGAAATAGATTTTGTATCGTTCTTCGTAGTAATATTTATTTTCAGTTTTATTTGTATTCTTGTTTTGTTTTAGCTCAGATTCGCTTTTCACTGATAAAGATGCTTATTTTTAAACGGTTTTTACTCGGATTTAAATTGATTGAGACTTTATTGTTTATTTGTGCGCGTTTGAGGTTATTAAGTTATTAATAATCGAGTCCACTGCTGGACATACGTTTCTTTATAATATCTAAGGGTTTGTCGTTTTCCGTCCGATTAGCAGGCAAATTGGTTATCGCAGTGTTGGTGTTAAGATTTTGATCTCCGTGGAATTACTTCTAGCCCGCAAATTTTGACCTTTTGAAAGATATAAACACACTGAACGGATTTATCGAAAATCACGAAAAACTGTCTTATGGACAATCCAATTGCACACAGTTAAGCAAAAAAATATTATGATTCTAACACGTTTTCCTACTTTGAAGTTTACTTATGTACGGAACGTTATCCTACTTAAAGGTCAAATTATGTAAGAAAACCAGTTAGGCAAATTTTTAAGAAGGAAAACGATGAATAAGCTCGGCAATTTCACATCTTTTAAAGGGTCAAAATGTGCGAGCGAGGAGTACTTCGACGCTGTACGCCTTAAGTACCCAGAAGATTAGCCATGCTCTGCAGGCTGAGCAAGTGTTTTTTGTTACAATCAAAAAATAACTGCATCCGTGTGGAATGTGAAATATTCCACAAGTCTTGGCGACTTGGCAACGTTTGTTTCACGACTTTAGAAATTACGGTATTTTTCACTCAAGTAATGCCTTTTAAACTTTCGTCCAAAATATACCTTGACTGATTAGCAACGCTGTTTTATTTATTTTTATCTTATTGAACTAAGCGCAAACGTTACTAGTTGAAAAACGTTACGGTTATATCAATGTTAATGAAAACCAGAAAATTAATCATTTTGCGCTGGAATTAAAGGATTTTCAGCGTAAAGCAACTAAGTAGGGTGTCAGTATGAAAGATGAAAGCTTGAGGTTTTCAATTATACTCGTATTTAAGTGAATGTCGGCTAAAAGACTGCTGGGCTGCTGTACAATATTTTTCAGCCAGAAACGAATCTGTCTTTTTTTTGTTCCAAGATAAAAAAAACGATGTGTTTTGTATCATCATGTACAGTACAGGAGAATCATGACGGAAAGGGGTGCATTTACACAAGTGGACGTAGGAGTGAGGAAGACAACGCAAGAATGTTCTATCTCTTTCTGCGTAGTGAGCGGTTCCTTCTCATTATTCATTCTTTAGCACCGTCAGTTCGGTCCCTAGCGCTTGTCTAGCACAACGTTCACTATTATAAAAGCCGCGTTCATATTTGAAGGTTTTTTTTTTTACAGTTCTACTTAGTATCATCTTTTTAAGTGAGCCTCGTACTTCGTTGAAACAAAACGTAAACATTAGAAATGGTGTGCAGGCCATGTGGTTTTAGTATACAGTAAAGGAAAACAGACAACCTACTCTTTCATCGGTGAGCAGCTTATTTTCACTTATAACTGCTTAGAAGAAGGTTGATGTTTTAACCGTCTTAATGATAAATTGATTTTTTTCGTATATTTTCGGCTATTCTGTTTAAATGCTTTTATGCTTCTTCTGGTAATTTAAAAACTTTTTATTTTATTTTTTTATTTACAAACATTGAAGCTTTAGAATCAAGTGTTCTTCTACAAAAATAAATCAAAAAATAACGGGCTAATTTCACTCCTCTTTCGTTTAAGAAATCTAATCTTCGTGAATCTTAAGGTTTATATTTTAACATTTAATTGATCAACCGATGACCTTATTTAGATGGTGGCTACCATCTACAGAATAAACGTATATTGACAACCTGAAATTCCTTGATGGAAAATCTCTACCTCACAAGAATACGCCATGTTTAAGTTCAGAAAAGCAATCATAAAACCAACACGTACTAAGCTGATGTGGTCATATTTTTCAAAAAATATTGAATATCGTAAATTGTGTACATCATGTTTTAGTTTTGGCTAGCTGTGGAATAACATAAAAAAATATGTGTAATAATAACCCCTTTAATCTTATACAGAACCCTCAGAGTAAAAGTTTATCTCGTTCTTGGCGAAATGGCTTTAATTGCCGCAGAATTTTTGCTCGCATCGCTGTTTTATGGTAATTGGATTTTTAATTTGTAATTTGCGGGTAAAATATGAAACGTCGAGGGAGTTTTGCTCTGCGAATAGTTTTTTTTTTAAAAGAACAGCATCTCTATAAAAAAGCTAGAATAAAAAAACGCGTTTTCGGAGTCATATTAAGAAGTCGAAACTATCTACTTTCTACATAATCTACGATTATCTTACCTTGATGCAAGCGCCAGCAAATGATGTCCATTCTTCGACCTCCAGGATGCCTCCATGTAGACTACCTTAAACAAAACAGAACAATATAATAAAATGAAAAAGACTACAACGGTAAGTTTGACATCTATGCATTCATTTGTCACTCTAAAACTGGGACCATTGGGAAAGTAGCTTTGGATATAGCTGGGCGTTGATTCTGGAAACACGGCTCGATCGAGTGATCGCTGAATCCGCGTTCCATTTTCAATTTTTTCAAACAAAAATTGACAACTCACATCGATTTACGTTATCGCTTGAGTGATTTGTGTTTTTTTTTTACAATTTATAGGTTTGCGTTTGACCACTATCTCACCTGCTGTTAAGTGATGATGCGGTCGACGATGTAGCACGCTTACCTAGAAGATACCTATTCACTCTTGTCTTGAAAACATCAAATTTGTAGGTGCTCGGAAAGACAGACGCCGGCAGGAAATTCCATTCCTTGGCTGTCCGCAACATAAAAGTTGAAGCAAAGCGCTTGGTGCGGACAGTCGGAACATCAACCAAGTATGGATGCCGCATTTCCGTGCGTCTAGTGGTCCGATGGTAGAATGGGGATGGGGGAACTAAATTGTGAAGTTCCGTAGCACACTCTCCGAAATGTAGGTATCCTGTAAAATACCGATAGACTGGCAACTTTACGGCGATGTTCGAGACTTAGGAGCTTGGACTCGACTAGAGTGTCGCTGGAATCGACGCCAATAAAAAAACAGTCACAAAACTGGCTACACGCAATGTCTATTTTGACTTACTATGAATAGTGATAACAAAGTCCATTAGGTTTGTCCAGATAAAATAAAAAAGTATACCAGAGAAAAACCTAATGGATTTCTACCGACAAAAAGTTGTGAATAGAATATGTATTTTAGCATAAACGAGGTGCAGTGTAAGTACTTTTAGCGTGGAAATGCTTTGGCTTACTGCTACTGAAAGCTAAAAGCTATCGATCGGTACTGGCCGGCACCCTTGTTCGCCAGCCCCGTCATTTAAAATCCCCTCGTAATCAGAAATGCCTTTTTACCCTAGAGGTTTACTACTAGCTGTCATAATAAAAATCATATTGCATTGAAATGCAATATGATTTTTATTATGTTCAGTAATATTACTTTAAAAAGCGATTTTGGTTGCAATCACAAATTGTTCTAACAAAATTAGATGACTTTCGACTGCAAGTTATATCGTTCTTAGGCCAAAAGACCATGATTCGAATCAAAAAAAGGTACTGTTTTTACAAGCTTGAAACAAAACGCTCTACTTGAAATAAATACTAAACTTTCGTTAGGGCCATGACCATTGCCTCGATGTGTGAGGTCTTTAAGGCTCGACAGTTGTCATTTGGAGTATAGTTTCTATGATTCTCAGCTAGCATTTATTTCAACTTTCAAACAATAAAACTGAATGGAGCACGGTAATTTGACGGTGTTGAACAAACAACAACAAAGGAAGGTTTTAACCCCTTTACATAATAATTTATTACCTTTTGTTTGACTCAAAATAGGTTGGCATTCAAAAACCTTAAAAGCCTGCGCACATCTCGGCGATGGCGATAGCGATCAGTTGAAACGCTGTCAAATATGTCAGCGATATTTGACAGCATTTCAGCTGGTCGCCATCGAAACGTGAGCAGGCCTTAAATGAATACTAATAGGATTAATTTTGACTGTGTTCTGCATTTAATTTACATAGTATAGGATCCCGCTATAGAAGGACCTTCACCGAGCTGGTTATTTAATGAAACGTATTTTATATATAATTAAACATGCCAATAAATATATTCTATATGGGTTGCCTATCAAATTTCAGTCCAGGATATGATTAATTAATAATTAAAAAACTAAATTGTTTTTTTAACTTTCCACCGGTTTGTTTATTAGACAAATTCTATACCAATCGAAAGTAAAGACCCCATAGAATATGCAAACGTTAGGTTGCCTATTTTTTTCCGGTGTATAAACAGGTAAATCGATACTAGCATTTTGCACCGGTATGTTAATTGAATGAAAATACTGGGGTCTTTACTTTCGATTGGTATTGAATTTGTTTAATAAACAAACCAGTGGAAAGTTAAATTTTTTTTTTTAAATTATTAATTAATCATAATTATCCTGGACTGAAATTTGATAGGCAACCCATATAGAATATATTTATTGGCATGTTTAATTATATATAAAATACGTTTCATTAAATAACCAGCTCGGTGAAGGTCCTTCTATAGCGGGATCTTAGACTAACATTTCCTGCACTAAGATTTGCAATATCAACTAAGCCACAAACATAATACATTTATTCCAAGTGAAATTGTATTTTTATTTATACAACTAGTTTTTGAAACAAGCACATGTCCAACCTGATGTTAAAAGGCAACCATCGCCTATTATCGTGGCATTGCTTCGTAAGTCACGCGCGTCAGGAATGTACCCTGCGATGCGCTGCTCTGCGTCCATCAACTTGAGGCATACATTTGTTCTACAGAAAGATACTTAAAACCAGTAGGCCTACAATGAGCTCTGTCTGGCTCTGGTTCTGGTTTTGAGTCTGTGTGAGTGTTGACTAAATAAATACTACGTCAAAACGTCATACACACAGTATAATGCAATGTGAGACAATGCAAACAATACACAAATAATTTAATTTTCTTTCGGCTTAACGGGTAGTTTTGTAACACCCTGTGTATGGACGGAAACTGTGTGATCACAATGTATAACTTTGTTGAATATAAAAAGCAATGTAGTTTGTAGTTTGTTGTTGGGTTACTTTTGTTTATTTTATGCATTTATAACAAACGGTCGAGATAAAAGCAATAGGTGTTTGCTGCTCACGTTAACCTACTTCCATTCTCCTACTGTCCTACATAGTCTGACAAAGTTACATAGTTGCTACGAGTTAAAGTTAACAAACTGTGATGTGGGGGGTTGTTCTAGAATTAAATTGGCATTAGAAATAGATTCGCTATAAAATGAATCTGCTGATTTGAGACAACATAGTAGAGAGTACAAAAGTCGCAAAATTGGTGACGAGTTGGGGAGATTGCGTATATTTTGTTGTAAACAAAATAGTCTCCTTTGTCAGTTTTGACATTATTTTGAGCTTCGATTGCAATAAAAAACGAATTTTACGAAATATTTTCTTTGACAAGGAACGTTTGCAAGAAGACTGAATGTTGACGTAATAAATATGAGATAGCGAAAAGGAACTTCACTTTGTATGGCCACAAATAGATAGAGCGAAAACAGATGCTATCTGTTTTCGACAAGAAATTATGTGATCGCTGTTCTTTGTTAGCATCATTTATTTGTTGGTATCAAACTATTGATTACAACAGAGTTACACAATCATCCAGCTGATGTCATGTCGTGCATAAAAGCAAGGCTAGGAATACAACGAACGATGCGAGGCGACACGAATGAAACAAAAGACACTCACCAAGCCCCCGACGTTTTACATCTCGCTGCGAGATAGGGTAGGATTGTGTTTGGTATTATTTTGTATTCTATGCTTAGGGTGCATAGCATAATATAGTATACGTAGCGACGTTTTTGTTTCCAAATGAGGGCACGGGTCTGGGACTGAGCTGCATTTTTTTTGTGTATGATACACACACGAAACAAATAACAAGTAGAAAAACAAGGCAAATAGTGTGCGTGTTACAGCTAGACAAAAGGGTAATTAGCTCAGAACACAAGTTTTGCTCGAGAGCGAAACGCAGATTTTCAAGACAAGTTGAACAAGATACCAAAAAACGAAAACGACGGGATAAAAGTGTTTTCATCCCATATAGTCAAACAGTCTCTTTGTTCCTGGATAAGTGCGTGGAAATTAGGTAATTCCGGGGCACAGTGACGAAATGACTTATGAAATTTGGAACACTAATAAATTAAAAAGTTTGAACGCAATTCGCTTCGATAAAATGCTGGCTGTTAGCATAAAAAAGCGAGCCCGCAGTCGCGGTACTGGTTAACAAAATTAAAAAAAAACGTGGGAAGTTCTCTTTTATTTTCTCTTTTGACTGGCCTCTCATCTCAGTTGGTAGTAACTCTGCCTTCGGCGCCATAGGTCGTGGGTTGAACCCCCCCCGAGAACAAATATATGTGTGGCGAACACGGATGTTTGTTCTCTGTCTGGGTGTTATATTGTATTCTAAGTTTGAACTTACAAAAAAAATATATTTAAGTAGCATATATCAGCTATCTGGTTCCCATAAGAAGTCCAAATATATGCTGGTAGGCACAAGGGCTAGGCTTGAAAAGTTAACAAGTACTCATTTCAACATTCAAGTGGGTGGTGTGGATGTTGAGTGTGTTTCTGAAGCAAGAAGTCTTGGGCTAACGTTGGATAAGCACCTCCGGTTCGAGGGACATATTGCGGAATGTGTGCGCAACTGTTTTTATAGATTAAGATCCCTTTATAAAATCCGTCCATACCTGAGCGAGGAAATCCGTATAACACTCTGTGAGTCCTTGGTTCTATCCAAGTTGAACTACTGCGATGTAGTTTATGGATCTTGTTTGCTGGGTAGGACCGAAAAATTGGTGCAGCGGGTACAAAACGCATGCGCACGTTTTTGTTTTCATATTCCACCTCGTGCACATGTGACCCCCTTCCTAAATTCATCGAACCTTCTGAAAATGAAAGCGCGAAGAAAACTTCATCTGGCTACTTTACTGTTTGGGATAGTTAGCAATAAAATTCCGTGCTATCTATTTCAGAAGTTACAGCGAGTACAAGAGTTTTCTCGCTACAGTAAAAGAGACTGTACTCACGTGTTTATTACGCCGAGGTATAAGTTGGTCACGTTCCGTGGTTCGTTTAAGTTTGCTGCGTCTCGGTGCTGGAATGACTTGCCCCCACCAGTCCGTGCCCTAAAAACATTAAATGCGTTCCGAACTAAGTATAAAAAACTACTCCTTTCCTCCCAAATTAGCCTCTAGCAGCAGCAACTCACCATAAAATGCGCACTTTCATTACACAATTTACACATATCACTTTCACTGCATGCAACATCCCACCACCTTAGCTATGGTGTTTTGTTAAAATACTTTACATAGTTTTCCATATCGGGTAGCACTTATTATATCAATCACAATATTTTTTCACAATAATTTCAATTTCAATAATTCTTTCTTCTTGTTTGGTTTGTGTTTATTTATTTCGATGTTTGTTTTCGTTTCACTTTGTTTGTCTATGCAGCGCAAGCGCGCGCGCATAGACGTCACGTCACAGATACACCACACGTACCACAGACAATAACTACACCTCGAAACAGTCGAAACATGAGATGGATAATAATTATGATAGTATATTGTAAGTATCATTTATGTAGCTATATTGTATTTTATTATCTGTTTATTAGAATTTAATACACAGTTCATTTATATATTATCCTTTGACAGTCTTCCCTTTTATTTTATTTTTATTTGTTATTTTTCATGTGACGTCACCTCTTCGCAAAGGGCTCCGCCTGAAAACCAGCGCTGCTTGGCATGGTAGATGATACCTTGTCAGGCAGCAAAAAGCTGAGTCGGGGCCTATTTGGCATAGTTTATTATTGTTAAATGTTGTGAACACTTATGTATGTCTACACCTACATATGTACTTAAAACCTATGTCAAATAAATGTATTTTCTTTCTTTCTTTCTTTCCATAACACAAGCTCTGCATTCTCTCTAATTTGGGGCTAAATAGTGTTGTGTGGATTGTCCAAAATATTTATTTATGTATTATTTTATTACTTTTATCACACTTCACTTTCTTTAAAATATAATTCACAAAAAAATAATTAAAGATGAGTTCTAGCAGTGAAAAAAAAATATTCACACCAGAAAATGTAAATTTAAACGCAGAAACTGTCATAAGCAATTTAGTACCGAACAAAATAAAATAAAGCCAATGAAAAATAATCAAGTAATTTGCAGAAACTGTATGTTTAGCAAATTCTTAATTTCTTAATTTTGACTGTGTTCTGCATTTAATTTACATAGTATAGGATCCCGCTATAGAAGGACCTTCACCGAGCTGGTTATTTAATGAAACGTATTTTATATATAATTAAACATGCCAATAAATATATTCTATATGGGTTGCCTATCAAATTTCAGTCCAGGATATGATTAATTAATAATTAAAAAACTAAATTGTTTTTTTAACTTTCCACCGGTTTGTTTATTAGACAAATTCTATACCAATCGAAAGTAAAGACCCCATAGAATATGCAAACGTTAGGTTGCCTATTTTTTTCCGGTGTATAAACAGGTAAATCGATACTAGCATTTTGCACCGGTATGTTAATTGAATGAAAATACTGGGGTCTTTACTTTCGATTGGTATTGAATTTGTTTAATAAACAAACCAGTGGAAAGTTAAATTTTTTTTTTTAAATTATTAATTAATCATAATTATCCTGGACTGAAATTTGATAGGCAACCCATATAGAATATATTTATTGGCATGTTTAATTATATATAAAATACGTTTCATTAAATAACCAGCTCGGTGAAGGTCCTTCTATAGCGGGATCTTAGACTAACATTTCCTGCACTAAGATTTGCAATATCAACTAAGCCACAAACATAATACATTTATTCCAAGTGAAATTGTATTTTTATTTATACAACTAGTTTTTGAAACAAGCACATGTCCAACCTGATGTTAAAAGGCAACCATCGCCTATTATCGTGGCATTGCTTCGTAAGTCACGCGCGTCAGGAATGTACCCTGCGATGCGCTGCTCTGCGTCCATCAACTTGAGGCATACATTTGTTCTACAGAAAGATACTTAAAACCAGTAGGCCTACAATGAGCTCTGTCTGGCTCTGGTTCTGGTTTTGAGTCTGTGTGAGTGTTGACTAAATAAATACTACGTCAAAACGTCATACACACAGTATAATGCAATGTGAGACAATGCAAACAATACACAAATAATTTAATTTTCTTTCGGCTTAACGGGTAGTTTTGTAACACCCTGTGTATGGACGGAAACTGTGTGATCACAATGTATAACTTTGTTGAATATAAAAAGCAATGTAGTTTGTAGTTTGTTGTTGGGTTACTTTTGTTTATTTTATGCATTTATAACAAACGGTCGAGATAAAAGCAATAGGTGTTTGCTGCTCACGTTAACCTACTTCCATTCTCCTACTGTCCTACATAGTCTGACAAAGTTACATAGTTGCTACGAGTTAAAGTTAACAAACTGTGATGTGGGGGGTTGTTCTAGAATTAAATTGGCATTAGAAATAGATTCGCTATAAAATGAATCTGCTGATTTGAGACAACATAGTAGAGAGTACAAAAGTCGCAAAATTGGTGACGAGTTGGGGAGATTGCGTATATTTTGTTGTAAACAAAATAGTCTCCTTTGTCAGTTTTGACATTATTTTGAGCTTCGATTGCAATAAAAAACGAATTTTACGAAATATTTTCTTTGACAAGGAACGTTTGCAAGAAGACTGAATGTTGACGTAATAAATATGAGATAGCGAAAAGGAACTTCACTTTGTATGGCCACAAATAGATAGAGCGAAAACAGATGCTATCTGTTTTCGACAAGAAATTATGTGATCGCTGTTCTTTGTTAGCATCATTTATTTGTTGGTATCAAACTATTGATTACAACAGAGTTACACAATCATCCAGCTGATGTCATGTCGTGCATAAAAGCAAGGCTAGGAATACAACGAACGATGCGAGGCGACACGAATGAAACAAAAGACACTCACCAAGCCCCCGACGTTTTACATCTCGCTGCGAGATAGGGTAGGATTGTGTTTGGTATTATTTTGTATTCTATGCTTAGGGTGCATAGCATAATATAGTATACGTAGCGACGTTTTTGTTTCCAAATGAGGGCACGGGTCTGGGACTGAGCTGCATTTTTTTTGTGTATGATACACACACGAAACAAATAACAAGTAGAAAAACAAGGCAAATAGTGTGCGTGTTACAGCTAGACAAAAGGGTAATTAGCTCAGAACACAAGTTTTGCTCGAGAGCGAAACGCAGATTTTCAAGACAAGTTGAACAAGATACCAAAAAACGAAAACGACGGGATAAAAGTGTTTTCATCCCATATAGTCAAACAGTCTCTTTGTTCCTGGATAAGTGCGTGGAAATTAGGTAATTCCGGGGCACAGTGACGAAATGACTTATGAAATTTGGAACACTAATAAATTAAAAAGTTTGAACGCAATTCGCTTCGATAAAATGCTGGCTGTTAGCATAAAAAAGCGAGCCCGCAGTCGCGGTACTGGTTAACAAAATTAAAAAAAAACGTGGGAAGTTCTCTTTTATTTTCTCTTTTGACTGGCCTCTCATCTCAGTTGGTAGTAACTCTGCCTTCGGCGCCATAGGTCGTGGGTTGAACCCCCCCCGAGAACAAATATATGTGTGGCGAACACGGATGTTTGTTCTCTGTCTGGGTGTTATATTGTATTCTAAGTTTGAACTTACAAAAAAAATATATTTAAGTAGCATATATCAGCTATCTGGTTCCCATAAGAAGTCCAAATATATGCTGGTAGGCACAAGGGCTAGGCTTGAAAAGTTAACAAGTACTCATTTCAACATTCAAGTGGGTGGTGTGGATGTTGAGTGTGTTTCTGAAGCAAGAAGTCTTGGGCTAACGTTGGATAAGCACCTCCGGTTCGAGGGACATATTGCGGAATGTGTGCGCAACTGTTTTTATAGATTAAGATCCCTTTATAAAATCCGTCCATACCTGAGCGAGGAAATCCGTATAACACTCTGTGAGTCCTTGGTTCTATCCAAGTTGAACTACTGCGATGTAGTTTATGGATCTTGTTTGCTGGGTAGGACCGAAAAATTGGTGCAGCGGGTACAAAACGCATGCGCACGTTTTTGTTTTCATATTCCACCTCGTGCACATGTGACCCCCTTCCTAAATTCATCGAACCTTCTGAAAATGAAAGCGCGAAGAAAACTTCATCTGGCTACTTTACTGTTTGGGATAGTTAGCAATAAAATTCCGTGCTATCTATTTCAGAAGTTACAGCGAGTACAAGAGTTTTCTCGCTACAGTAAAAGAGACTGTACTCACGTGTTTATTACGCCGAGGTATAAGTTGGTCACGTTCCGTGGTTCGTTTAAGTTTGCTGCGTCTCGGTGCTGGAATGACTTGCCCCCACCAGTCCGTGCCCTAAAAACATTAAATGCGTTCCGAACTAAGTATAAAAAACTACTCCTTTCCTCCCAAATTAGCCTCTAGCAGCAGCAACTCACCATAAAATGCGCACTTTCATTACACAATTTACACATATCACTTTCACTGCATGCAACATCCCACCACCTTAGCTATGGTGTTTTGTTAAAATACTTTACATAGTTTTCCATATCGGGTAGCACTTATTATATCAATCACAATATTTTTTCACAATAATTTCAATTTCAATAATTCTTTCTTCTTGTTTGGTTTGTGTTTATTTATTTCGATGTTTGTTTTCGTTTCACTTTGTTTGTCTATGCAGCGCAAGCGCGCGCGCATAGACGTCACGTCACAGATACACCACACGTACCACAGACAATAACTACACCTCGAAACAGTCGAAACATGAGATGGATAATAATTATGATAGTATATTGTAAGTATCATTTATGTAGCTATATTGTATTTTATTATCTGTTTATTAGAATTTAATACACAGTTCATTTATATATTATCCTTTGACAGTCTTCCCTTTTATTTTATTTTTATTTGTTATTTTTCATGTGACGTCACCTCTTCGCAAAGGGCTCCGCCTGAAAACCAGCGCTGCTTGGCATGGTAGATGATACCTTGTCAGGCAGCAAAAAGCTGAGTCGGGGCCTATTTGGCATAGTTTATTATTGTTAAATGTTGTGAACACTTATGTATGTCTACACCTACATATGTACTTAAAACCTATGTCAAATAAATGTATTTTCTTTCTTTCTTTCTTTCCATAACACAAGCTCTGCATTCTCTCTAATTTGGGGCTAAATAGTGTTGTGTGGATTGTCCAAAATATTTATTTATGTATTATTTTATTACTTTTATCACACTTCACTTTCTTTAAAATATAATTCACAAAAAAATAATTAAAGATGAGTTCTAGCAGTGAAAAAAAAATATTCACACCAGAAAATGTAAATTTAAACGCAGAAACTGTCATAAGCAATTTAGTACCGAACAAAATAAAATAAAGCCAATGAAAAATAATCAAGTAATTTGCAGAAACTGTATGTTTAGCAAATTCTTAACATTATCTAAGTACTACATCTACATCTCTTATTAAATTTTCTCATAGAGGGGGATGAAAAGTAGCTTGTGCAACACGGTACAAACATGATTTAACCTCGAGCGTAATTTGAATCCCTCGTATCGTTCAGGTTTCAGAAATCACTCTCGCCTCATGACACAATCTACAAATTGTGACTTAGAGTGGTGCAGTAGGAATTCAAATTCTTAACAAATAGAAATGTAAAAGATGTGAGAATGTGTGAAAGCGTGTCGTGAGTGGGCCTCCATGATTCCCCCAGTCTCTTTAGAGTCTGGTTAGCACAGAAAGATGTCCACCCCAGGGTGTGTGTATGGGAGGGAGGTGATGTGTGAGAGTGTGTGTTTCTGAAAGCTCTCCTGACAAAACAAGTCTCATAAAAGCCAGGGTTTCACAGGAGAATTTTCATGTGTATTTGTGAGGACTTGTGCGTGAGAGAGTAAGGTGAAGGTGTGGGGGATAATTCGTGTTTTTGTTGACACGAGCTGCTTGCATCGAAGCGCTCCTCGTTTGTTGAATGTATGCATTATACCGTATAACGATATTTATTGTCAAAGCTCACTCGAATAAACCGCACAAGAGTCAAATAAATTTAAAGCATTTTCACTGCCACTGAATTTTTGCAGCCGCAGCGTAAATTCGATCACAAAAGCGCCCCGCCACCACTTCAGTGCCTGAGAGCAACGCGACAGCCGTCAGTCTGCGTTACTCTTTGGTCGGTGAAACTGAATCTGAAATTGCATTTATTTCGCTATTGCAGTCCCGCAAGTGAATTACGACGTCTCAGCGGCACCCAGTGACGAGCGGGAAAGTGATTATCTCACCCGAAGTAATCTGCCCTGCCGTGATATCTAATAGGGCGGGAGGCTAGGAAATTTAAGCTTAGAAGCATGGACTCTGAGAGGTATGAGCACCTGCTCATGGCGATCGCACTCTCAACTAGACTAGACACTAAAGACCCGGACTGGGAAGACGACATCAAATGTAAGATTGCATTGAACTTTATTAACTTTGAACATTGAAAGCTTCACTGTGTCGCTGTGCGTGCATATTTGGTGTCAATACCATTCACTGAAATCCAATTCACGCAATCATGAATCATTGGCACAGTTTAATTATCACGAGCCTTTTAGTATTCACGATGGACTAGACCTGGGACTAGAACTATTGACTTGCACACACATGAACAAAACATAGTTTTTATTAGATTTTAGTCCACAGACAAAGATAAGATAGTACTATACTAGTACCACAGACATCGCCTGAGATTTAAGAGTATGTATATTTTGTGCTTCAAAAGATCAATAACCAAGAATATAGCAATTTAAAAATAATGTTAGGTGATAGAAATTTTCAAAGCACTATTAAAAAATTGTATGCTTAAAAAACCGTTAATTGTATGTTGCCGCACGGTCGATGCAAGGCGTGCAACGATCGTTTGATTATACACAATGAAAAACACTTAACAGAAAACCCTTTTTAGAATCTCATATGAATATTTATTAAATAACAAAGAAGGTAGTAACTTTTAAGATTTCCAAGAAATAAAATGTTGACACGCCAACGTTACGTCAAAGAAGGTATGTAGTTAGATTTCTTTAGAAACAGTTTTTTACCATTTATGGGCGATTACGATTAGGGAATATTATATTCAAATAACTGTAGTTGGCTCTTATAAATGTTCTTTATTTACGGTATATTAAGTTGTAAAAAACTGAAGAATTATTATTACTATTAAGAGGCCTTGTGTCCCACTGCACGGCAAATACCTTTCTTCTTTCTATCCAAATTAAACAAAATTATGAGAAAAAAATATAAAATGAAATTGATTTCATAATAGTAAAATGTATGGAAGCTTTGATTCAAAGTTATAAACTAGAAACCGTTTAAAAAAAAATATCAAGTTCCTTGAAGTAAGACAATAGTAAGACATAAGATTATGTGAAGTTTAAGGCTAGGTTGCATTACTATTACTATTACTAATACTACTAGCCCGTAGTGTCCCACTGTTGGGCAAAGGCTTCCCCCCATTTTCACCAGTCACTTCGTAAAACTAAGTTTTGTAAATCAGGCCAAGATCAAAATACGTAGCTGCCTACGACGCATTACAAAACATCTTGCAAAAGACGCAAACTTTGCCTTTATCAAATAAACACATTCAGAAATGAATTTACTGCATAATTGCGAAGACATCCAGTTTGCCTAGCCTGAAATGAGGTTTATTTCATTCCTTATAATAGATTTTACATCTTTAAGTGAGAATGAGTTTCTACTTGTTGTTTTAGAGCAAAACGCATTAGAGGTGGATAAGTAAAAAAATATGCAGGTTAAACACGCTCTGTTTGTACTATGTGTATTTGTGTTGGATAGCCATTTCTCAGTTGGAGTTAGAAACAAAAGTTTACGTGACGGCGATGTCATTTGCTCGAACTTTCACATGATCGATGAGACACTTCTGGAAAGGTCGTTTGCTACGAGTAGATATGATAAAACCAAATATTTCATTTTGTGTACAGCAGGATGGTCTTTCTAAAATGGATCTAGTATGTGAACAATAACCGTCTTACTGGTTAGACTCTTAAGGCCTGCGCACACCTAGTTCGCTGGCGGTAGCGATCAGTGAAACGCTGTCAAATATAGCTGTCAAATCTCAAATCTGACAGCGATATTTGACAGCGTTTCACTGATCACTACCGCCAGCGAACTAGGTGTGTGCAGGCCTTTAGTGACTCAGTTACGACAACTTCCACGTTTGTCAGAAAAAGAACATCAAAATCAAGCATCAACGTGGCCGAAAACTTATTCCCGAATCATAACTACAGAAACAAAGCTTATTATTTGCATTTTTGGGCAAAACTGTATCACAGTATCATTTTTTTCAGTCTTGTTTCAAAGATTAAGAGAACAAGACGTTTTCTAATCAACATAAAATATAATTAGTGTCGGAAAGAGCGCATGTTTCTTCCTTTTCCTCAAAAGTAACAATAGAGTTAATCACAGGATGCAATAACATCTAACAGCTTTGTTATGAGGCACAAAGCACAAAGGGATTATGTGGTAAATGTTTCATTCCTTTGTCCGCAGTGTCGGGAGCGCTCATGAGACAGTCGTGCCACCGTTTGCTCGAGCATCAACAAACCGGAGGGGAAGAACCGCCCCTTTATTCTCCAATCGATCAAATTTCAGGTGAGGTAGTCGATTAATTAGTAACTGCTTCATCCAATATTGCGAAAGCAATCAGATTCGAACAATCGTGCGAATTCAATCCCACCTTGAATGGAATTGGACTCGAGACGAGCTGCAAATTGGTTCCAATCATGTTCAAATCCATTTTCGAATTGTTACAGTTGGTTTGTGTAAGCGCTGTCAGTTTTAGTTAGTAGATTCGTTTGTCTGTTACGAATAAAATCGGTTTGAATATTTTATTTATACGCTTGTTTGCATCAAAAAGTCCGTGAGCTAAATAAAACACAAGAAAAGTAAGTTATGAATTCAACGTTACACGAATTCCATTTGTTTTCTATTTTCCCAAACGGAAATCTATTTTTTTATTCATAAGATTCAGTTATTCAACGAAACACCTGGCCTCACAGTCCGTATAAATGAACAGTGGTCCAGATTTTTTGTCCAAAAACTGAAGAACCTGTATAACAGTGTAACTCGATGGGAAAAAAATCCCAACGAGTCACAGTGTGACTGAATCTGGTGTAACTTGTTGGGAACCCACCAAGAACCAGATCGTCACAAATTCTGAAACCTATACCTATCTGCGTCACTAATGCACCACTTATTATTGGCATACCAGCTAGACTCCTACGTATTTGGCCACATAGTAAAGAGCAATGCTTTTCGTGGGTTTATATAGTACATGCATTCTGAAGATGGATTTAGAAAAATGCGGTCGCAAAATTTTGCTAACGAAACGAGGGTGACGTAGAGTTTAAAATAATCTAAGGCAACTCAACTACTTGAAGAAGAAAGCAAATTTTGTCTGATGCATTATACCAAACTTAAATGTGTGATTTGATTCGTTTATGTCAAACGAGAGATTTAGATGGAATTATAGTTGAATTGCAATCAAGATTTCCGTTTTCAAATTGATTACTGGTTTTGCAATTTAAAAGCTGAGATGAAACCAGAAAAAGCTTATGTAGTTTTTCGCATAACAAAAAACTTTATCGGCAAACAGTTTCCTGCAGAATATAGCGGCATATATTTTTTAATGTTCAGTCGCTATAAAGTCAAAGTAGGCAGTTTGTGTCCATTATTATGATTTATATAATATAACATAACCTAACCTACCTACATTTTTACTTAACACAAAGTTAGGAGAAAACATTTGATCTCAGTGTTGAAGATTTTCTTAAAGGTAGGTCATATAATAAAGATTCTTATTATTACTTATTATATTAAACACGATGCAGGCACTAAGAGAGAAATGATTAAGTACTGTTTCGATTCTCCAGAAAACACTCTGTTTCGTAGAGAGTCGAACGAACACGGTTCGTAGCACACTGTAGCTCATTAGTTACGGCACGTAGCCTTATGCTACGCCACATAGCTACAGCTACGACGTAACGTACAGTGTTTCCCGATATACTTGTTTTACTAGTACCGTAGCCGTCTGCGGATAGTTACGTATAAAGCAAGAAAGATATGGGTTTGTCGAATATACTTTACTGCTCTCTTATAGAACAACATCGAAAGCATCGAAATGTATTCTAAGTTCATACCTAATAATATTTTTTAAACGGTTTACGTGTGGGCTGATGTTAGTTTAACCTACAAGAATCAATAGTGCGTTCAACCTACTTTTACCAACCTTTCTATCCTTATGACGCAGTTTTGAATTCGATATACAGTGTAGTTCTATTTATAAAATTTTAATGAGGACTCTCAAAAATGTAGATATAGGTATAGGTAGCCCGATGTAGTTTTTTAGAATGAATCTTAAATCATCGTCAAAAAATAAAAAGCGACACGTTATCAACCGTATAAGGAGCAGTGAGGCTATTTCTATTTTTTTAAACTAAATACGAGCCCGTTGCTCGGATGACATTGTCGGAGTAGTTGGGCAGCAATGGCGGAGACTGGCACAGGACGGAAGAGAGTGGCGTATTAGGGAAGAGGCCTATTTATGGCAGCAGTGGGTGCATACAGGCTGAATAGATAGATAGATAGAAATACGAGCAAACGCAATACATGGTCACGCCTAAATTCTATGGTCCACCTTTACATGTTTAGAATGTATTGCCGTCCTAAGGCCAGACCGCACCGTGTGTGTTCCGCGTAACACGACCTAAATTATTGAACTAGAATAGGCCTGACGACTAATTTTCAAAATCTCTTCTATCATATTCAGAAGTATCTATTATGTCTAAAATATATCATATTTCTGTAGAAAATTAAGGTTTTTGTGCAATAGAAGTACATTTAAATTTAAATTTTCAAATTCACGCCAAAACGCTCGCTGGTGTCATGGCGTCTGTTATTACGTCACGTTTAAGTATATCAACAGTAAACATCGGTGCTTTTGTACTAAATCAGAATGACGTTTACGTAAACGTGACGTAATTCGCTCTGACCGATGTTTAAGCTATCATGGCGGATTGTTGTATTTTGTAGATTTATATTATCAAATAAATTGTCAATCTCGACATTAATAAGAGTATAAATACATTTTTCAAAATCTTTGAATCCTTTTTCATTAGATCAGATAAATATTTTGGCGATACTTGATTACTGTCTTCATGCCTATTATAGATACCCAGTACTCGTTCGAGTAGAATAAGATTCATAGATGCAAAGGCCTTTTTTGAAACCATTCATATTGAAATGATAGGCATGTTTCGAAACTACATGATTTTCAGTTTCGGTACATTATAATACAATTAAATTGTTGTGTGGATGTATTGATAGTGTTGTGTCGATTTTCCGCATTATTTATCTTATTTTATTGGAAAAGAATATGGAGACATGCTTTTAAAAAGGGTATAAATCGTATGCTGCATTTTATTTGATTTAATAATCATTAAAATGTAGTATATTCTGGAAAAATATGTTTACAATAATTGCTCATTTTACTGGTTAACTTATTTAGTTGGTATCTTCTGTATGTGCCCTTTGGCATATTACAATAATGACACGATAAAATATGTAGATTATCAGTAATGCAAATGCTAATTTCTATTCGTTCATGAAATACCTAATAATATATCAAAAAATGAAATGTGTTAAAAACATTTATATTAATTTCTTCTATTGGGGTTCAGTTTATGTTTGAAAAATCATGGCTATAAAATGTTGTTCTAAATAGCTCTTGATTCTAAATTTAAATTATTCATATCAAAATGAAAAAAATAAATAAACACATACAATGAGGAGCAGAAGAACTAAAAAACGACGCAAATGAAAATAAAATACTTTATTCAAAAATTATAACAAACATGCAAAAATAAAAAGACACTTGTAAACAAAAAAGCAACGAATTAGAATTTTATTTTTATTAACCATTTGCATCTCACGGCTGGCTAAGGCTTGAACACACCGCCAGCGAACTAGTTCGCTAGCGATGGCGAACTAGCCCCCAAATAATTTGAAGTCTCCGAAATGTACATTGCCATCACAATGGTGCTTTTGGCGCTAGGTCTAGCGCAATTTCAAAACATTTAACTGCTATTATTTTGTAGGCTAATCTTGGATTAACTTTGGATTTTAAATACGTGTCGCAGTTTGTAGTTCATATAAATTGCCAAGTTAAAAAAAAAATACATTTCTATTGAGTTTTCAAAAAAAAAAGATATTTATTGAGCACTGTGACATGCGCACCTATTTTATCGGACAACTTGTGTCTATTCAAAGTATCTAGAAGCATTTAAAGTGTCTAGGTTTATGACTACAATGCTTAATTTAAAAAAAATAAAAATACATTAGTAAAAATAGCCAAACCCTGGAATGGACCTGGCAGCACTGGCCGCAATTTAGACTGTCAAGATATGAAAGATATTTAGCCCAATCAAAACACTTAACTACTGCTAGGCATGGGAAATAATTACCTGCAGTTAATCGGCTCATTTACAACCTTGAGCTTGTTCAGCTCAAACAACTCAGCGGCTCAAACATCATGTAGTTGTTGTAGAAGTGTGGAAGTGCGAGTGCAGAAGTTAAGCCGCTTACAGACCTTCTGGCTTCACTTCGGAATCATTCAGTTAATATAGTTACCTACTTTAATTTTTTTCACTGAAATACCTAACCTACCTACCAAAGTAGCAAGCAGCAAATAAACTGAATAAATAAAGTCTGTTTAAACTGTTATCGCCACTGTTTGTTTTGAGCCGTTATTTATTAAAATTAAACTGCTAGCTATGCTAAAGTATAAAATGCTATGATGTGCGGTTTTGGCCCTTACGTATTTATTGCAGAAGCAAATTTTCAACATAGTTTCTATTATTGGCTATGCATACCGTAAACCTTATATCTCTTTGTGCTTCTTCCAGAACGACTTCCAATTTGATCAGGGCGAGCAACGCCAGGCTCCATAGCTCGTCTTAATCTAGGTCTTTACCTATGAAATTGTACATTTGAATATTTTTTATGCCATTAAAATTAGATAGGCGTAAGGCTCCAAACCCCACAGCAAGCTCAGCCGTATAATTAGTTGGTCTAACTCCATCACGGCTAAGCTTGCCGCGGGGTTCCAATTCTTCGGTCCAACTTTTTCACCACTTCTACTATCGTCTTCAATTCAAGGCCTGCGCACACCTATGTGCTCTTTACCGTCGTCAGTATTTTCGAAGCATTACAACCTTGGAATTTTCAAGTCAAGAGTGAACAAGTGAATAATAGCTAAGCGTGCTCCACCTTAGGCTGCATTTTCACTTTCCATCAGGTTTGATGGCAGTCAAACGTTTTGCTATCAACAATAAAAAAAAATACCTATATATGTCGCTGGCCATGGCGATCAGTGAAACGCTGTCAAATTTGAAAGCGATATTTGACATCGTTTCATTGATAGCCATTGCCAGTGACCTAGGTGTACACAGGCCTTCATAGGCCTACAGGCGTTGTTGACAACGGTTGCCAGCCGACCACAAGGCTCGTTTTTCAACTCATAATTTGCAGATTTAAATTTAAGGCTTTGCAGGGGTGCAAAATACAAAAGCACATTTTGCCCTCCTTTTTTCTACACTAAGCCTGTGCAAAGCTAAGACGATTGGCTAGTTATGTACATGGAATACATAGTGAGATAACTGGCATGTCGTAGAACCTACATAAACCGTAAAACATTGTCAAAGTGCACGAAAAGAGCCTCATTGAGGTGCGTTTATAATTCTTTCACCACATTACTTTTGAATGAACTTTTGTCACCATAGTATTAAGTATGTTAAGGCTGCAATGCTTTCTAAGTGAGAGCTGAAATAAAAAGTTTTGGTTTGATTCAATTTTGGTGTGAGCTACACTGAGCTGCACAAAACGTAGATAATAATGACTCCTTCTGTCTTCGACCATATCACTTTACCAAACTTTGACACAAGAGGTGGGCGTGGCTACGCCGCCGCCACGACCAAAGAAGTAGGAAATATAAAACTTGTTAAACCCATAGAGCAGCAGCATTGTTTTTGACAAAGTCAAACGGCTTCGTAGGCTTTTACCCAACATGCTGATGCAAACAGGAATGTTATGATATTGACCACTATGTGTGTGTATAAGTATTTTATGATTGCTCATCTGTTCCCCTATATCAAATAAATATAAAAATAGAACTAGTTTATTTTAATTATATGACAGCTGTCAGTTGAAAGCGATTCTATCTAGGACTGAAAAGTATTATTTTCAACCCACTCCTCAGGCAACTTCAGACCTTCTTTCTGAATATGAGTAATGAAAAATATAAAATAAAATGTCAGGAAATTAAAAACAAAAATAAAGTAGAAAATCACACGCAGTTATACATCACGCTCGCAGAATCCCAAGCATTCAGAAATAGTTTTCATCCAGCGATCCTCAAACATCTCACACCCAAGATTAAATGAAATGCGTGGAACAGACATGTTAACATACATTAACATTTCACCGCTATGTACCTATGCTATGTAAGCATAGGTACATAGCGGTGAAAATCATAACCTTTCCTTTTTTATTTTCTTCGCCGCAGTCTATGTCTATATCTAGTCGAGTATAAATAGTATAAGGTCGGGCGCGATATAGATTAGATAGATCAGAAAACGTCGAATACAACAATTCAAATTCAATCAGTTTTAAATTTCTAATCCGCACAAGATTTTCGCCGAACACATTTTGTGCTAGACCTAAATGGTAAGAAAGTTGACAGACTGAACAGTATCCTTGGTTCATTAGAATTTTTCTATCAAACGTTTTCTGATGTACTTACTTAAGTACCTACCTATTAAACACCCGGCCTTATACTATTGAATTAGAGCACGGGTAGTCTAGTTTAGAGGGTAGCGAGCAATCCAATCCAAAGATTGACTGGACTCTCAGCTCAGTTGGCAGTAGCTCTGCCTTCTGCGCCGTAGGTCGTGGGTTCAATTCCCACCGAGAACAAATATTTCTTTGGTGAATGCAGATGTTTGTTCTCTGTCTGAGTGTTATATTGTATTCTAACTATGTGTTAACAAAATGATGTGCAGTAAAATGTATGTACTATAGGCATGAGATAGTTGATTGTAATACATCAACTATAATCTGATTCCTATAGTACAAGACAAGCTCGGGGATAGATAGTGTTTTGTGGATTGTCTACATTATTAATTTATTTTATAAAGATCGTGGGTTAAAATTTGGTCGTGCACCACCAATGTATACTATTCTGTCAGTTTATCACCTATCTTATTATATAAATAGATATACGGTAGCTGTAGGTTTATCGACAAGATAAACCTAGCTCTAAGACTTCTCAAAGTGATCATTGATATTATGTAATTTTAAAGGTACAATGAATAAAATTAAACATTTTTACTTTACTTTGACTTTCACTTTGAATACTGCTACTCCATTGTAATCTCCATTTGATAACTCTTTGAATTGCTCGAAATCAATTGTCAATTTGAAAAAACGTCAAAACTATAGCGCTTGCAAAACAGGAAAGTATTAAAAACCGGATTATCTCCGGCTTCCGGCCAAAAACCGTTTCCAGGTTTGGTCAACGTAATATTTTTTCATATAGTAGAATTTTAACAAGAAAACAATATTCTAAGATACCTACAAAATCAACTATTAAAAAATTGTACGAAATAGGAATTAGTATCTAGTGAAGTTTAATATTACTTACTTTATTATTGAGTAGTTTATTGTTGAGTAGATTAGTAGTAGTAGTGGAGCTTTTTGTGAAGTGCTCATCCAGGGAAGTACTACCACCATACCTGTTTCTGCCGTGAAGCAGCATTGCTGTGTTTCTGTTTGAAGGGTGTGGGTGCCGGTGAAATTACTGGCACTAGAGGCTGAACAATTGTACGCGTGAAGCTGATGGACGCAGGGCAGTGCATCGTAGGGCAAATTCCTGGCGTGTGTGACTTACGAGGCAATGCTTTGTTACAGGCTATAGGTACCACTGTTACTACTTACAGGCCTATACCCGAGTGGGATCCTAGCTAAAGAAAAATAAGAACACAAATGAACAAAAAGTAAAACTGAAAAAAAAACTAATAAAAATAAATCTAACATCAAAATATATGTATTAAAAATAAAGTTTAAAATTAAATTTAAACAAAATAATGACTATAATGTATGAATGTAAATAATAATGATGATATAATAATAATCAAAATAATAAGTAATAATATGCATGAAATGTAACTTAATGTAGTTATGGAATGAATGGGCTTTTTTAATTTTTTTTTATAGTTACCACTTAACATCAGGTGGACCATATGCTTGTTCCATCAGCTAGATGTATTAAAAAAAAAGACGCAGTGCAATAATAGAAAAACAAAGTATTGGTTTTATTATGTTTTATCGGTTTTTAGCTATGTATGCTTTTAGACAAAAAAAAACCATTTATAAAAATAATGCATCTTTTCAGTAATGTTTCAATTACCTGGACATATTAGGGCTAAGAATAAAGTGATGGTGAACTGAACGCGCGAACCTTGTGCAAACAACACCCACACCACTGCCTCCATATTGCCACTGTTATGACTTTTGAGGAACAAGATTTAGCGCAGTTTCAAGACAGTATCTAACACTAATACTAGCTCGCTGCGTACAATGACAGTTCGCGGCGCTGTGTGGGGATGAATGCAAAACCCTACGCTTGAAACTGATCGCCATCGCCATCGCAGTTCGAAACTGTTCGCCGCAATCTTTTCTAAGCTTAATTCATTCACCCGCTAGTCTGGGGTACCTAGGTAGTTTTTGTTCACGGGGATTAAAAACAAAACAATATTTTTGAGGCTCAATCAGTAAGATTTATGTTTCTGATACTAAGGAAAATCGGAATACGTAAAACTTCCCTCACTGTATAGGCATACGCCTATCTATCATTGCGTCCTGAAGTGAGGGTAGTTATTATACCTCCACCTCTCAACGATGATAGCACTCATGTCAATGCTCCAGTCTGCCCACGACCACAGTTATTACAACATAGCCGAAGCGTCGGGGAAAATTATACGCGGTAAACACCCATCATCATCATTATCATCATCATCAACCTATATTAGTCCACTGCTGGACGTAGGTCTCTCGCAAGACGCGCCACTGAGCCCGGTCTCTCTCTCTCTCTCTTCTTCTCCAGTGCTTGCCAGCTTCATTTCGCAGATCGTCGCCCCACGTTGCCGGAGGGCGTCCTACACTACGCTTACCTAAACGCGGTAAAAATACCCGTGTAACAGTTTAATGTGTGTTATGATCGCAAAAGTTTAAAAAAGTACTATTGATAAATTTTGCTTAGCTGTCCGGCTTTTCGCAAAACCGGAAAACCGGGTTTGCACGCCCTAGTCAGGACGTAATGTCAGATGGGAAACTGATGGGTGGCTGAACTAATTGATGCCCGCGACTTCATCGACTGTCTCCACGGGTGGTGATTATACACTTCCTTGTTTCGATATTATATTTATGCATTCCATCTCTTATAAAAAAGTCCCCAAATATTATAAATACATTCACTTGTTCTGTTTTTTCTCCATCAATCAAAATATTACACGCTGTTAAACATTCATATCGAATACCATAAACTTAGCCTTATGATTGTATTTGTTTTTGTATTTATTGATTTACTTTGATTATGACGGTTCATTCTAGGTATGTAAATGCCCTTATTTTATTTTTTATTGATATTTGATCTTATTCTAAGCTTCTCTCCATCCAAAATTTGATTGGAAAATACTGATTTGCAGCGATATAACCGCCCATTATGCATTACTATATTTTTAAATAGTTTAAAATAAGATTCTATCCTATTATTATCTTACACAACATCTTTTTTGCTTTTTACGTAGTTAAACAAATATTTTTAGAAGTAATATATTTTTTTTCTATTAACACTAATAGGAAAAACAATTTCCAGAGTTCAATAATATTAGAACGAATCCTCAATAGTTCTCTTTTTCCAAATTTTAGACTCTACGGGTCGTTTTCACCGATGACTAATCAGTAGATCAAATATTTGACGATTGTTTAATACACAAAATTAAGAAAAATTAAGTAGGGGGTAGTAAAACATTAAATAGGGGATGCTTTGTCTGTCACGATCTGGGAACTTTCGTTTTTATTAGTAGTGATCGCAGCGTGCAACTGTCAAAAGACGCGGCAGTGTGTGCGGATGTATACAATTCCCTATGTTGAAACTGAACGGTTCGCCACCGCGCCCGCCAGCGAACTAGGTGTGTTCGAGCCTTTAGTCGCCTGAAGACCGACGATCGATGCCATTACCTGCAAATAAAAAAAAATAGGTCATTTATTGACATAACAGCACACTATTAATATATTATAATAAATTACACGAACTTAAACCGTGGCGTCTGTGCTAATCACTCTGGGTGTTATTAATAATCCTGGCGCAACGCTGGAGTAGTTTAATCGTGTTTTGTCACATTTGTTCGAGTTGACAATTGCATGTCAATGCAAGAGAGAAAACACGGATCAACTAGTCCAACGCTACGCTAGGATTATTAATAAGACCCTCTGGGTTATTGACATTTAAACTCTTTTGACATTTTGACTTCTAAAACGCGCTGATATAAAATTTCATTCTCTTGAATAAGCTAAGAGTTCAAAATCAGTTCATCAGTTTGGGTGGCGGGCACTTAGAAAGGCCTGCGCACATCTAGGCGATGGCGATAAAGTGAAACGATGTCAAATATGACAGCGATATTTGACAGCGTTTCAGCTGATCGCCATCGCATAGATGTGCGCAGGCCTTTAGGCTTCAAACATGATAGGTTTTTTATAGGACAAAGCGCGACGTATTTTGTTTCTTAATATAAGCTTCGGCATGCGAACAACGCAGGTTTTGAAACCAGGGTTGACGCAACCCGCTTCAGAGGGTACATAACGATTAGATATTAAGGCGTAGGCTCGCAGCGGGGCAAGGGGTGAGGCGTTACAGCGGTATACTTTCTAAGCATTTCTCGGGGGAGGTCAGAAGCGGTAAATATATATGATATTTGAAGGAATCGCGCGGAATTATTCGTATTTGTAATAATCTTTGACGCTGTAGCGAGAACACTTAGGAAAAGTTATTCCGGTTTTGTCCCACCGGCTATTGAGATCCTATTGAGCAAGAAGGAAAAAAACATTTTCATTCCTTTTCGTCTCATTTATAATATTACCCGTCTCTTATGCCTTCTGCGGCATAAGGGACAGATTTATCAGTTTTATCAGCATTAGCAACGCGCATCGATTATTCCACAGAACAAATTAGGACGAGTTCAACAATGCAAGGATCCGCCATGAAACGTACAAAGCCGCATTACATTAAAGTTTATTATTTTTATTTTACAACGTAGATACTTAGAACTGCCGTAATCGATACACATTAGACTTTCCACGGCGCTTCTTGGTAACGGGATATCATTAAAAAGTTCGTGGAGTTCGTTCACCAATTCGTTTCGCATCGCATCACACGCGACCTACTTCTTCAAAACACGAATTTATTTACGTAATAGAATAGTATCTTTATGAAATAAAATATGTATCCATCTATTAAAATAAGCGTGTGGAAGTGGCTTATTTGCACTCATTCCACACAGTTTAGAAAATAACTAAGCAACACTACAAGAAGCAGTATCAATTTGTATGCTTGTAAAGCTTAAGCTGTTTAAATAAAACCATATCCTTCCATGCGAAATTACCCTAGTTTCATTACGCAGTCTCCGAGGCCCAATAGGTCACGTGAGTTAAACTGAGGCCCGGTCATGTGATTGTCACTGAGGCCCAAGAGGTCACGTGAGTGAAACTGAGGCCCGGTCATGTGATTGTCACTGAGGCCCAAGAGGTCATGTAGTTGTCACTAATGCCCAAAAGTCATATGATTGTCACTTGGGCTCTGAAAGCCATGTGGTTGTCACAGAAACCCTGGAGGTCAAGTAATCGTAGCTGAAGCCCTAAAGGTCATGTGAATCTCACTGACGCTCTGGAGGTCATGTGATTGTCACTGAAGCCCTGAAGCTCATGTAATTGTCACTGAAACCCTGGAGGTAATGTGATTCTCGCTAACGCCCTGGAGGTCACGTGATTGTCTCTGAAACCCAGGAGGTCATGTGAATAACGTAAACTCGATATAATATACAGTATCGTATTGAGTTGGATGTAATATTTATGCAAAATACCTACTTTTGTACTCATCACATACACAAATATGATAACAAATAATAAGCATAAACGATGAATCTATGACTTAAAATATGAATATTAATCGTAGGACCTCCACTTATATCAGCTATCTGGTTCCTATAGTACAAGCTCTGCTTAGTTTGGAGCTAGGCAGTGTTGTGTGGATTGTCTATAATATTTATATTTATTATTATTACTGTACCCTACTACTTTAAACGTTTCTTTTTAATTTTTTCTTTCGAATTAATTTATTTGTAATATTGACATGTAACTACAGCGTATTTAATATAAAACCAGCAGGTTATAGCGCGCGACGTAAATTTTTATTCATTCAGGGAATCGGTACACCAAAATTGATTAGAGACCTCTGTCGTGTCGTGGCCATTGAAGCTAATTGGCAATTCGGTATAGAATTTTCGATGCCGTAGGTTGAAAGGGCCACGAAAAAAAAACACCGTCAGCAGAATTAGGTTGGCACAACCACCGATGAAAGTATACTAGAATTGGTCTGTTGAGTGGAATAACCAGTGAATACAACGTCCTTGGGCTACTGTTGCCAACTCGCCACTTTTTGGATAGATCCAGCGAAATTACAATAACTTTTGAACTCTAGACTTTATTTGATAAATTTATTCGTCAGATAAAAATATGTTCGTTTAGGCTTATCAAAAACAAGGACTGTAATTTTTATTCGACGACTGTCGTTTTGTGTAGTCAGTAATCAGCCCTTATTTTCATGGTAAGAAAACACGTTCTAACTGTAAAGAAATATTATTTTCTGTTATTGTCCAGTCAATACGTGTCAAATTAAAAACAGGATAGACTATAGAGTTATTCAAAACTAATATTTTTTTTTTAAAAGTATCATAATATTTTAAAATCAAAGTGTTAATATACTATGCTCCTTGTGAATTGATATAAATTTGGTTATTTTACTTATTAGTAGATTTTTTTACGAGCTGGCAATAAAAACTGCAATCGGTGTCATTTATTCTGAATTTAAATCAGCACAAATCACGTTTATAGGCGAACTTAGAATGTTGATCTTGCGAAGGACAAAACGACGTTTTATTAGAAAGCAGTTGGCAACAGTTCCATCTGGCAAGTACGGGGTGGTCGGTTGCGTCGGTTAGAGTCGCGAGTACCGGGGCCGTCGCACGCCGATATTGGGGAGCGCAACGCGTCTTTGCCAAAAAATAAACTAGGAGTTTTCACACAGTGGTACCTGATCATGTGGCCCGGGAGGGCGGAGGCAAGCTGACACGATATGCGACGACGGAGGAAGACGAAGCCACTCTCAGGGAGCTTCTACTTAGGTACGTCTCACACTTTAGCGACATCGAAACTAGCTTTTCGCCTACACAACTGGCTTTTTAATGCATTCATAGGAAGTGTGCCTCAATGTGTCTCCCTATCTACATTTCACCTTGGCTTGGCATCCCAAATATCTTGTATAGCAGATATAATGATGCGTTAAGAGCAGGTCTGGTTTCATTATCACTGTTTTTTCATGACCGGCCTAGCACCGTGATTAGCCTCAATGGCCACGACTGCCCCGCCGGCGCCGAGCCGGAGCAGGCGGCCTGTGACGTCATACCGTCTCGCGACCTACGAACCCCGGGACCGAGTGCTTGCATGTGTGTCACTGTGATGTGTTCTAATTAATGTAGTGTATTATCACGTGTGTTGTCATAGACTTTGTGAGATTAGAAATCATATAATGACCTAGCCCTTGTACCGTAGATTTTTCGAAAAATTACTTCGACATGGTTATTTATCCATGGGAAATTATCATCAACGATTTTTTCTGTTTTACACGTTTGCTTTGCTGAATACTTTTCACTATTATAATCAAATTGATGCTTGATTGTTGTGATTATTAACCGTTTTTACAATATACAACGACGAATCCACATACTTTTCATACATAAACAAAACTTTTTAAAACATGTGTTGTATTACAATTTAAAATAACATTATGGTAGGTAGGTACCGACTTCAGCTGCCTTGAATTTCGTTAAGGATCTACTTTATGGCTACTTAAATAAAAAAATATCCAGACAAATTTAAATTTACACTGACGAAAAATTTATATGAATACTTAATAACCATGTGCACACATACATATTTTATAATTATCTAAAACTACTACCCTATAACTACCCTAAACTACTACCCAAAACCGAGGCGTTTAGGATTTGAACATAGGAAGATGCGTACCTACATCTACATTATTATGTAGGTCACCCTTTCTGCTGCGTAGCATAAGCTAAACCACTCGCCTCACTTCATTTATGTCGCTATTGGATCCAAGTTATTTTTGAAACAGTTGATAATCTGAAAGCGTAGTACAGTAGCACCTAAATGTATTCAATTAGTTACGTAATGGATGTGTCGCAGCATCGCAATGGACATTTACGGTGCCCAAAAAAAATGCTTTAAAACTCAAACTCTAGTGCAAAATCATGTTCTACAAAGTATGAAATACGAATATCGTTTATTTAGCCGTGACCATATTCCAATTACACTAACAAAACACCATAGTGGCATTACCACGGCTAAATAGACGCATCATACTTATTAAAACTTTTTTTTTCAGTAGACGGGTTTTAGTTTTTTTATTTATTTATTCAGGGCTATTTTAAAATGTATTTTGCGTACAGACAATTTAGTTGGTTTACATCTTGGGCTTGATTTTAGAAATTATTCATGTCAGTTTGCATGCAACCAAAGCCGCGCACAAAAACTAACTTTTGAAATGTGCAAAGTACTACATCATTAAATAATCCTTTACTTAGTTCATTTCTCTGTCTTTTAGACTCTAGTATAATGTGTTTGTCTCTAGTATAATATGTCGCACCCTCTAGAATCTAGAGGATGTCACATTCAATTAAATATAACGACACGTAACGTATAATCAGCGGACAATGATGGATGAGGGAAGAGAAAGATGAAAATACATATACCTCTCTCTCTCTCTCTCACATACATACATAGCGTAGGTTGATAAGGTCACTTAATTTATCAGTATTTGACCAGTAAATGACCATTGCAACGATGCGAAACTCTTGAATTGTACGAATTTTAATATTCGAGTGCAACCGACTGCGCGTTAAGAATAGCAGACAGCAGAATACATTTATTTCTCTTTCGTTAATTTGCAAGCATGAAAGAGGCGGATTACTAAGTGCGCAAGTCATTACTTAGAAGAGAGATTTTTCCTTTTTAAATAGAGTACTTGATTAAGAACTGGATTAGGTCCGACGACATAGGCCTCGAGCGCATACTGGTGCATACTAAAGCGCAGTATGCATATTTCGAACGTGAGTGAGAATAAGCGAGAGATCGCAACACAGGTGTTCTATTCGTGGGAAACTTGTTTGGGAAAGTTAGGTCGAACGTTTATTATCATCGTGCCGGCGAAGATACTAATGAGGCTTTTGTTGGTCAGCCTTCAGAGACAGGTGGGCGTGATGAGCATGAACCTGACGGCGAAGCTAGACGAGCTGCAGCGCGGCGACCGACAGCTTGAGACGACAGTAGCGCTCTGTGAGATCCGGACGCAGCTCCAAGAGTTGACCAAAAGCGTTGAATCATGCCAAAGCGAAGTCTCAGAGGTAAACCATTCAGGCCAAACAACCGTTTTAATTCCAAAAGTGTCTCCTTCACGAACTCTAGTTTTATGTTAATAAAAAAGATTGTGCAATATAATAAAAAAGATTGTTTAACTTCCAAGAAGACACACAAATGAATCGTGCAAACAGTTCTCATCTCTACTTTCTTACATCCACAAAACTAAGATTTACGTCTTACATCAGGTAAAACGGGACATGGTTGCCATCAAACAAGAGCTCGACACAGTACAACAGGTGAAAGAGGAGATCGAGGAGCTTCGAGAGTATGTAGACCGCTTGGAAGAACACTCGCAGCGACGAAAGCTCAGGCTTTTAGAACAGGTATACAGAAAACTACAGCTTCATCACAGCCACAAACTTAAAACTTCAATATTAACCTTTTTAACTCAGATTTTTTTTTCTAGGGCCTAACATTCTTCCTTTCCTATGCGATCTTGGCAGCAGTGCTGGGAATGCTACAGTTTGGATACAACACCGGTGTCATCAACGCTCCCGGCAAGGTAAACACAGGCTTTTTATAAACATAAGGTTTTAAGTCCCCATTAAACTTTATTATTGTTCTCTCATTGGAATCTCATGAGTAAATTTTTCAGAATATTGCAAATTTCATGAAGGATGTTTACAAGAACCGTTACGGCCTGGACCTCCACGAAGACACCGTGAACAGGCTATACTCCATCGCTGTCAGCATATTCGCAATAGGAGGCATGCTCGGTGGCTTCTCGGGAGGAATGATTGCGAATCGATTTGGAAGGTATGTTTTTCGCCAAATTATGTTATTAAAATACAGGGATCTTGTTTTATGATAATGTAATTTTTTTTCTGCAGAAAAGGAGGTTTATTGCTCAACAACATCCTCGGCATCAGCGGGGCAAGTCTTATGGGCTTCACTAAAATATCCCACTGCTACGAGTTGCTCATTTTCGGGAGGTTTATCATAGGAGTCAACTGTGGTATGGACATCTTTAGTTTTTCTTTAGGTTTTATTTAATATAGAACTTTTAGCACTGACTTGTTGTCACGTTTCAGGGTTGAACACGTCACTAGTGCCAATGTACATATCTGAAATCGCGCCACTGAACCTACGCGGTGGTCTAGGCACTGTCAACCAGTTGGCTGTAACAGTTGGCTTGCTACTGTCTCAAGTCCTTGGTATCGAGCAGATTCTCGGGACCGATGACGGCTGGCCTATCTTACTTGGTAAGTTCAGCTATTACTAAATATTTTGCATTCTTTAAATAAATATTGGTCAACATTTCACAGAATTTTGTCTTGGCCCAAATTAAACAAAGCTTGTACCATAATAACTAATTTGTATTAATTGTGTTATGGTTACAGGACTAGCGATTTGTCCGGCGATACTGCAATTGCTCCTTTTACCAGCTTGTCCTGAATCACCAAGATATTTGCTCATTACACGACAGTGGGAGGAGGAAGCAAGGAGAGCACTACGGAGGCTACGAGCTAGTAATCAAGTCAGTAATCTTTTTGATGTTACTAATACTTTTAGTGCTAAAATCAGTCAAGAAAAAGGTTTTCTCCTTTTCATTGATATAGTTTGAAAAGTAACGGGTAACTCTTGGGTTAGACTCACTCTGGACTTTAATTGGTGGTAGAAAATAAGGGAGACATTTGCTTACAGTACGTAAATATACGACAGGTTGCGGATACTGACGATGATAAATGATAACAAATAATCAAAGTTTTTATTTCTCCATAATGTTATTTGGAAGGTACAATACGAATCTTCGAAATTGCGTTCCAGGTTGAAGAGGACATCGAAGAGATGAGAGCGGAGGAAAGAGCGCAGCAGGCGGAGGCATCAATTTCGATGAGGGAATTGCTATGTTCGCCAACACTGCGCGCGCCACTCCTGATTGGAGTCGTAATGCAGCTTTCTCAGCAACTTAGCGGGATCAATGCAGTAAGTTATCTCTTTAATTCGTGTTTATCAGCACAAAGCGTCGATAAGCATGACTATATCGAAGAAAAACGCAAATTTTTTTCACACAACTTAACAATTCGAACTATTATGATTGTTGTCAAAAACTTAGGAATAATAAGCTGATTTTCTTTATGGTGCTTTGACTTTAGAGGACGCTTCTAGCACTAATCGAATTTCTTTGTCGGTTTTCAGGTATTCTACTATTCGACGTCCTTGTTCACATCTTCTGGTCTGACGGAGGAATCAGCAAAGTTCGCAACCATGGGCATCGGGGCAATCATGGTGGGCATGACCCTTGTGTCCTTGCCTCTCATGGATCGCACAGGGCGTCGTACCCTGCACCTCTACGGCCTCGGCGGAATGTTCATCTTTTCAATATTCATCACCATTTCTTTTTTGATAAAGGTGTGTCTTATAAAATATTGCTTCTATCGCTGGAACTTGGGGAAATAAAGATATCTTTTTATACATGTTCGTATGAACTAGTGTCCAGCTGCATTGACAGGCTTTAAACAATTTCTTCATTGTGGATAACAACGACGAACTAGCAATTAAACATGCCTCCAAAAGCACTGAAATACTTATATGAGTGAATATGTCACTATTTGCCGCCACTCAAATGGAATCGCAAAATATTTTCTAGAAAGAACTATAAGAAATGCAGTTAATTTTCATTGCCTTGCCTGTTCAAAAACGGGAAGGATTTTTTTTTAAATGCAGGGTTGGGGAAATGTCTTAAAGAGAAATGAACTATATTAAATAATTTAGAAATATCATTAAGGGCTAATTTTTTTATCTAATAGTTAAATTTCTCCATCAGATAAAAATAGACATATTTCATTTTTAGGCTTGTCAAAACAAAGGACTGGCCAATTTTTATTCGACGAAATTATAACGTATATGAAAAAATCTGCCCTTAGTTTAATATAAGATTTATCTGCTGGAGTTTCAAAAAACAATTTAAAATTAAAGTATCGTTTTAGAAACTCTTGCAAACCACCGTTCTTTGGATGATTGATAAAAAGTCACCACATGCTTTTAGGTCATGGGTATTGGATGTTAATAGAAAATTGAACAATTTGAAATCATCCAATGAATAAATTAACTATTATAGCTGCTTAGCACGCTTTCATTCTGCTTTTCACAGTTATTATACTTAAAATTTCCAGTTAAAATAAGTTTTTAATCCATAAATTTATCTTCATTATTTGCCTTTTAAAAATCTATGAATATTTTCTTGAGATACGTAGATTTTTTTTCATTTAAATAAGTTCATAATTTTAAATTTTAGTAAACTGAAAGGTAAAATCATTGGTATTTAATCGACACGTCATTCCTGTTGAGATCATCATTGCATTTATTTTCTTAATGTTTATTTCCACAATCCACTATTTTGTTTGCTTATGCGGCCGTTCCAGTTCCCAATGGCGCGTAAACATCTGATCGGTAATCTCAAAGAATGTACTCGCGATAGTTGGGAGCGAGAACCGCCGATGCTTCGCTAGGCCACCTCCCCCCGACTGCGACTTTCCTGTATCCGAAACCGGACTCTCGGTAGGAAAGATGTAAATAACAGAGAAATAAACTCTCAAATATAAATGTTAGGTACATCACTCACAAAGCACTGATACACATTTTTTGTTCACCGCCGATATTGTGAAGACAAAAACGTGAAACTCACAAGAGGCTAATAACGCACGCGTTTTTTAAAGATGCCAGATTTTTGATCACACAAACACTGCTCAAAAGCAGATAGCACTTTTCACTATAGCATACGCATTACATGCGATAGACGAAGACACTTCGCTACTGGCACCAACTGGTGAAAACCATACGAACAGACCAACTCCAGCACAAACTTGTGGAGTGCTATCGACAGACACACAGACAGACGAGTGTGTGATGAGCATTTATGTTTGTGATTTATTTCTTCTTCCGGTCGGTGACGGGAAAGAACATCATTGCTATCCCCTGATAGGAGTTCTTCGGGTATGTGCAGGAAATGATCGATTGGATGAGCTACTTGTCGGTGGTGTCGACGCTCAGCTTCGTGGTGTTCTTCGCGGTGGGCCCAGGTTCCATTCCATGGCTCATCACAGCAGAGTTGTTCTCACAGGGACCGCGCCCCAGCGCCATGGCCATCGCCGTGCTCGTCAATTGGATGGCCAACTTCGTCGTAGGGATCGGATTTCCCAGTATGAAGGTAACATTGCATCTCTTTATCTTTTTCAATCGCTTCGTCTTCATTATTTATTTCCACATTTAAATTATACTTTTTTTTCTTTTCAGGCATTATTGGAAAATTATACATTCCTGCCTTTTAGTGTATTCCTTGCAATTTTTTGGATATTTACATATAAAAAAGTTCCTGAGACGAAAAACAAGACCTTCGAAGAGATCTTAGCACTATTCCGGAATTCAAACGGCAGGTAAGTTACGCTTAGAACACACGTTTTGTACAATACACGATTTATGTCTACCGTCATTGGACATTGACACAGCAATGACATTTTTGTTCCACATTCATTCGCACACTGAAATATGACACAGTGAATTCAATCATACCACATGCAAGCGAAGCACGTTCTACTGTAAATAACTGATGTTGCTTCTCGACACAGTTTATTTTCCAGATGGAAACTTAAAGCGCGTCTTCAGTTACTGAGAATTGGGATCGAATATTATCGGGCAATATGTCCGTATTCCGTACATTGGGTATAGTAGTGCAGTAGCGGTAGACGCACTGACAGGTCAGTGATTACGCATGAGTGTGTGCAGGGACAGTTTCCGAGACAGCCGGCTCTATGGCAGCATGATGAACTGCGTCAACGCTTTGGAACAACAGCTGCCTCCACCGCCACCCCCCGCACCCGTTGATGAGAAACACGACTCATGTAAGTCCCTAAACCGAAGTACTACGGCAAGGTCTCTTGATAGGTATTGATGGTATACATATAAACAATTTCTATTTGATGAAATGTAATTCGCGAGTTAACAGTTTGAGAATGTATTACAACTAATTAAACTTGTTTTAACCCACGATCCACCGCTTCATGTACGCCTTCATCATCATTGAACGTTACACAAGTTTCTTCGATTTTTATCGTACGAGCACTTTAAAAAAACCGCTTTAGATAAATTGTGTGATTGCAACTTTGATTTAAAAACACTTCATGGTCATTGGTACAAAACTAATCCAAAACCTTTACGTATGGATGTCATTCAGTATACCTATTATTTACTACATTCGTTCATCAAATACAACAGCTGTACTTTGATTAAATATCTGGATAATGATATTAACTAATCACTTTTTTACACAAACACGAACTAGTTTTCTCTCCGATGATTGGTATTAATCAATATTTTATGTGTCCACATTTAAGACATTAAGTATTGCGTATTATATATGGATGGACCCTGTGGACCTTTAGGACCCTGTGCAATCTTAGTATTACACTTCAATGTCATTAGGAATAAATACGTTTCAAAGTGATCCTTGTGATATACTACTGTATTAATACATTTTTAGTAGTTTTTTTATAATCATTGTAATTGTGATTAGGTATGTCAACGTTACATTTTAGCTCATTTTAGAGTTTACTATGAAAGACAAGACTGGGATAGCTAGAAATTTGAATTTGATATTGTGTGTGTTCAGTGTCAGAGCAGTCGTCGGCTGGAGGCGATCAGGGGCGCCCCCCGCCTCCCCTGCCACCGCCTCGGTTTCCTGCGACCGGCAACGTCTGACAATGGGAGAGCAATGCGCGTGCACCGCTAGTCACGCCAATCAAGGTCGCCGCCAACTTCTTGTTTCATGGACTCAAGCGTCGAGCGGGCCGCGTCTCCTACACTACCACACAACAAATGTTCTAAATCGATGTGATTAGGTTAATAAAAACGAATAGTCTTAAGTCACATAACATAGTTCTCTAGTCTGTCATTTTATGACGCAATTTATGATGCATAGGTACTTTGTAAAGTGTCATCTGATTCTTGTACCCATTTTACGTCCTCGTTGCAAAACGGTGGATTGATGACACTCGCATATTAGATGCGAACGACAAGAAGGAGGGATAGTTTGAACCATTTGCATTAAAAATATACTCGTACTAATGATATAGTATATGTTCGAAGTGACGATTATTGAAAGAGATGCGAAAAGAGGTGGCGACAGGTTAAGGCCTCTGTCTTGAGGTCTGCGTGCGCGCACGGGTTATGCCAACTATTCTTTGTAGTAAATAAATATAAAATGGGTACGATGAGAGTACTGGAGCAAGAGATGTCACCTACATGTATAAAAAGATACAATGTAAATACATGCTGTGACTTTAATGTATTGTTGATTTTTTTATACATTATAATTATTATTATTATTTTATTTTACAAATGTTTTTATCCTATTTTACTCATAGTTATGATTGTTGTATACATATTTATAAATTAGTCATATCTTACATGACAGAGATAATCTATTAGTTATTATACAAATTACCGAATAATAATGTATCAAGGGGGAAAATAAATTGCTATCCCGGGAATTGACTAAAGTAAAACAAATATCTATACTATTCGTAACCTTCTTGAGTTACGTTGCTAGACTGTTTTAGTTAGTCATATTTTGTTACTGTTACGTTTTGCGTTACAATTTATTTGTAGTTATTTAATATTGATCAAAATCAATATATTTTTAATTGAGTAGGTAATCAAAAATGAATAGTGTTACTGTAAGTTATACAATTTTGTGGTGATTTTTATGAAGCTTCTAAATAATTATATTATTATGCCCCTAGTGAAGGAACATCATTTGATTACTTTTTAGTTAGGGTTGTTGTTGATTCGTTCGTCCGTGCGTCTGATTAATGCTCAATTCAAAAAATAATTATATTATACTAACTATAGGTGTTCCGTGGCGTATCGTGATTGATACACGGCCTAATATAAAATGTTTGTGTGTATCTGAGCGGTGTCGCTGACGTTGACTGAATAATATCATTTATATTGTGATACGCTCTAGTGCAGCGACGATGACGCGACGCGGACGGCGCGCCGGCAAACGGGGCGTGCATGACCGGGGCGCCGGTTCGGGTCCCGCATCAGGTCCTCGCGATAAAAGCTGACTATGATCAGTCGCCTTACGTTTATTCTAAAGATCATGCTGCGCAATAAAACTGTTGAACCTCTTTACACACAATATTATATTATTAAGATCTAGTTTAAATTTTACATTATATTTAAAACTAGTGTTGGCTAGGATAGTAGGAAAATGTAATAGTTTATCAGTTAACGCAAAATCTAACGAATAATGTAAATCCATAATTGTCAATTTCACGATCCACGAATGGTTGTAATTAATATTAATGTTACTTCCACTCGAATAAAGTCATGTACTACTTTTTTTAGATGTGTATCATGGAATCTTTTGGAGAACTGTTTTAGCATTGCACATATATATACCTATGGTCCTTTTATTTGACTCCTGATTGATTACTATCAAGGCGCGTAGGGTCGACAGTTACGGGCGTCTATGGAATGCAATATTCATAAAAAAAAATATCTTTTGTATAAAGTTTAAGATTCAAAATAAAGTTAGTCAAATCATGTATAGATGTTTTAATGCTAGTGTAAAGAAATAAATGAGTGAAGTTCCGCACAAGGGAAGCACAAGCGAGTTGCACAAACGCGGTCTAAAGACGATATGCAGACGAAATATAATAAGAGCACAAAGTACAAGAAACGTTAGTAGTTAGTTTATAATTAATATCAAACTTTTTGTTCATATTTGAGGCCAGGAGAAGGCCAACTATGCATCAATCACCAATAGCTTTCGACATACCTAGCCTGAACCATACCCATATCAAAACGCAGTAATATACTATCAACATGAAAAAGCACTGCCTGATATAACTAACCTGTTATAAAACCAAATTCTGCACAATTGCAACAAAGTAATAGAATATGGTTTTCTCATATTATATAGCGCTTTTTTTTATTTACCAGGCGACTTCCGTCATATTTATGAATACGGAAGACCAATACGAGGGTAGTCATTTAAACTACCAACGCTCTTCGATGGTAGCACTCATGCTCAATGTTTCAGTTTGCCCGCGACCATACCATATTGGCGACTATTGCACGTAGTCGTCGACTATTGCACATTGCACATAGTCGAAATATCGAGAAAATATGCAAAAATAAAAATATGCATATGTGTTCCAAATAAGCGTACCGAGTAAATTTTTTGAGTGTTTTTGAACTGCCAGAGTTGAAAGCTCTTGAAGTGTGTTAAACTTAAGGCCCACTGGACGTGCCAATGTAGCATTGCAACGACTTCATCACTCTGATAAGTGAAGGAGTAAAGATTCGTGTTCTTCTAATACTACCGGAAACCATTAGGAAATCGGAACACAGCCATGCAAGCATCGGTATTTTGTGGTAGAAAAAGGTTGTGGGCTTCCTCTGACGAATTCTTTCACAAAGAGCTCTGCTAATACTTTCATATTAATAAACCCAAAATTCAAAACTAAGCGATATCTGACTTACCTACCTACGATGACTTGGCCCGTTCCTTCTAAAATTCTTACAAATATGTGATCTAGACAGTAGATTGTTCAGGGACCAACAGATTTCTCCAGAAAACTGAAGCAGCTTTTAGTCAAATTAAATATAAATCATGTCCTGCAAATATAAATCATTTTTGTCTTAGTGCTGGAAAAACATGTTATATTCTTCTTCTGTAAATTAAACGTCTGTAACGACGGTGAGTCGCAGTTGCTGCGTTGTGTCGCACTCTACTGGTGTCACGGAAGACCAGCGTTATAGGCACTCGCTACTATAACATATTATGCTGAGTGACGACTAATTTTTATGTCATTGTTACTTGTAAATGATCCTTGTGTAATACTTGCGTGGCATAAAATAAATAATTTGAAACGAATACAAACAGTATTCAGACATCAAAAAGCGAACTTTATTTTAAATTTAAAACATACCTTTTTTTACGAAAACACGGAATGAATTGCTATTATGATTGCTTGAATTAATTAATTTCTGTTTGCGAAGTAAACCATATTTTTTATTACTTAATTACTTTCTAATATAACTATTATTGTAATAGCTAGATGCTATATTTATGTTATTAGCTTGACTTTTAGAAATCACTTTGAATAGCAGGTATTCCAAGCTTAACTAACACCCAGAGTCCAGACACAAGTAAATGTATATTCTATGTGGCCTGTGGGCGAAGTGGGCGGAGCCATTGGGCTGCATTCAACAGGCTCAACCCTGAAATATATAAATAGTATATGATATGTATGTACATGTATAGTATGTGCAGAAGCGCGGGCCACAGTTTTCATAGTATTCAATAAAAATGAACGATTGTAATTGATGCATGGAAAGTTATCTCATGCAAGGTTAAAATGTTTGCGCAGTAGTTAGGCTTTGCGCTGGGGATACATGAAATATAATTTTCATTCAGACCGATTCCGCCCGACCGTAAGTTTGGCTAGATGAGATAGAGAATAGGAAGGGCCGCATATAAAAACACACTGCCCGGTATATGATACCGTATTATGCCACATTAGTTTGTACAAATATTTCTAAATATATTATTTTTCTGTAAATTTGGTCATAGATCAATAATAATTGAATCGGTCAAATTCGTGGGCGCTGTGACGTATTTATGCAAGATATACTTATTTCTAACAATTAGCTGCTCAGTCGAGCAAATGCACTGCAATTATAATGTGTAATAAATAATGTCTGAAGTTGGTGTATTATTACTATGAAACTAAACTATATTTTTTATCTTTTTTGAATCTTAGCATTTTTTTCGCATTAAATTCGTAAGGACTGCAAATCTTGTTACCCGTGGACAGTCGAATGTCTAAAATATAAATCCTCTCTTTCTTTCTATCATTTAAGAAAGCTGGGAGCCCAAACTTTAAGCTTTAACGCAATTGTAGCCTACGATACCGGGCATTTGAATAACAAGGCAAGAATTAAGGTCTGAGCGCTGATTTCAGAGAACTTAATTCTATGCAAAATTAGTACAATTTTATTATTGTGAAATACAATACAACGTTGCTGTGATTTACACTCCAATATAATAACTATTATAAGCTCAGACTGTGTGGTATTCGACCGACTGAACCAAGCCCATTACGATCGTAACATTGTAAAATATATTTGTAAGTTCATACAAATTACTATTCGTTTTATAAGTATGATTCAAAATTAAGAGGGCATCACACAGGCGACTCTCCATACAAACGTAGTCCCCTATTTCCTCCCTGGATAATGCCTCTAGAGTAACCATTTTTTCTCATAAAATCCAGATCTGCTATATACGTGCTCGTATGTTTTCCTTTTGTTCAGAAACTTATTGATAAAGAAAATGTCACCTCCAATTCATATTTCATATAAATCATATGAGGGTCATATTTTCTTTAATGCGAAAAAATGGTTACTCTAGAGGCATAATCCAGGGAGGAAATAGGGGACTACGTTTGTATGGAGAGTCGCCTGTGTGATTCCCTCTTAAATACATTAGGTATCAGTTGATCAATCCTGCATATTTTATATGAGTTTTCTCTGTTAAACTATATAAAAGCTTCAAGGCACTATTACATTTGTTAAGGTAATTACGTTTGACTATAATAATTGTTAAAATAATATTAGTTGAATGATTCTAAATTTTTATCAAATGTTATAAGATTACTATTATTATTTAATATTATGCAGGGTTTTAGAATAAGTTCAGTTTGTTAGCTTTTATGCATAAAAATGTATCCCACCGAAAGATAAATATTTATATGTAAGTTAATATCTTATTGTTGGTGTAATGTATGTAGGTATTACTATGTTTATCTATTATGTAGTAGCGACCCGCGGTTTCACTCGCACGTTGCCCAATAAAAACGCCGCACATTTTATATCTTTGGATTAAATGGAACATGGTGGTGAATAACATTAAGAAAATATAGTCTATCAAATGTTTTCAAAATCAACTTGGTTATTCCAGAAGAATTAACTTTCCTTTACGGTGTTCTGAGTTTGACAATCCAATAAAAGTTTATAATTAATGCAAAGTATTCCCAAAAAATAACACCACTTTTTTACAAAGTATCTGGTTTCTTAATGTAAGCTTTGCTAAGTTTTGGGCAAGATAATACTGTGAAGTACTGTGTGATGTATTCTGCCAACATTTTTTTATTTTATTTAAAATGTATTAAGCATTCATTCACCACGAATATTATCAGCAGTAAACAGGAATAGGCTTATACTTTTTAATAATTCTCATTTTGACGTTTATAAGAGAAGGACGAAGTCGCAGGTTAGCTAGTTTTTGAAATGATAAATATTTGTAACCAATGTGTCTATTATCCCCACTAGTTTTCAGCCAATTCGGTTCTGCCGTTCTTGAGTTATCAATAGTGTAACTAACACGCACTTTCTTTTATATATATATTATAAAATATATACATAAAGATATAATGTTGGAATATATATAGAAATAAAACTTATAAGGAATGTCGACCTTCATTCCAAAACGTCAACATTATGTATAAATACTTTAATTTATGAATGCAAATAACTAGACAAAGTACTTTTATTTTTATTTGTGAACATACTACCTGTATGCTTTATTTATTGTTTTTTTATAGTATTTTCTACACTTCATCATAAAGATTTTCCACGGTCGCGTTATTAGGTACCGTATAAAATGAGTTATTCGTCGAGTGTGACTAGGATCCTATTATAGTACAGCGGTTAGCGCAGCCCCGTACCAACGGGAAGGTAGCTGGTTCAAATCATGCTCGGCTCTTAACTTTTGAGAATAATTTCTCAAAAGTTAAGAGCCAGAATAATTTCAGAATAATTATTTGTATAAATGTTTTTTTGAGCTAAGGAAACGAGCAGACAATAAAGCTATTTAACTTATGTCTCAAATTACTCTCGATTTCAATTATTATAGCACTTATTTTATAAAAATGTAAAATCGGCTTAAGCAATAAATTATTGTAATTTAAAGTAAGTTGATATAGGTAAATGTATTTTATGGCAGCTCTCTGAAGAGTGTTAAATTAGATTCTGTTATATTATAATATGCAGTTTCTGTTATATGTTGTAAAGTTCTGTTACATGATTTTATAATAGAAGTTAATTGAAAAAAAATGTGTACATACTAAATTTACCCATGTCGCAAAAACATGATTTATACAAAATTTATTTTCAATTTTTATTCTGAGCTCTGTAACATAATGTTTCTATGCTGGTCATAGGTACTACTGGTAGTTTTTGGTCATCGTAATTTATTCGGAATAGAAAAATGAAAATTGCGAATATGTATTTAGTACTGCATGGCCCCACACAATTGCTAGTTGTATTTTATTTAATAAACAAATAATAACAAATTTTCTAAACAATGTGATATGGTCATATCCTAAGCAATGTGATCCTCAAATTAATTATCAGACTTGAAAAAATAAGCCCTGAGACTGAAACAGATGATAAGCAGGGCTAATTCCCCTTGGCAATGTATGGGTAATGGAATCCCAATGCAATATATTATACTATCCCATGGGGTTCCCGACCCAATTTATAAGGCATTTAAGTACGGCAAAATAACATAATGTGGAAATATTTAAAGATTTTATAAAAGTTTAACCACACAGCCAAAAATATATAGGTACCTAAACAGTATCCTCAATTAAATTTATATCTTACGCGATGAGATTTGAACATTTAAATAGCACCTAATACCACAAATATTTCTACATTATGGGCCATCTAAAATCGGTGCTTCATTTTTGGTAGGGTATAATTTTAGCATCGTAATGGGCTTAGTTAGGGCTATACATAATTATGGAATTGTATGTATGCAAGAGATTGCGACAGATCGCACGGACGAGTGACGTCTCCCAAAGCGAAAGCGACCCGAGCGTTCTTCCCAACGGCCAGATTGCGTTAAACTAAGGAATACCTTGTATGTAAAAAAATAAAATTTTATTGGACTACTTGTTATAAAAACCTTACAAAATAAAATAAATTTATGAGTTTCGATTTTTAGTTATTGTTTTTATAACCCAACTTCATAGATTTAGCACCCTAGAAGTCGGCAATCATCAGCGCGAAATGACCCTCCCATCCAGATCACATAAATTGCGCAAAAACTGCATGGAAAATATTTAATGCCACTCTAGACGTCCATAAGAAGCCTACAATTTCAAAGACTGATGATGCGGCTTGTCATGCCTAATGAATGTCTTGTCTATACTAATACTGCTTTCACGTTAGATTAAAATGAAGGCTTCTGTTGCAAAATTAAACTAAAATTTACTACAGTCTACAGTTTAAAAAAGATAAACCTCAGTTTAGTTATTAGTAGGAATATTATATGAAGTCATTAAGAAGGCTGTAGTAATCCAGATAATTGAGGCCTAAGTAGGTAAACTGGAATCTCTTCCGCTCTTCCGGCTAAGGCTTTCCCTAGAGACTACACCATGGGGTTCATAAAAAAGGGTGTATTAACAGGTTAGCTGTCCGATGAGGCACATGTGCCTCATGGGTGATTGCACTGGTACGTCCATGAGGACATAAAGTATCATAAAGTACTTGAAGAGAATGACGTAACTTAATACGAAACTTCATGAGCGTTAGCTGTCATTATTTACTACGAGGACGTGTACAAAGAAGATCGAAACTTGCTTCGGGACAGCTAACCTGTTAAAATATAGGTGGGCCATAAGCTTGTTTGCAAACTTAGTTGTATTAATTAATTCCCTACTTCTATAAGTACGCAAGCAACGGGTTTATAATAAAACAATTTAGTATTTTAAAATATTTTATTGTATTAATCCAAACTATTGAAACAATCACATGTTATTGAATAATAATATCTTACCAAAATACTAAACACTCCAACACATATTATAATTATGATGATGATCACAACATGTTTGATTTGAGATGATTCTTTACTTTTTAGTAACTAGAATTTGAATCACAAGACTTGATTTGAGAGAGCTTGAGTAGTATTGTCTTTTTTGTTTATACAGACCAAAAACGAATTATTAAATTTTGATATAAGCGCCATCTATGAACAACAGTCATAAAACAAGGTGGGGCTGAAACGGTAGCGCCCCCACACATACAACTTTTGTCAGCCGTTGCACAGATGGCATCCTTAGAAACAGTTACATGAAACGATTTACGTTCCAAGCAAGTAGTGTTCATTAATTAGTTAAGTTTATTTATTGCAAGAAATCTTGAGTAACATTACGTAAAGGTAGGTGTACCTATTTTCTTCAAAACCGAAGCTGCAAGAACCAAACATAAAAGACAGCTTCATCAATTAGTTCCATTTTGAAATAACTAAAGGCACCATCTATGCAAAAGCCGCCTTACTATATTGTACAGCACTGGGCACTGGTATGTTGCAAAGCTGTTACAAAGGGCGACTGTCGCGCCTCCGCAAAGACTTGCTTAAATAACTAGTTCCATGGCACTGTATACAGATGGCGCTAAAAATCATATAAGCGGCCGCTCGCAGCTTCGCTTGCGAAATAGATTTTTTGACCACGTTCTTGTTAATAACTAGCTTGTTCTTATTCAGATTACTAACTATAGGAGTTCATTAAAGGCTTCATTTCAAGTAGGTACCTACTACTACCCAAGTTGTTGTTTTGTTGTAAGAGCCATCTATAGACAGCGCCATGAACTAGTTTTTTAAGTAAGACATGGTGGAGGCGCAAAAAATAATCCCGGAACATAGGTAGTTTTGCAAACAGACTGTATACATTGTTACAATATTAGTACGGCAGCTATTGCACAGATGGCGCCTATAGTTATTTTTTAACAGAAATAATAGATGGCGCTTACTAACCTACATGTTTTCCCTTAGAAACATAGGTAGTTTTGCAACCAGACTGCATACATTGCTACAATATTAGTACGGCAGACGGCAGCTATTGCACAGATGGCGCCTTTAGTTATTTATTATTAACAGAAATAATAGATGGCGCTTAGTACTAACCTACATGTTTAGTTTTATTGCAGCTACGAATGAAGAAAATGCCTAGAGTAGGTAGGATTGGTACAACCTAACTACTGTAGGTAGGCAATTGGTCTACGCTACTATGAAATAGATTCACCAAGAGATAATATCTTTATTTCTATTCATCTCAGCCCGTTTTCGAAGACGTCAAACCCGGAGCGACAATTCGCTGTTTATAGCGACAATTGGCTCTCTGCATCGTCAAGGAAATGTACCAAATGGTAACCGCATCTAGTAATTTCTTCCAGTGTTGTTTTAGAGCTTATAACAAGATGCGCAACTGACGAAGAAACAAACTGGTTTCCTTATCCCTTCATTCATTTCAATTTTTGAAATTGAAATTCAATATGTCACATTCATGATCAAGACATGGTGTTCTCTTTCGCGTCTTAACTCATACGCCGTAATACCCTATGTATAAACTTTTGTACTTATATTTTAATTAATTGAGTCAATCGGGTTAGAAGCGCTCCAACCACTTTTTACCCGAGCATCGCTAAAAAGGCCGCACGTGGATATAAGCTAATTTCATTTACCTAAGATAAAAGCAATTCTGAAAAATGAGAAAGACCGTGAATAAAAATCGAATTAGGTATCCTTACTAAAACTTCTTACTTCAATAATATAACCCAAATAACTCTCTGTTCTGCTGAAATCATTCGTGATAGAACAAAACAATGTTCTACAATATTAAACAACAGCAATATTTTGAAATAACTGAACGATATCATAATCCCAACTATTGTTATATTATAACTACTTTTTCACGTTTTTAAAGTTGATAGAAATACCGACCGAATTCAGACCATATTATTCATACCTTTGTATTAATCCTTATCCAAATCAATTTCATATAAATAAGGCTTTTTCAAATTATCGAAATAAGACAAGATATTATGAATTTAAAAAACACTAATCGTAAAATAAACGCCGCGCCGCCGCCGCGCCGTGCAGCGCGCACCGTTTCGAGTACCTACAATACAATTTTTATTAAAATACAATTTTTAAATATATTCCACCTCTTTTTTTCTAAATCGTACCCGAGCGAGGCCGGGGCGATCCGCTAGTAATAAATAAAATTCATGAAACACAGACATTCAGCCATTCTTTTATTTAACATAACATCAGAGTTTAATACACATAACAAAAAGTAACCGATGTTATTATTTTAACTATTTTATGAAAGCGTAAGAGAATCATCAAATCAAATCAAGAAATACAGGTGAACGAAAGACCACTTCCGTGTTGGGGCATATTTAGGGGTAGTTGAGCATGCCCCTTCAGTTTTTGAGAAAGATTTTGTGTATCTAAAAAGAGGCCAGACTGTGGAGACGTTCCAATTTGTCTCTTTTTTTCAGAAACTTATTGATAAAGAAAATATGACCCTCATTATGATTTATATGAAATATGAATTGGAGGTGATATTTTCTTTATCAATAATTAAGTTTCTGAAAAAAAGGAAAACATACGAGCACGTATATAGCAGATCTGGATTTTATGAGATAAAATGGTTACTCTAGAGGCATTATCCAGGGAGGAAATAGGGGACTACGTTTGTATGGAGAATCGCCTGTGTTGTTCCCTCTTAATGATGCTGTCGACGGTGTAGCACGCTTACCTAAAAGATACCCTATTCACTCTTTTAAAATCATCCAAGTTATAGGTGCTCGGGAAAACAGACGCCGGCAAAGAATTGCACTCCCTAGCTGTCCGCAACATAAATGTTGAAGCAAGGCGCTCGGTGCGGACAGTTGGAACATCAACCATGTATGGATGACGTATTTCCATGCGTCTAGTGGTCCGATGATGGGGATGGGGGAACTAAATTGTGAAGTTCCAACGCACATTCCACTTCTCCGAAATGTATGCTGTAAAATACCGATAGACTGGCAACTTTATGGCGATGTACGAGACTTAGGAGCTTAGACTCGACAAGCGTGTCGCTACTATGAGCCTTTTGGCTCGTCTCATAAATGCTTCCAATGCCTCAAGCTGTTAAAATTAATGGAAAATGAGCCAATCGAGTAATTAAGGCACTAAAACCATGACATAAGCTACGAGTACCAGAAATGAAAGCACTACCTAGAGGTAGTCAACTACATGATCTGATGAACAGCATATTTACTCTTTGAATCATTACGATTTAGATTATTATGCGCGTGATTATTCGCGTGGAACAGTGTATGTGGGTAGTATTCACAGTCGTCAGCCCTCACGTGTCTACCCGTTCGGGAAAGCACACTAAGGCTAAAATATTTGTTTAAATATGTACATAAGGTTTATGTGAATGTTTTATGAGTTTGCGACCAGAGACAAAATATGAAAACTATTCTGATATAAATATAAATAAATTTATAAGGTCATTACAATATTTCTTGCCAAGCACCGCGCGCGCCGCATTGAGCGCTAAGCATTGAGCGCTGTGCACCCGCGCCGGGCCGGGCCGGGGCGCGTCATGGTACGGCGCTAGGTGGGGAGCTAGGTCTAAGGCCTGTATTCAGAAACAGTGCTTGAGTCTGAGTCGAGCTTCAAGCATAGATTTTTTGACAGTTCTCTATTGAAAAATAACAAAAATCTATGGCTCGACTCAGACTCTTGACAGTGGGGTGATTGGCGTATCTTTTGTTGCAATCAAAACCTAGTCAGTTTCATATTTATTTTGAGCTTCAATTGCCACAAAAATTTCAAATTGAAACAACACTTATATGTATGTGAAAAGGAACAATTAAAAACAGACTGAATGTTCGCGTAAAACATGAGATAACGAATTGGAGCTTTGTAAAAGTAGTGGCAACAGATTGATAGCGGTCGAAGAATGAAAGCAACAAGACATGATCGCTGTACCGTGTTAGTATCATTTGTATGTTAGTACCAAACTTTAATTGCAACAGAATTCCACAATCGCCCCAAGCTGATTCAAATATGTGAATCTGAGGTAAGGTAGGTAAGTCTTTAATAATCTAGTCTTTGATAATTATGGAGCTCAAGTACTACACTTGAGCTCCATAATTATATAATGTTGTAAGGACTTAACTTACTTCAGATTAACCAAGTATTAAGACGTTTCAAAGGGATCGTTGTGATTGAATGGACAGTTACCCAATTTAACTGAAATTCTAAACCATAACCGCAGATGTATAAGCATGTATGTATTATAAAAAAAAACCGACTCACCATTCACATAGAAGACTAAATATCTAGATCTTTAAAGTGATTTCGTAGTTCTCGAGTGTACGCGTCAAGACGATAGGCGTTCGCTTCGAAAGCGTTGATTGTTTCGTCTAACGCGTCTATGCTGTCCAGCAATGGCTTGATTTGAGCGATGTCTACAACAAACGAAAACATTAAAATAAAAATAGAGTAAAATAAAAGTAAACAGGCCTTTGCATCTGTTCTATATGATTTGTATAGAGTCAAGAGCAACTGGTGATTACTCATGCCCCACTTGAAGGACGTTATAGTGGCTGGGACAGGATTTTATATAGAATAGGCTTGCCCAGCACCTATACCATCCTGACAGCTTAGTCGGCCTAATCCACAAGAAAGACATGGTCAATGAAAAACATTAATTAAACGAATGAAGATGTAGCATACGTTGCTTGGTTTCTGAATCTGGATGGGTGGTCATCGATAACGACTATTCGTCGACTAAAAAATAGCAGTCCTTTTTTTAACCCCCCAAGCAAAAATGACGGGGTGTAAGTTTAACGTGTTTAATTTAATTTAAATTACAACTAATGATAAGTGGAAAATGATCTGACCAGAATGCGTCATATTTTACCGCTATTTGTAATATAGTCGTTGTTTGGTATACGGAGGAATAAAATTTGGCTCGAGAATAAAATGGATTTTTTTTTATTTGAAGGATAAACTTCACCAAAGGCATTAAGAATGTATGATTTTGGGGGCTTTATTTTAGAATGATATTCTATGATTTTGCTATGATTTTTCTATAAAACAAAATCGCCAGTGAAATTTGGATTTTTGGGCAACTATCTGAGAATGAGTGCTCTCTATAGTACCGAGATTACTAGAATTCCCATTAGCAAAATACTTACATCCCTCGTGGTAACTCTTAAGAGCCGTGTGTAAATTGGTTATGGCGCTACGCAGATCCCCGAATTTGGAGGAAGCGACGCGGTTTACTTCTTCCAGCAGCTGATAATGTTCCTGGTAAAAAGTAACTAATTTAAGCGTAGACTTGCGACTTCGGCTTCGGGTCCTCAAAAACATTCAAACAAACGTGGCGATGAGATGGGTTTAGTTAAGTACCTAAATATTTTTTTTTGTTTTAACAGTTCATTTTACTCATATTTATTTAAACAAATTACAACCTAACAAATTAGTTATACTAAATACAACCTAACAAATCACCGTTAAAAATATTTTGTTATTTAGTGGCTCACATCACATACTTCGTCGGAGACCAACGTACAAAATTCTAAATATATGAAAATATATGTTAAATTAAAATAAATCGGTATGTCAGAATAATAATAATCGTCAAAAATATTAATTAATTCATAAATAATAAATCATAGAACACCACCAAAATAATTACAATATAACATAATTTAAACGAAATCTTTAACGCTAAAAACATTTTTCCAAAAGCCATGAATAAAGTTTCATTTTGAACTGTTTAAGAATCTTAATAAGTCTATCTATCTATCTATCACACTACACAGCCAATAACATTCGTTGTAATTTTCAAACACCTAGGGATTATTGACTCAAAAGATGTGTCATTTTAAACAACGGAACTGTGCGACTGCCACGTGTTTTCTTTATCGACACAGCGAGCTTGCATTTGCTATGCTTTGTTTTTCTTGTATCGACTAACAATGTGTACGTATTTTATTGTTTATTCTATCATACATTTCTGCCTAAAAACTATTTCAATTGTGTGTATAGTTTATTGTATTGTATTTTTAATATTATTTTCTTTATAAGTAATGTACACTGCGTTAGTGTTTTTTTTGTTTTTGTCTGCCCACGTGGCGTCACCTATAGGCTCTGCCTGAAAACTAGCGCTCCTTGGCGTGGTATAGATAGTGCAATTCACGAAGACGCGCCAATTTTCGGTTGAGGGGATCGCGGGGCGCGGGAAGTTTGCTCCGAGCGGCAGTCGCGAACCGTAGTCTATTCATTGTAGTGTGCGTGTGCACTCATAGGTAATTAGTGTGTACCGATAACACTCAAACATTGACGGAAGCTTGCACCACATATACTATAAACGGTTAGGAGGAATAGTGGGGCGCGCCTTCGTGGTGCACTATCTATATATAGGTTTATACCCCGCTAAGCAGCAAAAGTTAAGTCAGGGCCTATTTGGCATAACGTCACGGGACATGGCTAAATAGTAGTTTGTTTTGTGCTAGGATAGTTACCTACTCGGTATTTTTGGGTTTGCATTTTTTCTGTGCCTATTTTAATGTTTGTCAATGTAGCCGTTATGTGTATGTTATGTTAAATAAATATATTTTCTTTCTTTCTTTCTTCCTTTTCTATCTACCTGTCCATGTTTACTAACCTGGCCGGCGGACATTTCTCCTTGCAAATAATCATTGGTTCCCTTGAACAGTTGCGTTGCAAGCCTGCTGATGACAGGATCATGCGGATCCAGGACTTCAAAGCTGGAACAGCTAGGTGACACTTGCATATCTGCAACAATATAAAGGGTCATTTGGACAGCTCTTGCGCCGTGGTGTCAGTGGTCTAGCATCCTCTCTGTAGGTACTAAGCACTGCAGATGAGGGATCTATCACTGTCAAAGTAATGTTATGTCAGAGGCGCACTTAAAATCCTTTCACCACACTGATTGTGGTGAAAATTGTGATTGAAAGAACTAAGCGACGCGACAAGAAGAACAGCCTGTAAGCCTTTGTAGAACAGTTCAGCATCGCTGCCTAGCAACTCGCACAATTAATTCGTGTAAGTGTACACGTAGCCGTAATAATTAATTTTATAACAAGTCAAAACCTAAGAGTGGCCCCCTTATGCAATCGTTCAACGTCGCCGCCTAGCTTTTGTAAGTATACACACACGAAGCCCCTATCATAATGAATCCTATAATTATTTAAAACTTAGGAGTGGCCTTTGTAGAATAGTTCAGAATCGTCGCCAAGCAAATCACACAGCTTTTGTAGATGCAGCTTCTATGATGACAAATAATGAAAACACTACAACAAGTAAAAACTTAAGAATGGGTCTTAGAGAATAGTTCAGATTAGCCGACTAGCAAATCACAGCTTTTGTAAGTATACACACACGAAGCCCCTATCATGATAAACAATAACTCCTATAATCAATTAAAAACTTGGCGTGGCCTTTGTAGAATAGTTCAAAATCGTCGCCTAGCAAATCACACAGCTTTTGTAAATGCAGCTTCTATGATGAAAATTATTGAACATTACAACAAGTAAAAACTTAAGAGTGGCCCATAGAGAATAGTTCAGATTAGCCGACTAGCAAATCACAGCATTTGTAAGTATACACACACAAAGCCCCTATAATGATAAACAATGAATCCTATAATCATTTAAAAACTTGGCGTGGCCTTTGTAGAATAGTTCAAAATCGTCGCCTAGCAAATCACACAGCTTTTGTAAATGCAGCTACTATGATGACAATTATTGAACATTACAACAAGTAAAAACTTAAGAGTGGCCCTTAGAGAATAGTTCAGATTAGCCAACTAGCAAATCACAGCTTTTGTAAGTATACACACACAAAGGCCCTATTATGATAAACAATGAATCCTATAATCATTTAAAACCTTGGCGTGGCCTTTGTAGAATAGTTCAGAATCGTCGCCTAGCAAATCAAACAGCTTTTGAAGATCTTCTATGATGACAAATAATGAACACTACAACAAATAAAAACTTATGATTGGCCCTTAGAAAATAGTTTAGATTAGCCGCCTAGCAAATCACAGCTTTTGTAAGTACCTATACACACACGAAGCCCCTATGATAAACAATGAATCCTATAATCATTTAAAACCTTGGCGTGGCCTTTGTAGAATAGTTCAAAATCGTCGCCTAGCAAATCACACAGCTTTTGTAAATGCCGCTTCTATGATGATTGATGACAAATAAGAAACACTAAAACAAGTATCAATCTAAGAGTAGCCCTTAGAGAATCGTTCAGCGTCGCCCGCCGCCTAGCAAATCACACAGCGTTTGTAAGTAAACGCACACGTACCCCCTTTCATGACACATCATGATGAATCCTATAATTATTTAAAACCTAGGAGTGGCCTTTGCAGAATAGTTCAGAATCGTCGCCTAGCAAATCACACAGCTTTTGTAAATGCAGCTTCTATGATGACAAATAATAAACACTACAACAAGTATAAACCTAAGAGTGGCTCTTATAGAATAGTTCAGATTCGCCGCCTAGCAATTCACACAGCTTTTTTAAGCATACGCACACGAAGCCCCTATCATGACAAATAATTAATCCAATAATTATTTAAAACCTAGGAGTGACCTTTGTAGAATAGTTCAGAATCGTCGCCTAGCAAATCACGCAGCTTTTGTAGATGCAGCTTCTATGATGACTATCTATGACTTCAAATCATGTAAAAACTTTAAACTGGCCCTTATAAAATAGTTCATATTAGCCGCCAGCAAATCACAGCTTTTGTACGCATACACACACGAAGCCCCTATCATGATAAACAATGAATCCTATAATCATTTAAAACCTTGGCGTGGCCTTTGTAGAATAGTTCAGAACTAGAAGAACGTAGTAGTGTAGAACAGTCGCCCAGCAATTCACACAGCTTTTGTAAATACAGCTTCTATGATGACAATTAATGAACACTACAACAAGTAAATACCTAAGAGTGGCCCTATACTAAGTGGCCTAATACAATAGTTTGGCGTCACCGCCTAGCAATTCACACAGCTTCTATGATGACAAATAATGAACACAACAACAAGTAAAACCTAAGAGAGGCCCTTAAAGAAAAAATTGATGACTTATACAGCTTCAGGGGAAACTGTTCCCTGAAGCCCATATGTGCACGACTCCATATTGCCTGGCTGTCCCAGTCTTAAGATGGAATATGCTTGCCCAGCACCTATCCCATTCTCTCAGCTTAAGTTGGCCTAATCCACAGGAAAGACATGGTCAATACGAGCAGAGCTGCCACAAGTATCCTCACAATAGTTTTTCAACACTGTTTGAGCGCACTAGCATTGTGTTGATTATTTTTTCCATAGATACATGCCTTGGATTCAAACCCATTAAAGGGTTTACTGTCTTTAGACCAGGAATGCTCCCTATACTAACACCTATATTGAGTGTGGAGCGCCGCCATCACACTGCATTTGAGGGTACCCTTAAAATAGCAATTCAGCATAACTGTTATACTATAAATAATCGAATAATTTAAAGAACAGTTCTTACAGAACTGTTCTTTAAATGCTAATGCATGCTAACAAAACCAAGGATGCAGACACCAGACTCCTACCAACAACAAAAAAAGCACTGGTTGTAGCAGCCCCGCCTTCTTTCGACCGATCCTTAAGTTGTGGGTTGAAATGCTGTCATGAATCAATGAGTTTTTCTGTTTGAAAATGTATGTGCCAGTACTATTATACCATGAAGGAAAAAATCGTGAGGAAACCAGCATGTCGGAAATCCTAAAAAGTTCGAAAATATGTATCAAGCATCCCACAAAAAGGCCCACCAGTTGCCTACTCGCGAAAACCAGTCCGTACACCAAGTGCAAATCAATGGAATGACAATATCAATGGACTTCAACTGAAGAGGATCTGACTGAGGAGAATTTGACTGTATTATTGTCTTGATTTGTGACCTAAGCAGCACAGCACAGCTGGCCTACGCAGCACAGCGCAGCGCAGCTAGCCGTTTATACTATATGCATACTGGATCCATAACATTCACAGCTTATGTGTATCTGATCTTGATAACTTAACAGTAGTATTTGTTTCTTACCAGCTTACCTGTGCTTATCCACAGCTTATCTTTTCATCTCAACCCTTTCTATGAGGCGGTGTAGCATCAAAAATGCCAGTATAATGTGTAGTAACGTTTTTATTTCCAAGCTCTTTAACTAGTAGAGCTATACATCTATCGAAAGGATTATAATTTGAAGCGCCACGAAGCAACCACATAATAAGGTGGCACCTAAACTTTCTAAGCATGGATTCAAAGTATATGGTACATACCTTTATCAGTCATAGCTTCTCTGGAATCCAAATGAAATAATACGTGTAGGGCGGAATATCGGGTAACGCTACTGCCACTATCTGAGCTCTTCTCTGAGGGGAGGAATTCGCGCCCGTTTCCTCAATCACCAAAGAGATAAGCTACACTGATTATAAGTAATGTTTTTGCAGTTCTCTATGCTAATTTCTATGATAAATGGCGCGGTCCCCAGCCAGCGAAAAAATATCTGACATTACCGGAATTCACTGGATCAATAACTAACAAAAGTGCTGCCAGTCCAGTAGCAAATAGTCAAATAATTTTTAACATGAGACAAAGAGTGATTTTCACGCGAGTAACATTACCATAAATTCTGTGGAAAACGAAACGACACAATCTAATTAAGAGTACGATAGTGTCTGCTCACAAGCGGGGGGTAGGCTTCGGTTTAATTGGACAAAGAAGATAAGTATATTTCATACTATTTAAATCAACCTACACTGTTCATAAATAATTGTTTAATAAAAAAAAATCAGTTTCGCGAGGTGCGTCGTCTACAACATCATCTGACATCATCATCCGGTACATTCCTCCAAGTCCGGTACCTTTTTCTTCTTCATAATGAATGGAATCTGTCCATTTTGACTCAATTTTGCCAGTGTCAGTTTAGTGAGTTTTTAATGAAGATAAAATACTTTTTCGTCAAGTCGTCAGTCACCAGTCACAAGTCGGCCCTACCCTAATTGGCTTTGGAGAAAGAGATGGCCGTTTTTTCCAAAACCATCTGAAACATTTCCGATCAAATCAGAATATCACTTATTACACTTTAATTCCAACTGCTAACACTTTGAGCTAAGACCTCAAGTAATGTTGGTTAAAATACCACCAAAATTACACAGCAGAACTCAAAATAACACCAGAAAAACAATTAAAATCAAAAAGTTATGTGACTTCCCAAAATGACAGAAAACAAATCTCTCATCCGGTACCTAGAGCTCGCTCTTCATCTTCATCTTCATGGGAGTTGCAGGTGTCAGTGTCATACACTGACATCTATTTGCGTCAATCGTAACGTTGCCACTCTCAATGCGACGTCCGGTCCACGCGAAATCTGTCATCTTTTCACGCGGATAGTGTTGCCGCTTAACGAAAATAATATGCATTACGCCCAAATGCTTGAGATCTTTTGCGAATATTATTCATCTTCTAAATACACTAGATTCCACTGGACAATTTGTAATTACAAAAATAGGAAAGGAAGAAAGAAAACTGTTGTTGCCTTATACTTACGCATCAGACTATACACTGCTAGCTCTTATGTCGTTGCAGTAAGCGTAATTTTTCTTTGTTTTTAGGTAACTTGAGCTGTATCCTACTGTACTTGGTGAGTGGACTCAAGGCCGTCTTAAACTAGGCTGGGGCCCTTGAGCACACAAGAATTTGGGGCCCTTTTGGAAAGTAGTATAAGCTAATTATAATAACATTTATTTACTAAGCATAACCATTTAATATAGGTAATCAAATACAGTAGGGTATAATAATAATAATAATAATAAATGTTGTGGACAATTCACACAACACTACCCAGCCCCAAACTAAGCAGAGCTTGTAATATGGGAACCAGATAGCTGATATAATACTTGAATACATTTTTTTTTTTTGTAAATACATACTTAGAATACAATATAACACCCAGACAGAGAACAAATAATAATAATGGCGTAGTATTATGAAAAAAATGTAATGTGCCCGACAAAAATGTTTTGAGAATGAATGTGCAGAAATTGTCGGTCCTTCGGGGCCCCCCGAGAATCGGGGCCCTGGGCACGGGCCCCGTGTGCCCTTATGGTAAAGACAGAATAGAGCAGACTGGTTTCCGCAAGTAGGCCGCAGGCGGGCCCTTTTTGCGTGACGGGTGGTGGTGTTGCTATTTCAACCACCCGATGTCCTCCAGGAAGGCCAGCAGCTCACGGATTCGGGCGCATGCCTCCCTAGGCGTTTTTGGTGCTCCAAGATGTTGCTCTCGTTGAGGCGCCACACTGCTGCACTCCAGGAGTACATGCGCGGCAGTTTCCTCTGTGCTTATACATCCTCTACAAAGAGGACTGTCAGTAACACCTAGTGTAAATAAGTGCTTGTTTAGTGAGCAATGCCCTGTGACAATTCCGACAATAAGGCCAGAGTTTGTCACGCTTCAGGCTGAGGAGCTTTCGGGAGTAGGTATCTCGGGTTAAGAACCGGGAAAGCCTCCTTCGACTGCCTACAGTCCTGAATACTTGCCCAGTAGTCCTGATGTAGTTTAACCGTTCTTTTGCGGATCCAGGAACGAATCTGGCTAAAAGGGAGCGGTACTCCGGTCCCGCTGTCCGCATTTCCAAGCCTCTCCTGGCCAGGGCGTCCGCTTCGTCGTTGCCTCTAGGCTCTAGATCCGCTGTGCCCTTTGATCCATTGAAGGATGATGCTTACCATTTCCAGTAGCTCATGACCCTGTAGTGTGAGTCCAGAGTTGTAATCATACCTGTTCAGGGACTGTAGTATAGCAGCACTGTCTGATAGGATTCTGATGTTGTTATACCAGTAACCTTCCTGCGCCTGCGCACCACTCGCCGCGCCGTCTGGATTATGCCGACACATTCCGTCTTGGGAACATTAGGACAAGAAACTTATTTTAACTTTTATGTATTATAGTGACCTATTATAGTATTGTGTAGTATTCTACATAATTAAAGGTAAAGTTATTTTCTCGTGGGAATCACTATTTGTTGAGCTGTCTCATGTTATAATTTTGACTATCTGCCCCTGGCAACACTGAGAGAGACTGTTTTGTTTGCGAGCGAACACGAGTGCGAGTGTGTCGCGCAGATTTAGCTGCTAGCGGTAGACGGGTTCGAAATCGAAGCAAAAGTTCAACATACGCTTAAGTAAAATATAGTTAAGAAAATGGATCCTTATCATAAGGACGTGAAACTTAAGTTTGTTTGGAGTGTATTCCTGCTCGTGGCATTCAGCCAAGGCGTCCCAGGTGAGAAGTTTATATCATGCCACATAAAAACAGTCAAGAGGTAATCGTTTTGTTCTTGCGAAATTCTTGAATGCAATGAGAGATATTTCATGCAACAGCATAGTGAAGCTTGATGACGTATCTGATTTGCCGAGATGATGGAGATAACTCTATTCAAGAGCCACCAAGAGTTTCTTGAAAGTTTTGAGAGTTGTAATGTACATTAGATATTCTAGGTCACGAATCCAAAACGAGAAATTTAAACACGTAGGTTGGTGAACGTATTTTTAGCTAGTATTCAATTGACCAACTGCTCATGCTCACTAGTCCAATGAAAAGTTATTTTGTGTGAATCATTCTCATGCTTTTACTCTGTTGAACTTTATCTCATACAGCCATACTTATAAACACTATTTAAATTTAATCATTGCTCAAAGTTAGTCCTGTCACTGTTTGTCATTACCCAGTGATAAGAGATGGCATTAGTTTATGCACTGTTTATCTTTTGACATATTTTATAAGTAAGGCCAATAGTGTCCAAAAAATTTCAATTAATATAAATAAATAAATAGATAGGTCTATTTCGATTATGCTATTTTGATGCTTAGTAAGTATACCTACTTATTATAACTTTTGAAACAATCATGGTTTTTAACACTATTTAGAAACAATGGAATACTGAACCATGATTAAATATTGTGAAAATTTAATCATCCCATTGTTTCAGAATAATAGTACCTACAAGTAAAAATTGTCTTTTTTTATAAGTACTATACTTACCTTTCAAATTAAAGTGTTTTATTTGTTGGAGCGCAGGATAAATCAAATCAAATGTTTTTATTTCAGACATAAATCCACACTTTGTTAGTAATAAAGTAACTTAGATGGTTTATGTTGGTTTTAAGGCAAACTAAATTATGTCTATAAAAGGTGATCTATGAATTACAACAAAATATTTACTTCTGTTGGATAAAAAAACAGCATATATATTTTACAGCAATAATTACCACACTGCTGCTTAATTCCCTCATTATATACTACTATGCCAGTGCTCTCAAATGGTGAAGGAAACATAACAAGTTCAAAAATATGTGTCAAGTGCACGAAAAGAGCCTATTTGAGGCACACTTAAAATCCTTTCACCTCACTTGGTTCGAAAGAATCAGTGACACGATAAGAGAAGAGATCATGTTCAGTTTGGCAAGCACACTTACACAGAATTTTCATATTTGTTCTAAAGTAAACAATGGATGACACTTTGAACCCACTGGAAAATATGTGTCAAGTGCACGAAAAGAGCCTATTTGAGGCACACTTAAAATCCTTTCACCTCACTTGGTTCGAAAGAATCAGTGACACGATAAGAGAAGAGATCATGTTCAGTTTGGCAAGCACACTTACACAGAATTTTCATATTTGTTCTAAAGTAAACAATGGATGACACTTTGAACCCACTGGAAATAAATATCAAATTCTACCTACTGTTTTAATCATGTGGTTTAAATCTCCATCCCGCTTCTTATCTAATTCAAACTACTGTTCTAATTGGATGGATAAGTGACACAATTGAAATCAAATAAATGGTTTTTAAGATAAAAATAATTAGGCAAAAGGGGTAGCTTTATGACGTTTGTTAAAAACGGTTGTCTGGTAGAAATCAAAGTTAAAGTCGAATTCAAAGTATTTATTGCATTAAATGCATGTTGTAAAATATGTAAAATATACTTTTTACATATTATTTAGTAGTCGTTGACTGGCCTCTCAGCGCAGTTGTTAGTAGCTCATTGGCTATCTGGTTCCCATAGTACAAGCTCTGCTTATTTGGGGCTTTCTAGTGTTGTTGTGTGGATTGACCACAATATTATTATTTAATTACTTAAGTGGCAGGGAAGCTGGTCTTTTGCTCTTCTCCTACTTCTGTGCTTAAAACTTAATTAATAGAAGCTTATGGTCTACAAAGTCAAAGTCTTTAGTCATATCAAGAAATCAAATAAATAAAACAAATAATCAAAATTTCTTTATTTGGATCTTTTAAGAAGTAGAATAGAAACATATTGAAAGAGGTCTGTCACTGGGACATCATTATTGACAGCTTCTTTAACATTTTTAATCAAATTGAAACAAGCTTATGATGTTGTACTATTTTTACTGCATCTAAAGTGTTCTGTAAACGCACTGTGTTATGTCCACTGATTGTAGGGCTCGGCCCTTCTGACCCACCATACAACTATGTCAAGGGGTATGGTCAGTTTTAATTATTTTTCCCTAAGATACCACCTTGATGCTGAGACATGGATTATGTCTTCATCATCTATGTCTCACGAGAATGTAGTCAGTTGGAGTTGTGTGCCTGTCACCTGGAAAAGCATAAAAGGATACTTTTAGGAAAGGGGGCCTTTGCCCTGCTGCTGATAACCTTTGCAGAATAACGATAAACAAGTATAAAATATTAAGCTATCCGCCCCAGCTAAGCATGAGTGAAAAACTGAAACCCGTGCGAAACCGGGGTGGGCTGCTATTAAATAGCCTATGTTACGCAAGGATAAATGTGTAGATTTATACCAATGAAAAAAAATTTAAGGAATAAATCAGGATCGTAGCAAGTGGAATCCGTGATCTCTGCCTACCCCCATAGGAATAAGGCGTGATTTTATGTACGTATGTATGTAAAAAAAAAATTGAAATATGTTTAGTAGTTATTAAATACATTATAAACCATTGCTCTTTATAATATTAGTGGTGATAAGCTTGATTAAATCCTTATCTTTTTATTTTAGCTTAAACAAGAATTATCTAACATCCTCCACTACGAAGCTACCAGATATTTCCTGTTTCTCCCACAATAGTTTCCATGTTGGCTGCATACGAAGTTAGAGTTTAGAGTGTAACAACCTCGTTTGAAAACATAATATCCGTACTCAAAGAGTGTTTGGTAAATAGTGGCTTCCTGCGTTTTCAATTAAAACTAATCATCGCGTCATCGTGCTCTGTGATGAATAGTGCGCTCTTACCACTTACAAATTGTATAAAGGAGTTGTTGTGGTACTATTTAATAGCATTGACGATCTAGTAGTTGCTTCGTTCTGGTGAGACATCTAATTGTACCATCAGCAAGTAGTAAAAGGTCGTGGGTTAAAAACGGTTGTGCTTCTATTCGATGCGAAACATTTGAAATGATAATTATCACAAAATTGACCCAAACAGTGAAAGCTTCACGACTTTGATTCCTAGGCACGCGTACGTTGGATATTCCCTCACCCTCCGATCTCTTAACTAAGTACCGACTTTAAAGGATGTAGGGGGAGTCAGAAGTACGTCCGTTTTTATCATACGTACTAGCGGCCTTCTTGTCCCCTTTCCTTCCACTTATTTTTTGGAATCTTCTTCTTATCGTGTCACTGGTTCTTTCGAACCAAGTGTGGTGAAAGGATTTAAGTGCGCCTCAAAGAGGCTCCTTAAAATCAAAAGGCCTAAGGCTTATCCTTTTTTGAAATAAAAAGCAATCAATGTGTTTATCTAGGTGACAATTAAATCAGATCATTAATTTTTGTCTAGGTGTAGGTCTGTAGGTACTATTAGGTACATAAGATATCAAAGTTTCATCCAAATCGCCCTGTGATTAAGGCGCGATTGAACCACAAATATCTAAACATCCATCGTAACTATCGCATTTATTATACGAGTATTAGTAGGATACAACAAACCTAATTACCTACTCAAATTTCGTAGGAGAGTTATGTGAGAAAATCCGCAAATTCGCGAAGCCCTGACGGTCCCTATCACTGGAAGCGAACTGTCTACTAGCCAGCCAGCGGAGACATGTGTCACAGATGCCAATTGCAGAATTAGCTACCCGTATAAAGCAGAGCATTGCTCTGTATCTCTACGAACATTGACACTACGACATTCTTATCCGTTCCGTCCGTTCCTCGAACGACTTGCTCTTAATTCTTCGGTTCTCTTATACTCGGTCTTATTTGTAATCAGTTGTTAAGAATAGAAGTTCTAATATTTTTGATTAAAGGCAAAGAACTATATAAAAAAGTATATTTTTCACACCATTGTATAAGACGTGGTGTATTATTATATATGTTCTATGACATGGTTTAATTGCACACTTAGGATACACCTAGTCACGACTAAAATGCCACATAATTACTAAGAAACTGCTATTTAATCATGAACAGAGTCACAGTTGTACTGAGGAACATCTCAGATTTAAGTTGCTAGTAAATATTTCATCGATCGCAAGTAAATATTTTGATTTTCAAATTATTTTTGACACTCGGCGGTAGATAAGTGACCGGAAGTGAAAAACGGTGTGCTTCTCTTGCTGATGGACTGAAAAAGTTTTTGAAATAAGAACAACCTACTCATAGAATTTGTATAGTTACAATCCGAGTGGATTTCTAACCCACGACAAGCAACGAAAAGCCATGTGATATTCTTAGTAAAAAAATTAATCTTTTCGGTAGGTAATTGTTTGTTGCGCTCGTTCCTTAGTTAAAAGGCCGTTCGTTTGCTCGTTCAATTCTTACCCTGTTATACTCGTAGCTGCAATTTACCCTATTTGTGCTTGCGGATAATGCACTCTTCATTCATCGACTTGTAGGCGTGAATGAACTAAGAAGATGTCTTCTTTGTTGTCCAGTTATACCACTTTATCACAATTTGCATTCAATATGTCGGTTTATGTAGAATGTAGATTGACAAATATGATGTGCTTATTTCTTCACTGAACTCTGGATACAACGACCGTTAGCTGTTGATAAAGTTTGAAAAAACTTAGAGCCATGATGATGATCGTTTAATCTGTTTCAGATGAAATCTTTCATAGTTAAACAAATCAGTAGGATTGTAGGATAAAAATTATGAACTGACAACCCTTGTAACAATGTTTGATTACAAATAACTATACCTACGAGTAGCATTGTTTTCTTCCTACCAATCAGTGCAGCAGAAGTGGCTATTGTAGTCTGATGACTTGCACGGATTTGCATGCAAGCAGACGAAATAAGAGACGTAGCCAACCACAAAAGCGAACTAATATGCATGACAATCGTGGGACTAGCTAACCCTTTGGCAGATTGCATTTCATTTTTCGATGCGTTTTAAACTACTAAGGCTTTGAAGTACTACGTCCCAAAAGATCTGATCTGGCGTCTCGGATCTTTTAGTACCAAGCTTCAGATTCTTTATGGAGGTCTTATAATAGCTGGTAATCTATATGTGACAGGTTAAAATACTCACTGTTACGGCTTTCAGTTGTTATTGTTACATCTTTGGAGATACATGTGACATCATAATTTTATTACAGTGATTCAAAGATTTCTCATCACAATGTCATTGTTCTGGACGTTCCTTGCGTCATCTACGGTAGATTGCACACAGGTAGATATTTGCTGCGTCGTCGGTCGTTCAAGTTATTACTTACAAATATGAATGGCTATCATTTAAGTAAAGGAAACCCGCGTAACTTAGTTCACAATTACGCTATTTTCATGAATATCCGTTTCAACCCCTTCATCACAATCAACCTGAATAAGCCAACTTCTAGATATAAGCCAAATGATGTAAGTATTCTTAGCCTCCCCTATACATTTCCACAAAGAGCGATTTTGAGCTCTTTCCATCCACTTCCATGTCGTCAATCCATCGAGTGGGTTCAACTCCTTGGGGTGCGAATTGTCCAAAATAATTACCGTCTTCACTCCTCAAATAGTGCTGGTACCAAATTATAGTAATTCGTGATGAATTTGAGTTTATTATGAGATTTCGTGATAAGTGAGTGAGTAAACTTCTCGTTTATAAATATAGATGTCATATTGCATGACCTTAATGATATCTAACATTATAGTAATTGCCTTACCTACCTCTTTTATTGACCTACCGTTTTGTAAACAATGTAAGCAAGACAGACTTCATTCAATTCAAATCATTGAGTTTTTAAAATATAAGAGACGATTCTCAGTGGGAGACGAAAAGTGGAGCTGTACATAAGTATCAAATGCAAATAGGTACGTACACGTACAGTCAGTAACATAAGTAGACAAATATTGCTTGTTATTTTGTTTGCGTTAAACCAGCGCGCTTTTGAACCAAGATTTCAACTTCATTTGGAGATCCGCCTTGAACTATCTATTTGCATACTAAAATTGCCATTTATTTCTAATATCTAGAGAAAAACACTGTAATTACTCGTAGTATTATTATTTTGCTAACTTTACCTAACGATGTACTCGTTTACACCATCTGTGTCTACACACTTTAACCAATTTTTTGTCCACTAGCAAGATCGAGGTCTCCTATCCCAACCATTTATTTTAAATGATTAATTTACATCATACTTAGAAATGAATATAACAAGTAAATTAGGCCAGAGTTTTTTGCATAATTCTAATGTACCTGCTTATCTATGTGAGGTTGCATGCAGTATAATATAAGCATAGTACAAGTAGATGGAACAGGTTACTGCTGGGCTACCATAAAATTGTTCAAATTATTCGAAGGTTCGTATTGATACTTCGACTATACTCCGGGGCAACTCAGTAACCGTTCCTCAGTAGTCGCTGCCTCGTATGCCGCGTAGTGTAGGTACCTATTTTAAAACTATAATACGAAACCTTGGCTTTATGTTTTCATGGTAGACCTCTGGTAGCTAGCGTCACACGTGTGTCCACCATATTCGCGACCTACCAGTACGTGAAACGAGTTTACCATGTGTTTCGATTGACACAAAAACTACAAAGCTCATATTATGCAATTACTTACCAAAATATTTCGATCGTTGGAATTCACATAAAATATAAAATATTATTGTTGACAATCCACACAACACTGTTTAGCCCCAAATTAAACAGAGCTTGTACTATGGGAAACAGATGCTATAATACAAAAAGTGGTTGTATTCATTTTGTTAAAAAATGAATACAACCACTAAAAAAAACTCAATATATATATTGCATACACATGGTTTAGTTTAGGTTCATACTTCTTTGGTATTCTTAGGTGTAAATAAGTGTAACATGGTCCCTGTACCTATACAGCAACATAGAGGTAGGACGAGGTTTTTAGATAATAGGAGGTTGGTATATTTGTATAATATGTATGTATAATATACAGCTAATAGCGTAGCTATAGTAATCAAATTAGGCCGTTTCTATGTATTAAGATCAAGATAAAAAATAAAAGAGAATTGCAGTGAAATTACTTCTTTCTGTTTCTTGAACATTCGGCATCATCATGTAACTGTAGGAACTGCGTAGGAAGCTTTATATAAGTTAATTTATATCTTTGTGGAATCGGATTGGTCAGCGGAAGGTGCCGTTTACCTTGGCGAACCATCTGTTGGCTCGACTTACATATATTCGAAAGAAGAAACTCATTTTTTGCTCATAAAGAAATACGTTCGAAGTACCTGCGGATTGTGTGACCGACTAAGCTATGAGGATGGTGTGGGTACTGGGTAAGCTTATTCCAACAAAATCCTGTCCCAGGCACTGTAGCGTCCCGTAAGTAATAGTATGAGTAAATACCAGTTGCCCCTGACGCTGTATAAATAATCTATGTATAATAGATACAAGATGAAAGACGAACGATGATCCTTTTCAAGGCTAAATATCATTATTTTAGGAAATGTTTAATACGTTCGTCAATCGTTGAAGGGTTTAAATTAAATTTCTATTCAAATTGATTTTACCATTTATGGGCGACGATGACTGATGAGAGTATAATTGTACACTGACATAATTATCTGTGATTGAGGCTTTTATTTTGGTCTCTATTTAGAGCAAACTAATTTAGTTGAAGAAAACTTTAAATTAACATTTATCTAACGTAAAAACACAAAATTATGTTTACTATTTAAATATGCATATCTCAGTGAAGAAACGACTTATAGAATAATTTCAAAGATACATTTTAACCAACGTAGTGTAGAGAGTTAAAAGACCTTTCGCTGATATATACCGAGCTCAGTTGGTGTGTATTAACATCGTTATCGTCGACGCCTACGAGACGCCAACATTCTTAATGAACAGATCAATTACCGCTCACGTACATCACTTATCTAATTCACTGTCTTTCTCATCCTGAGAAGCCATTTAGACCTCGCTCTGCACTGCCAAAAGCAGAGGTAACCAACACCATCAGGTAGGCAATTTGATTGATAAATGCACTTTACTCGTAGGCGATTCGTTGCCTTATATGGTTAAGGTGAAAGTACACTTTGAAAGGAGACTAATAATTATGATGCTGCCTGGCTTGAGTCAAAAACAATTACACCTACTTGTTATGACCAGAAACATTATAAAACATTGAAAGCGACGCAACTCATTATTCGACCGGCAACGTCGTGAATCCAAAGTGTGCTGGAACCTTTATAGGTTTCCTGTAGTTTGCTTAACAAGCTACTAAAAATAATATAAGTGAATCTCGTACTATGATGAACTTCGCTTTATTATTATGAAACTAGCACCAAATCTCTTAAACCGAAATGGGTATGGAATTAAAGCATACATTTCCAAAAATAATTATATTTAGCCTTGTTCGTCTTTCATCTTGTATCTATTATACATAGATGATTTATATGGCGTCAGGAGCAACTGGTATTTACTTATGCTCTTACCTTCTCTTACTCATGCTCTTGTTAAGGGACACTACAGCGCCTTGGACAGGACTTTGATGGAATAGGCTTGCCCAGTACCCATACCATCCTCACAGCTTAGTCGGCCTAATCCCTAATCCACAGTCAATACGTGTGGAGCTGACCAAGCTTCGGTATTCCTCAAAATGTTTTCCTTCATCGTTTGAGATATTCTATGCGTTATATCATGTTGATTACAACAGATTCTCATAGAAGTATTTTATTTTGTTTTTAGCATGGAGCGAAGAATACTCTGTCGAGAACGGCAAAACCTTCGGCTTCAAGGCGGGCATAGTGAACTTGGATCATCAACGCACCCGTCGCAGTGCGGTCGAACCTACCCCAAGCTCTGCACCGACCCCTGGTGCTATCAATGCCACCGATGCCAAGGGCAACAATGCCGCTGAAAGTAAGTACGCTACCTTCACTCTACCTTGACGTTGTAATACTATGTAAATTTTGAGTATTGCTGCTCAAAATGTACATTGTGTTACAACGTCAAGGTCTGATAATGTCTAGAATTTTGGCTTATGTTAAGCTTGGTTCATCTGTCAAATGTGTCGTCATCACTCCGTGTTTTTGGATGTGCCCAGCGGCATGAACTGGTGCTCAATATCAGACAAAAATTAAACTGTCTTGTTAACGTATCAGTAATAGCCCCTTCCCACCGGTGCGTGATATCGCGCACCAGCCCGCACCAGCTCGCACGACACACCATGGGAACGGTCTCGTGCGCCGAGGTGCGTGGTAGCACAGGAGCCTTTTCTGTGTGCGTTGCCGTGCGTCGTCGTGCGCGGTGCGTGATGATCTGCAGAACCACGCACCGTAGGAAGGCAGCATTAAAAGTATTGAATTCTAAAAAAACAAAGAAATTACCTACTTTTTAAATAGTTATTAAAAGTATTGAATTCTAAAAAAACAAAGAAAGTACCTACTTTTTAAATAGTTATTGGAAGATGTTAATTTTAAGCATTCTGAAAGCGAAATAAAAAACCGACCAAGTGCGAGTTGAAACGCGGCGTGGTACAGCGAGGTGTAGGTGGGGAAATGTGTCTAAGTGTGCTGTTCTGAACGGGAAGACACGAGAGGGCAGACGACTATGCCACACGCATGCAATTACAGATTTTCGCTGCAAATTTAAATGCTATCCAAAGATTCCACGTGGACGAAGTAGCGGGCACAACAAGTTATCTATAAAAACGGCTAAAATCACGTTTGTTGCCGCCCTTTAATATTTACAGACAGACGGACGGACAGCGAAGTCTCAGTAATAGGCTCCCGTTTTACCCTTTGGGTACGGAGCCCTAAAAACCGTAACCTAAATGATGTAAAATACATCTATACTAATATTATAAAGAGGAAAGATTTGTATTTTTGTATGTTTGTAATGAATAAACTAAAAAACTACTGTGCCGATTCACCCTGAGAAACAAAGGATATATTCTTTGTTTAAAAAATAAATGTCCACCCGTGTGAAGCCGGGAAAGGCAGCTAGTCTATAATACTTTATGATCTAATCCGGCAAGATGCGGATTTCATATAACAGGAAAACATCGCTGCATCGTTGAATCTTAAATGGAATAGGTATGATTATTGAATATGCCAATGATTCAGGAAATTCCCTGAATTATTGATAACATTGATCGACCGTAGATCTATCAAGTTATCGATGGTTCAAGGTCATTCGGTTAATTGAGATGTCGCATCATTGATTTCGTCTAGTTTTACATTCAGAGCTTAAAATAGAATAGAATATAACTTTATTCTATACCATAGTCAAAGATTACAAGTAACAAAATAAACCTTAAAATCTAGAGGTACAATGGGCGGTCTTATCGCTAAAAGCGGGTTTTTTATATTCTCGTCAACAACAGTGTAAGTATAAGTACTCTCTCTCGTAGACATTATCAGGCTGGTTATATTAACCGCCCGTTTATGTGTTAGCAAACCGAGGCTTGTCAGTTCTTCTTATCGTCTTCATTCGAAGCTAGTGTGTGTGTCAGTTGTGGATAACCGAAGTAGCTAAATATTCTTCTGTTATGCCCGGGATACACGAGGCTAGTTTTTCTAGCCAGGATAGCAGCTAGCAGTTCTAGCTTCATGTAAACAGATCTGCTATATTCTTTTTAATCGAGGCTAGAAATACTTGCTAGCATACTATCACTATTTAGCTATCCTGGCTTTAAATACTAGCCTCGTGTATCCCGGGCATTAAGGCAAAAACAACCGTCGATGTACTTTTTGCTCGCACATTTAGATGGACCTTTTGGAAGATATAAAAACACTGAACTTATTAATGGCTCAAAAGGTCAAATTGTGCGAGCGAGTTGTTTTACGGAATTCAGCGTCTTAATTTAAGGTTATACAAGTGTTTCGTATTTGCTCTTATTTGTTATACGATACACTGTATTGCTTCGCCATAAGATATAAAATTGCGAAGCTTGTTGTGTGTGTGCTATCTTTTGTATCCTATTAGTAGGTATACTATGTTGAAAGTAAATAGGCACACACTACTCACCTCAAAATTTCTAGCAAACAAATGCCAAGGTCGCTTGTTATGACTAAAAGCCAAAAAAATATACTATTAACAGCGCGTGGTAAACTTTTTTGAATTATCAGATTTATGAGTTCGGTGTGAAGTTTTAATTTCAACCCAACCTAACCCAAGTTTTAAGAGTTCATAAAATATAAAACGAAATAAATAAATATTGAGGCCATTGTACATAACATTATCTAACCCCCGAATAAGCAAAGTTTGTGCTAAGGAAACTAGATAGCTGATATCATGCAAAGGACTTTTTTTGTTAATACGTACTCAGAATACAATATAACACACAGAGGAGTAAATATTATACTCAAAATACAATAAACACCCAGTAAGAACAAAACAAACATCTCTGTTCACCACACAAATGTTTGTTCTCGATGGAGATCGAACCCACGCTGCAGAAGGCAGTGCTACTACTAACTAAGCTGTGGGAGGTCTAAATAGTACGTAAACATCTCTCGAATGTACTGTGGACACGACACTGTGCCGTATCAAATCTCATTTTCACGTTTAGCATACAAGGACAAGTTGAACGAAACAAGTTGCAAAGGATATTCGCTGATGTTATCTGTCACTTATTGAGATTTTACTGTGAGGCAATAAGATTTAAAATTGCATATCAAATGCGATGACGCTGTTGCGACCGGTTGGTAGTGTCAATGTTCTTTGAAAACATGTGATATTTTGCTTGTCAAGTGCCGCTGGTGTACGGTTATTTTATACCTGTTGGCAGTTTAGCTCCTTGAAATAACTTGCTGGGAAAAAGCTACTATAGTATCTATTTTCAGACAAAATTTGACGCATTACTGATATCTGACTAGTTCTAGGTAAAGTAATGACCCCACCACATTGTGGGGGTGTGCAGTGGAATAACGATACGAAAGTTAACCTACAAAACCCTGGGCAAGGTACAAAACATAGGATTTCATTTATTATAGAGTGGCACGCTATCCAGACCCGAAAAAAATATTTACAAATCATGCAAACGTTGTCTACGACCACGAGGCAGACCACCCGCCCGTTGGTCGGATGACATTGTCGGAGTAGTTGGGCAGCAATGGTGGAGACTGGCATAGGACCGAAGAGAGTGGCGTTTAGGGAGGAGGCCTATACCCAGCAGTGGGTGCATACAGGCTGAATAGATAGGTAGTTAGATGCAAACGTTTGTCTCGCGAGTAGCAAACCCCCACCCTTTTGCATCTCAGCCATCAGGTTGTGCAACGCAAAAAATGCTGGAAAAGTAGCTATTAAACTGACCAACTCAAGTGTAATGGAAATTAATCTAAATTCTAGTCTAGTTCGTGCTATGTTGAATTATGACACGGCCTTTAGCACTTGGCCAGATTTGGACAACAGCCTTGCTTGGCACGACCTGTGCGAACGGAAATCTAAAGAACTTGTTGAATATAAAGTAGGTAAAGGAGTATAAAGTTCCGTTTGAGAAGACGGCCGATGGTGTTGAGCACAAAACCACAGTAATTTCCTATGAAGTCGACCTCGTCATACAGTTCAAAGGTTATATGAAGTCCATCACGGATTAACTTTGTCAGTGACTTTTGGCTATGAATATATTTGACTGGCCTCTCAGCCCTGGTCAGCTCTGGCTTTTGCGCCGTAGGTCGTGCTTTCGATCACCGAAAACAAATATTTAAGAGGTAAATAAAGATGTTTGTTCTATGTCTGGGTGTTATGTTGTATTCTGAGTGTGTATTTACAAAAAAACCTATTTAAGTATTATATCAGCTATCTGGTTATTTCGGCGCGTTTATGCATTATATAATATATGCATTATATAAATAGCACGTTTGTTCTTGATAGTTCTCGTTCATTTCTAAAACATACAGCTTTGCTTAAACGATTCAACTTGCTAATTATTATGATTAGTATGCTTATGCATGCTCGTTTCTTTATGAGAACTACTCAGTCGCAACAAGGCTGTATCCTTACGAGGTAGGAACTACATTGTAATACAACAGTGCTATGAAACTTACTATTTCTTTCTATTGCACAATCTGTATCTATACATGGGTGACACCCTTACTGGCTCACATATAACGTAATCCCTGAAACTACAGAGCCTGAAGTTGGAAGGTATCCCGTCACTAAGACTCACTTGTAAAAACCTAGAACCCCAAGAGGTTGATAGGGGTTAAAATACCACAAAAAAATTAGCGTGGAATTCCACCATACAATTTAAAGTTTTTTTTTAAACTGCGATGCGCTCAGTTTGACTTCCGACCGTCTTCAACAATAGTATTTAAGAATATTTTTCATCAGTTTTTACATCTTGACGTAAACAGTGACTCCTATTTATACATTAAATTAACAAGTTGATTTTATGACGGACCCTCGCGATTGAGCTTGTTTAGTGTCAAGCAACGGTAACCGTAATTTATTAAATTCTATGTTCCGTTGTAGGTTAGAAAAATAACAAAAGGATAGTTTGAGCGCTGATGCCCTGCGAAGCTTAGAAGCGCTCAGATGTACTAGAGTTCATCTACCGTCAAGCCCCCGCTGTCATCAAGCAATCTGCGGCACGATTATAGTGTTATTAATCTGAATGGGAATTACCAAAACCACTGTTCCTTCGTTAAAAAAAGCAGCCAAGTGCGAGTCGGACTCGCCCATGAAGGGTTCCGTAGCATCAATTAACATAATATAAAGGTTTTTGTAGTTCGTCGAAAGGTAAATTGCGGTTTACGATTTATGACGTATAAAAAAAAACTACTGACTAGATCTCGTTCAAACCAAATATCGTTGAAAGTTTGCATAGTAATGTACAAGATATATTTTTTTTGGATTTATCATTCTCTTATTTTAGAAGTTAGAGGGGGGGGGACCAACTTTTTTCCACTTTGGAAGTGTCTCTCGCGCAAACTATTCAGTTTAGAAAAAAACTATATTAGAAACCTCAACATCATTTTTAAAGACCTATCCATAGATACCCCACACGTATGGGTTCGATGAAAAAAAAATTTTTGAGTTTCAGTTTCAAGTACGGGGACCCCCAAAATTTATAGTTTTTTTTTCTATTTTTATGTAAAAACCTTAATGCGGTTCACAGAATACATCTACTCACTAAGTTTCATCAGTCTAGCTTTTATGGTTTCGGAGAAAAATGGCTGTGACACGGTCGGACAGACAGACAGACAGACAGATATGACGAATCTATAAGGGTTCCGTTTTTGCCATTTGGCTACGGAACCCTAAAAACTGAAATAATAAAATTCTTAGCACAAGGAAGGACTCTTTCCAAGAAGTTCGAGATAGTTAAATAGGCAGATTACGATGATAATAATATGCAATAACAGGATTCAATTACACACTCTCACGTACAATGTTCAACTCTTAACTATACAATGCTGTACAATACAATGTGTCCCGTACATGTATATGGTATTACGTTGATGTATTGCTGCTTTAATAGCAAATTAAACATAATAAAATGAATAAATAAATATTTGGGGGTTCCCAAACAGCAAACGTGATTTTTGGAAACAATTTCATCAAATTCTGACCTCAAGTTAAAACCTAATCAAGACACACGTACTATAAGTACCTAATTGTATTAGCTTTTTTGCTAACTGTTCTCAGAATATAAAAGTACTTGAAATGAGGAAGTAACTGAAGTTTATTTGTATAAAAAGTTACAGGGGCGTGAAACTTCAGTTTAATCTTCAATCCTTACGTTTTCTACTAATGTACGTTTATGGATGAACCTTGGAATTTATAAAGATCGTGAACTGGAATAACGTATAGGTTTATTTTTCTATTGGTGAAGCAAGCAAAGAACGGGATAAATATTAATGAAAAATTGTGGTCGTACTAATAGTTACATAGTAAATACTGTGTTTTTTGTGAATTTAAGTGTACTGCATACGCAAATTGGCAAGGTCGTTAGTTCATTGACAGTGTTCACCGCAGTAATCATCAACTTGAGTCAGTAGTATTTTGATATTCATCATTACTCAAGTCGATGGATGCTGTGTATCGTGAGGAATGTAGGTGATGGTTTATTTCGACTCTAAGATGTCAACTGCTAAACATAGGCTTCTTCAATTTTTATAGAGTCAGATTTTTTTGTAGTCTACACGCAAAGTTCTAGTAGTTGTCTTTCTTCTTTCTAAAAAATATTGAAATAAAACCACGATTTTACAAACTGACATATAACACTAAAAAAGTGTAGGTACCTACAACTATTCATTCGTCTGAGGACAAACTATTCAATCTACAGATAAATTATACGTCAGGTAAAAATATATCCATCTTCTTTGAGGCCTCTTTTTGTCTAAATCAAGACAGTCATTTTCTATTCGACGAATAGCGTTATTCTGTTGATGGAAAAATCAGCACTAAATGTTGGTTTCACCATCTGAATGCTGTCCGTCAGATAAGATATTGCTGTCTTTGTTTTTGACAAGTCCAAAAGTAGAGACGTACGTATATTTGTCTGGTGGATAGCGTTACTTTGAGGTGGTAAAACCGGTACTAAAGCGTCAATTAGCAGGACGTCTAAAGGCGTTTCGTAGCTAAGCTTAACTAATGTGGAATGACTAATTGGAATGGATAAGTAGTTACAGTTATTGCTCTTATTTTACCATCTTCATCAGGAATCCACTGCTGTACATTAGGCCTCCCCTATAAGCATCAAGATTTGGTATTCAGAATCCTTCTTTCTGGAGATGAATTAATTGATAAAAAATATAATCACTTTGACTATAATTATGAAGATGACCTTCATCTGTCTTTAAGAAAACTGGTCAAGTCTAGTTAGTTGATTATAATCTGATGATTTTTCTAGTAAAAATCTGCCAAAAGATAAAAAATATACGATAGCCATCTCTCAATAATGGGCTAGCTTTTTACGTACACAAAGTAAACTGGTGCGTCCATTGTAGATGATTTAAACAACATGAAGACTCAGGAGCAAACTTATCGCTCCAGGTTCTATATTCTAGACGATTTAGTTCCAACCTGGTACTTCAGATGGATGGAGTACAGGCAAGCCCAGCACTTTTACCATCCTCGTCAGCTTAATTCATAGAAAAGACATGGTCGTACGTGCAGAACTGACTAAGCCACTTTTTATGTATGGGGTAATAATTGAGTGTTGTCTGGTCGCCAAGGTCTATATCAGCGGAGCGATTGGTGATCGTTTGTGAATACAGATTCATTATCGATTATATTATCACTTTAAACGCTGTTTCCTTGTTCGTCATTCACAGGGTAAACAGTGGCTCAGACTCTTTACTTTGTTTAGCTAGTGAGTTATGAGAGTGAACTCTTGCATTGGCTCTATACAGGTTATTATTTTTAAGACACAGGTGGGTTTTTATCGTGGTTTTCCTGTACCGCTGAAACCCAAACATACAACCTTATGAGCTGTATAAGACGACGACCTTTAAAACGATTTAAAGTTTCCCGTGCGATTTAGTGAAGAAACTATTTTTGACTTCGATTTTATGAGCGGAAAACCAGCTAGTCATACCGGTATTCCCTTCAGCGTTTAATTGACTGATCTGTCAGTCAGTCAGTTTCTTTAGTGAATTTGACAGTTCTTGTGATATATATCTACCGTGACAAAAAAATCACTGGTCTAGAATTGAGCCCCTGCATTCTTCTCTTCAAGGAAGCATTGAAGCAACGATAACAATAGTTGGAAACGATCGAATTGATGCAACAAAAGGTATTTCTATGAACTCTGCTGCACTCGATATCTAGTTATCTGTTAGCAGTAGCATGCAACACGCAAGCTCTGAGACAAACAAGGTCGTATCTTAAAATTTTATGCAATGCCCCAATTTATATGACAGTATTTACTTACCGCTGATTTGGTCGCATGCTACTCTAAAAGTAGCACTATGCAATTACAAGTCATGAACGGAAACGGTTACGGTGGGGAATCACAACCATCTATCCATAGCATATAGACTCGTGATTGTTAGGACAGTTGTATGACGTCGCTTATACGCCTTAACTTCTTATTGAATGATTCATCAGTATCAATTGCGTTGTATCTATGGTACTTAACTAATTAACGGCTTTTTTCTCTTGTGTTTATATCTTTTTAATCGTAAATAATTAAATGCCTATCATACCTAACTTTTTAAATTATAAATTTAACGGAATAATCTGTTTTTCTACTTGATGTTAAGCGGCTTCCTCTGCCTATATCTACATGTGCACAGTGCACGTCCATCGACAACCAGCTTTATATGGCATTGCTTCCACCACTCTTAGGTGTAATGGCGAATACATTACGTAAAAATTAACATAAAAGAAATAATTTACACCAACACAATCTATATCCTAATTTATTTTAAATAACTTTTATAAATATTTTTTATAAAAAAACTAACTAAGGACCCCTCGAGAAGAATAGGCCATCTCCAGAAGTCTCCATTCTTTCCTCTCCTTTGCTTTCTTTGTCTAATCTCTCCTTGCCAATTCGACTATGTCGTCCTGCAATCTTTCCGGACGACATCAGTCTTTATTTTTATGTATTTAAGCACCTGCATAATTTAAATTCAAAACAGCTATCCGTATATAAATGGTCTTCATCTCATTGAGATGAATTGCAATACTCTATTTTTGCATACATTTTGACGATCTTTAATACTGAAAAACACTAGGTACAATACTGTTTGCTAACCTTGATAAATCGAACGTGTTAGTTCAGCGAGTGCGTGCTAGAGCCGGTAAATTACTCAAAACAGGATTTGGTGCTCAACGGAGCATAACTATCATTTCAACAATGAGAACAATTAACGTTTGAAATGTACTTGCAAAGTTAACTGCTTGGACTGAGTCAACTAAATTGACAAAAAATACATAAGTAAACGATCTAAATATGTACATAAAATAGACTCTTGTTAGTTACACTATCCATTCACGGACTCACTAATATTAACTCAAGGACGGTTGAACCGATTTGGCTGGTGAGGAAGTAGCCTAGAACCAGGAGACGGACATGGGATATTAGCCGATAAAGCCGCGGGCGGCTGTTAGTTTATAATAAAAATAGGTCTTTGTAGCTCACTTTATTCATTTTTGCTGACAAAGTAATTGCTTTCTACAGGTGTAAAATAGAACGGCAACAAATAATGTAATGTTCTCTATGCTATTAGTATAAAACTAATAGCGTTCATTAGCTATCCGTTTTGTATGTGGTGAAGTCTCTGACATATCAAATGGCTATCGAACAGCTCCAGTAGCGGTAATGTGATTTGACACCCTCAACGGTTAACCGATTAGTAATTCATGCACCTGTTATAGGACCTCAAGTAGTGGCGACACTGTAATACAAGAGTTAATTTTTGGTACTCGATTATCTTTATTACGTTTTATACAGTAGTAATAACGAAGTACGAGTAACTAATATAGGTAAGGTTAAGTAAGGTACCTTGCCTAATTAGTAGTACCTCCTTCGTTTTGGACTGATTAAAATACATGTATAGGTATAGATACTCGCCTCTATTTCTGAGCGCAAAAATCGCCTTGGAATGCAAACAAATGGTTGCCGAGCGCAATATTCCCATCTGTGTCAAATATCATCTTATTTATCGGTGCATTGTTATCGTTTCTATCTCGAGCTCACACTAAAGTATGTGCAGTAGGTGTTCTGTTATTTTTGATTGGTGTGCTATACATATTAGTGTTTTAGTAGTGGTCGCGGTCGCTCAATCAAACGTTCTGTTGCTCCTTCCCCCCTTCTTCCCCTTTTCAGGCCACAGTCATAGCTGACAATATTACAATAAGCGCTATAAATGCTAGTACATTGACAAACATTCGTTGAGGTAAAAGTAAAACATAGGAAGTGTTAAATTGAAATACCAGATTTTGATTTTATCATAATTATATTTAACAACCCTTGATACATAATTATATACATAGATTATGAATAATAATTAATTCGGAAACAAGTTGTATTTGCATGAGATGAGCTCAAGGCCTTACCTCGCTAGGAATTCTTATAAAAAGCAGTAGGCCATCGACGTCGTAAGACTCTAGGTAGTAGGTGGTCCATCAACATTTTACTTTCATTATAAAATGAGCTTTGTATTACTCAGCTTTGAAGACATTATAGGTATCTATGGAAAAGTCTCTGTTTTCCGTCACCAAACAAACACAAACAAGTCTCATTTTCACTATAGCGATATCTATCTCTTATCTTATGTATTACTGCAGACAGCTGCAGTATTTTACTCCATTTTGTTTACGTAAACACAGGTTTACGTAAACAAAATGGAGTAAAATTACAAAGCAAGGATCATTAAAGGCACAGGTAGCAAGGCATGGTATGATAGACACAGGGCAGTGCATCGTAGGGTGCATTCCTAAAATGCGGTTCCTGCGATAGAGGAATGGACAGATGGGCCAAATGCTAGTTCTATCCGAGCTCTATAAAAAATAATAATCTCAGTTTCACAGTGCATCTCAATATAACATCACTAAACGAGCTACTGCTTATGAGTTCTTCAATTATCATGTTCGTCACGAACTATAGCAATGACTCAATTGATACGATGAAAATGGTTGTACTATTTGATTTATATGTAGAACTAGTCGTGATTGTGAACTTAGATTGGAGCGCGTGAATAGGTATCCTACTATGTTGCCTTTGATTTGACGTATATTTCTCTCGTCGAAAACAATTCCGGATAATGCCCAGCTCCCAAACGACGAGGGAAATCATAGTGTAACAAGCCAGGAGTAATCTCGTTCATCACGGCTTTGTAGATTTTGTGAAAGTGAGCAGTTGTTCACTTTTAGCGTGCTCGTGAGGTCTACAGCTCACAGAGCTACTAGTCTAGAAGTTTCTACTGTTGGCGTCGTTACAGGAAAGAAACAATAAGATGACGAACTAATGCTTTGTTTAACTTAGCTCGGAGTGCATTAGTGTATCACTTTATAAAGCAGGGCACCCACTAGAGTTTTAGCACGTACTGTATCAGATGTGTGTACCAAGCGACCCTGCTTTTTTACTGCCCAAATGATAGTAAAAATAAAAACTTTGATTTACACAAAGAAATTTATGATCAGTACAAAACACACAAGAAACAGTTGAGCTATCGTTACAAACGATCCAGAGATAGCTAAGCTAATCCAAATCAGTTGCCAATCGATAGCGTCCCTAAGGCGCTGGCGGCATTGCCACGCTGAATAGCAATGCTTATACGCTGCGTCAGATACTCATCAACCCTTGGGCTCACAGTTCATTCAGATCTCCATTCTGGTTACGCGGCTGTGAGGCACTTGCTTACGGAGTACATATTATATTGATATAGTATCTGACACAATACGTGCTACACCTGTAAGTGAGTATACCTTGCTTTACGAACAGAATTGTCACCTCGAACAAGGCAGGCTGACGGCTCTTTATTTTGATAAACATTTACGCATACCTATGCTACCTAGTAATGTATAGTGACTATTTACCTCCGTACAAATATTAGTAATGCTACGTACACCACATATTTTATGTCAGTTTATAAATAAACAATTGTTAAGCCTCCGCTATACTCTGGTCTAAAAACAAAACACGACCGGAAAGTTGGAAAAATTTAAAATAAAGATGGCGTTGCCTGACCTGAGCTGTGAATTCATGTATTTGATACCAACTATTACTTATTCTGTGCTTGGGTCTGACATTTGTCACGACATTACAATGTGTTGACTAGAATACGCTTCGTTAGACAAAAACACAGACAGATATTCAGTAAATAAATATAACCCAATTGTTATGTTAGCTGATTCCCGTCGCAGAGTTTCCATTGCATATTTTTCATCCAGGATTGGTGATAACAATGGCAAGCTGTGCGGTATTTTTTAAACTACCACGAACGCTACATTTTAAATCTAACTTATATAGTAGTGTAGTAGTAGTAGTCTAATTTATATAGTATAACAAGCAAATAGCCCCAGATTTAATAAAAGAAACCTTCCACCAAGAAGAGATTTTCCTCATATTATGCAAAACCAGAGTGAGTTGCAAGTTCATAAATGTCGGTAGTCGGTGAATGAACACTTGTATTTTTTAAAGGTAAAAAACGGAACCCTTATAAATTCGTCATGTCTGTCTGTCTGTCCATCCGTATGTCACAGTCACTTTTTTTCAAAAAAATGAAATGAAATGAAAAGAAATAATTTATTTGCTTGAAGTATGGTACTTACAAAACTGTAAAAGCTATATGTACTGATGAAACTTGGTAAATAGATGTATTCTGTAAACCGCATTAAGATTTTTATACTTAGAACTGACACTCAAAAAATATTTTTTCATAAAACTTATGACTTTTCTTAACATTAAGTAAAAGATTATTAAACCAGTTAAGTATTTACGACAGAGATGCGTTAACGTCATCGTAATTAGCCTTCTATCTATCGACTTTAAAAATTAATGAGGTATCGTCAGCAAATAGTTCTGTTTCACATAGTTTTTTAACCAAAAAAGGAAGGTCATTTACGTACACTAGAAACAAGAAAGGACCTAATATCGAACCTTGTGGCACCCCTATGTCAATAACTGACCCAAAAGATCTCTCACCGCCCACATCAACTTTAAGGATTCTATCAGTCAAGTACGATTGTAATAAGTCAATGGAGCGATTTAGAATACCGTAATGTTTAAGTTTAGATATTAAGAGGGTGACGGACGCAGCTCGCAACTTCAATTCGAGGCGCGGGCAAAAATTGCTCCGAATATAGCTATCTCTATTCATTTGATGCGGGCGCCACGGAATATATAATAGTAGTATACACACACAGGCGCTCGTGTGACGCGCTACTTCTATACGTGAATCCAACCATAGTGCCGCGCTTGTGCGTGTGCGTCAGCCACTGATAACGATTTTTATGCATTGCCTAATTTCGTCAACGTTACTAACACCCGTTTTCACTAAACCTAGGCGACGCCTAAATCGGATGCCTAAATATTAACGGGCCGACGTACACAGCTCGCAACTTCAATTCGAGGCGTGAGCAAAAACTGCTCCGAATATAGCTATCTCTATTCATTTGATGCGGGCGCCACGGAATATATAATAGTAGTATACACACACAGGCGCTCGTGTGACGCGCTACTTCTATACGTGAATCCAACCATAGTGCCGCGCTTGTGCGTGTGCGTCAGCCACTGATAACGATTTTTATGCATTGCCTAATTTCGTCAACGTTACTAAGCGTCAGATAGGCTAGTGGCTAGGGCGTGCGGATTCACACTGAGAGGACGAGGTGGGCGGGAGTTCAAATCTGGTCAAAGAGAGTTGACTTTTTGCACCCTACAATTTTATGTTTTTATTTTTTGTGGCTGCATTACCTGACTAACCCTCTAAGCTTATTGCTTGCTTGTTTCGCTTTTCTAGTATTCAATAAGCAAGGATTGGTCATGCTCTGAATGCAAGAATAAAGTGAAAAAAAAAACAACATTCCTGAACCGATAAAGAACCTTCAGAGTAGCTATTTACGCACTTAGAAAAGACACCAGGAAATTCTCTAACATGATACGAGTGAGTTTATTCATCAGGTAGGGTTTGTGCGGGTTCTGGACCAAATTGAAGAAGAGTAAAGAGAACCATTGACTCCGAGTTGAGTTGAGAGAGCCATTGACCCCGGCGCGGAGCGATGGAGTTGTGGTTGATGACGTTCCAGTAGAGGATGATGGGTGGGAGTCCGCTCAACATCAGGTGTGGTGTGGTTTGCTTGACCTCATTGGCCTAGTGGTTGGAGGGTGCGGGTTCAAAATCAGTGATAACGTTACAGTAATAGATGATGGGTGGGGTCCGCTCTACGTCAGGTGGGGTGTGGTTCGCCAGACCTCATCGGCCTAGCGGTTGGGGGGCGTGGGTTCAAAACCAGTCATGACGTTACAGTTGAAGATCATGGGTGGAGGTCCGCTCAACATCAGGTGGGGTGTGGTTCGCCAGACCTCATCGATCACACACACACAGCAATAAAAAACACGCAAAGCGGCTCACTTACCAAAGTACAGAAAGTCTAATAATGTGACTGCATTTAAAAATATACTTTATTCGTTGAGCAATTAGGTTGCTTTTATTCTGCTTATTTACATTCGCAAAACCAACGATTGCGAACATCGACCTACAATTACATGGAGCTCGGCTTTCGCACAAAACTCGCGAAAAAAGTGTACCAAGCTAACCTACTATAGGTGGATACATAATGATTATAAACAAACTGATAAAAAAATTATTTATGTCTTATCACAATTACTATATAGAACTCAATTTTGATTGCATGAAGCAACTTCTAGTGAACGTTACAGAAATTTTTCCAAGTCTTTTTATCAATATTTCCACCAGACGTTGAGCAGTACTCTGTTTATTGAGCTCTATAAACATATAAAGAAAAACTATTTTGTTAAAGTATTTCTCAGTCTTTTTATCAATATTTCCACCGGACGTTGAGTGGTAGCAGTTTTTTGAGCTCCAAATAAATAAAGTTTTTTTTTTAATTTCTTAGTCGTTTTATCAATATTTCCACCTGACGTTGAGCTGTAGTTTATTTCTTGAGCTCCAGAAAAATAAAACAGAAATATGTTGTTCAAATTTTTACAAGTCTTTTTATCAATATTTCTACCTGACGTTGAGTGGTATCAGTTTTTTTAAGCCCCAGATAAATAAAGAATAAAAATATTTTGTAGCCATTTTTCTTAGTCCTTTTTTCAATATTATAACCTGACGTTGAGCGGTAGTCGGTTGTTTGAGATTCAGATAAATAAAGAAAAAAAATATTTTGCTGAAATTTTTCCAAGTCTTTTTATCAATATTTCCACCTGACGTTGAGTGGTAGCAGTTTTTTTAAGCCCCAGATAAATAAAGACTAAAAATATTTTGTGGCAATTTTTCTTAGTCCTTTCATCAATCTTTCCACCTGACGTTGAGCGGTAGTCGGTTTTTTGAGATCCAGATAAATAAAGAAAAAAAATATTTTGCTGAAATTTTTCCAAGTCTTTTTATCAATATTTCCACCAGACGTTGAGCGGTACTCTGTTTATTGAGCTCCAGTTATATAAAAAAAAAACTATTTTGTTCAAGTATTTCTCAGTCCTTTTATCAATATTTCCACCGGACGTTGAGTGGTAGCAGTTTTTTGAACTACAAATAAATAAAGAAAAAAAATAATTTGTTGTAATTTTTCTTAGACCTTTTATCAATACTTCATATACAGGGTGGAATTTTGTAATGCCACCTGGAGGGATCTTAATACTGCAGATAGAAAATTTTACTCACAGGAAACATTCCTTTATTTTTGAATAGAAAGCAAACTGCATTCAAAGTTTTTCGAAAATTCTCTCACACCCGGGAATTGAACCGGCTAAAATCAGAAAAATTATACCTTGTACTTTTATTGCATCGATCGTTAGTCAATTATAAGGATGAAATCTCTCTAACAAACATGATAAATTAAATGAAAGAAAAACCAGGAAATCTTAAATTAATTTAATTATTTACAAAAAATGGTTAACTAACTAGTTACTTGAAATTAGTTGCTTGAAATGGGCTCCATTCTCTTGGATACACAAATTTATTCTTTTAACGAATTCATTTCTTTAAAAGAATAAATTTATTCCTTTCAAAAAAAAAATTAATTTAAAAATTATTTTATTTTTAATTTTAGAAATTGCTTTCTATCCAAAAATAAAGGAATGTTTCCTTTGAGTAAAATTTTCTATCTGCAGTATTAAGAGTACTTTCCCTCCAGGTGGCATTACAAAATTCCACCCTGTATAGAAATTAATGGTTCATAATTTGTTTTAGTCGAAATGTTGGCTTTTTTCGAAATTTCGGCAGACTTTTTGACCTAGTGCTGCACCTTGATTTCGTTTACCCAACCTACAACCTACCTAGGTACTTAGTATTTCCCATCTTCACTTAGTACCCTTCCTAAACTAACAACAAATATCTAAGCATTATGTTTTATGCCAGTGTAGGTATTTAACTAGTCCGAAGTCCGAGCGATTCACACACACAACCGAAGTGTCCCGTGTGCTTCAAGCGTTTCCTCCCCCTGCACCCCGCCACCCGCACCGTGCGTGCGCGATAGCAATAGTAGCCGTTCGAAAATGCCATGAATTTGATCGTGTTCCGTAATACCAAAAATGATGACTGAAAACTTTTTGTATTCTTCACATAGTATTGTTATTCTGTAACTAGACAATATAAACTAGGTTCCTTAACAAAAAACACGTAAGATATTGTTGTTTTTAGTAAGAAACCAATAGGTAGAAAACTTGATAAGTTTAGCATAAAAATGTGCAAAATGCGATTGGTGTTTATTTCATTTTAGGTAAGTAATTTGAAATAAAAACTGTTGAGGAACCTAGATAAATACTATGCAAATACAATTATTACAATAATATAGTGTAAATCTGTCTAAATTAGAAATCATTTTGGTATTCCGTTTGTATGAAAATTTTCCATACGTCAGCCCCTTAACTAGTTTTTTCGTGTGCGCGAGCTGCAAGCAGCTCGCGTGTCGGTGTGCTACTCCCAGTTTTACATTACACTTGCACTTGTAAAACCCCAAAAAGTAGTAAAGAAAGTCCTAAGTAACCCTAAAAGTCGATCAGTGAATCAAGTTCCTCAGTGTAGTAAAACCCCAATCAAAGTCCTAAAGAACCCTAAAATTGTTTACATAATCAAGGTCCTAAGTGAAGTAAAATTCCAATTAAAGGCCTAAGGAACCCTAAAAGTTGTTTATTTTATCAAGTTCCTCAATGTAGTAAAACCCCAATCAAAGTCCTAAGGAACCCTAAAAATGTTAACATTATCAAGCTCCTAAGTGTAGTTGAAACTCCAATCAAAGTCCTAAGGAACCCTAAAAGTCGAACACTTAATCAAATTGCTCAATGTAGTAAAACCCCAATCAAAACCTTATACGGAACCCTAAATTGTACGTCAAGCCAAAACCCTTAACGGGTCGAAACCGCTGGAAGGAACCCAAACGTTGACTACCGGGTCGCGTGCATCGCGAGCTGCAAGCAGCTCGCGTCCTCAATGCGTTCCCACAGGGGCGGAACCCTAAACCAAGTGAAGATCCAATCAAACACCTTAAAAAACCTAAAATTCAATCTCCAATCATAGTCCTCAGTCGAATGAACCGTTTGAACGACCTTAATCGGACGATTTTTGCAAAACCGGAAGTGGCACAGCCGCCATTTTGAATTTTGAACTGTCAGTCTAGTGAACATTTTTTCACACCCCTAAGACACCCTAAATTTCAGTAGGAGGGGGTTCTAAATTTCCCTAAATTTCAGTAGGGTGGGCGTGGTCGCGTGGCGGCTCGCTTCGCTCGCCGCAACGTTCCCCCCGGGTTCAGGAGGAGGGGGTTCTGGGGGCTTGAGGGGGGGGTCACAGCACGGCTCGCTTCGCTCGCCGCGACCCTCCCCCCGGGTTCAGGAGGAGGGGGTTCTGGGGGGCTTAGGGGGGGGGGGGGGGGTCACAGCAGGCTCGCTTTGCTCGCCGCACTGTTCCCCATGGTTGCATGGGGAACATGCATGGTTGCATTTTTCTCCACTCGAAAAAAAGGGTCAAAAATAATAAAGGGGTCTAGAGGGGGGAGGGGGGCAAAATTTATTTTGCTTTCAAAATAATCTCACCTTTCCTACATGACCCAAAAAAAAAAGTCTTGCAAGTCACTCCGCTTGGAAGATACGAAAGAGGGGGGGGGGAAAAGGGGCAAGAGGGGGGTGTTTTTTTTGTTTTTTCAATTCAGGAAGAAACCCTCTATACGAAACCCCAATCGAAAACCCCCTATCTCGACGGCATCCGGTAGCACTCACAAAAGGGGGGGTCCTGGGGGGCAATTTTTTTTGTACAATAACATTCTTATCTTTTTTCTTCTCTTTCGTCTTCTCCCTTTTAATCTTTTTTTTTCTGAAAAGTAATATTTCATCAAAATCGGCTTAGCCGTTTTGTTTTATTGTTTGTTACTGCATACCTTCGTCATTTAATTTTATGATCCAATTTAGTAAATTTTTCTTTTATCTAAAAGGTTATACTTCCAGATCTGTATGTAAATCTAGTAAGTATAACTTAGTGCATAGAATTCATGCCTATGGAAATAAATAATAATAATAATGCTGGACAATTCACACAACATTATCTAGCCCCAAGCTAAGCAAAGCTTGTGTTATGGGTGCTAGATAACTGATATACATAATACAATACATTACATGCATAGATAATTTTCATTTCAATTCATAAATGAATTGAAATGGAAATTATTTATGGGTGGCTTTAAGCTTTGCACTCATTTAGGCCTTCGGTGCTCATTGCGGTGGAGATCAGTGAAGCATTGTGAAATAACACTGTCTATTCGACTTATATTATTGTATTTTATCGGCATTTAAAAATATTAGGTATACCAAAGAGTTTCGACAACCCCAACTGACTCTTCAAAGTTCTGTCAAACGCAAAATCTTGGGAAACTCCTTGCTGCGTGTATAGAAATAGGCACATGTATTTTGGTATTTGGGTATTTGAGCGCACCGTGCATGAAGCCTTTGACAGAAAGTTCCAGAATTCGGGACATTACAGACACCTCCAGATTTAAAAGACGGCAATCAAAAATACTCAAAACCCATGATATTATTGTTATGACTGGGCTCTCAGCTCATTTATTAGTAGCTCTGCCTTCTGCGCCATAGGTCGTGGGTTCGATCCCCACCGAGAACAAATATTTGTGTGGTGATCATAGATATTTGTTCTCCATCTGGATGTTATATTGTTTTCCAAGTACCTATGTATTTACAAACAAAATGTATTTAAGTATTACATCAGCTATCTGGTTCCCATAATACTAACTCTGCTTAGTTTAGGGCTAGATAGTGTAGTGTAGATTGTCCATAATATATATATATATATACTTCCTTTTCATTGTAATGGGCTCCCAAACTCTTTGCAAAATCGACACTATTTTTATAAAGGCCTAAAATCGGCTACTAGTTTTTGAGTCTTCTTCTTGTCATGTCAATAGAAAATTAAAGCTGGTGTGGTGGATTATGAATGTGCCTCAAAAGTCTACTTCACGTTGGTTTCATTTATTGTTTTCCTTCACCGTTAGAGTGTACTGACATAGTGCACAAGCGGGTCGCTACGACAATATAACCGGTGCTAAGCAACCAGAGCGCCCCTCCACCTAATGGACCGATGACATTCTAAAGATCGTGAGAAATCGGCAAATTGTTTTTTCATGGAAATGTATAAAGGAGGTCTATATCTAGCAGTGGACTTCTACTTACTGATGATGATGACGGAAAGCACTGGGTAGATAGGAAGATAGCTACTTATGCAACTACAAAAATGGAGGTATTTAACAAAAGCATTGCGCTTCGCTGGTCACGCACGATAGGAACGTGCCCTAGAATGTACTAGATAAGTTATATGCTACATAAAATATATACTTCTACAGGCTGATGATGATGTGAATACAGGTTATCGATCATAATGTATGATGAAGATGGTATTATGTCATTTCGTTATACTGTGACAATTTGTTTTATGTTACACTGTGGCAAATTTATAGTACCAGTAGTAGCTATGATTTAATCTAGGGTATATTTTACGTAGTCAGAGATGAAATGTCATGTCGCGAAATTTGACATAGACCTTACCTTGTCGGCCGCGCGGGCTGTACTGAGAGAAGTAGCTAGGAAATCCTACCTATATATATTTTTGAAAATTTTATTTTTTTATAAAAACTACGGCAACTAAGAAAAGTGCAATAACATCAGGTTTTTACGTATTTATTTAGGTATACGGGAACAAAACTTTCATTGCAATGGCTCTAACAGCAACGGAAAAAAACCATTTCAAATCCAAAAAAAATTGAGAGTTTTTGGCAAACTTTGCGTTAAATTTTATCGAACCCAGTGAGTTTAAGAGAATTTCTAGCCGGAACATAATTTTTTTACACCATTTAATTGTTATATTTTACAAAAAAATTTAATGGATTCGTCCATACAACGAAAAAAAATGCTACTTTACATTTTCGGTTTCACCTGATGTAGGCCCTTAAGCATGAATAATAGATACTGTATGTAGAAGATATCACTTTTCCATAGTTGGGTGTAGAAGTTGTACCTAACTAAGCAAAAAAGTTATTTAAAAATGTAATTACTTTTCTACACCCTGTCAATGCACTTGTTTAAAATAACTAGTGAAATGCATTACCAAGCGTTGTAGATGCACTCGTCATTACACATTCGTCGTCGCATAAGGCGGCAAATTTTTATGTCATTTTTGCTTATTGTTCATTCTTGTACGTCTCTATAAGTGGCATATATAAAAAAATATTTGATTTGAAAAAATGAAAATTTCGACAATATGAACATATTGTCGAAAGAGTTCAAACTTATAAGCATCAACGACACACTATCTTTTACCCCGATTTACAAAGGTTAGGTAATTAGTAGTTATTATAACTTGTTTTAGATTAAAAGTCGTCACCATATCATAATTAACGAGCTACTTTTTACGTACGTTTTTAGAGTTTCGATAAAAAGACGTTTTTTTGTTAGATAAATCATACCATTGGGGTTAGTAACCTATAGTTTGTTATTCCTCGTTTTATCGAATCATTCTGTTGTAAAAAAAGTACTAGATCACAAACGAATTTTTCAAAACTTTAAAAACTCTTGACTGAGTCGACTAATATCATCATAACATGGAAAAGCCAAAACCCATCTCATCAACTTTCTAACAAAAAACTGCATTCAAATCAGAGCTTTCGAAGCTACGAGGCCGCAGTTATGCACGGGATACACGAGGCTAGTTTTTCAAGCCAGGATAGCAAGATAGTGATAGTATGCTAGCAGTTCTAGCTTAGTGTAAATATAACACCTTCATTTTATAACGCTTTTATTAGCTTCACCTATATGTATGTTTGCTTGTATGATAACCGACCCCTTTGAGCTCGATTTTGTCCTACTTTGAACGATCAGATTTGATTCAAACTTTGCACACCTGTCAAAGGTGTGCAAAGTTTGTAAATGACAATGAAATAATATGGTAAAAAAAAACTAAAAAGAAAAAAAAATATAGTTTATAAAACTAAAAAAACACGCTTTTATAACTAATTGAACTAAAAAGTTAAAAATAAAACTGTAATAATCAATTGAAAAAATAATATTATTGTACAAAAAGCGTGGGGGGCTTGATTTTGATTGTTGTAAATATTTTATCAATAGTTTATTATATCTGAAGTTATTATAAAAAGCACCCCACGCTTTTTGTACAATAGTATACATTTTTCAATTGATTATTGGAGTTTTATTTTTAACTTTTTAGTTAAATTAGTTACAAAAGCGTATTTTTTTAGTTTTTTAAGCTATAATTTATTTTAAATAGCAATTCTGTTTACACGATACTAAAACTACTAGCTTACTCCCACTATCTTGCTATCCTGGCTTGAAAAACTAGCCTCGTGTATCCCGGGCATTAGGCTACACTATGGCCCCAAACTTATAACACCCCTCCCACCCCCACCGTTTTCGGATGACAGTCAAAATCATCTTTTTGCCTTATCCCATCCAATTCCACTCCATCATGCAACGTCTCGGTGCGCACTCCTTTATCTTACTCATCGTCAATTACACAATTTTTATCAAAAAAATAACATCTCCTATGTTTAATTTAAAATAATAACAGAGAATATTAATATTTAACTATTTTACTGCTGATAAGGCTGACCTTGAATGTGCAGGGTATAAATATAATTATCGGCGCCGGCAGTGGTTTTGAGGTACGCACGCATCCACGTAGATCTGTTAGGTACATCAAACGATGTCAAACTCTATCGAAGTTTTAATGCCTCCATCATAGCTCGAATAACTGCTACAGCGGAGAATAACAACTAAACGTGCTCTATAAAGCTCAAAAGCGCTTTGAAGTTCACGCTACCACAGTACTATCCAAATAGTGACCGCGCAGAATGTCGCTTAACTTATCGGTTAAGAATAAATAAATAAATATTATAGACAATCCACATAACACTATCTAGCCCCAAACTAAGCAGAGCTAACTATGGGAACCAAATAGCTGATATAATACATATATAAATTTTTTTTTGAAATACATACTTAGAATACAATATAACACCCAGGCAGAGAGCAAACATCTGTTTTCACCACACAAATATTTGTTCTCGGTGGGGATCGAACCCACGACCTACGGCTCAGGAGGCAGAGATACTACCAACTGAGCTGAAAGGCCAGTCAGAATAATCAAGCAAGCAACGGCTCGAGCGAAATATTGATCATACATTATGCATTTACTTGAAGTACAAACGGCCGCGGCTTACGCAGGCACACGGTCAATTAATATGATAATTTCACAAGACCTAACGAACCTGAGGTCATCAACCAACACCTAACAGAGTAAGTGCTTGTACGCCACGATAACATCATGTTTGTACCGTTGATAACCTAGCAGCAATGTCGATTGAGTCCTACTCCAAAAACAGTAGTATTATCTAAATATACTAGCGGCAAAACCCGGCGTCTTTGAAATAAATTTGAGTGCTAGATCATTCCAGAAGGTCAAAGAACATTCTAGAACGTTTAGGAGGCATTCTATTCTAAAACATTATTGCAAAACCACCAGGTAATGACAAACAGCGACAGGGCAAACTTTCTATAATATATTTATTATAGCTATGATTAAATTTAAATTGCGTTTATTAATATGGCTGAAGGTGTCAGGACAAGTTTGAAGTATTGTTGAAAACATCACTTTTTAGGGTTCCGTAGCCAAATGGCAAAAACGGAACCCTTATAGATTCGTCATGTCTGTCTGTCTGTCTGTCTGTCTGTCTGTCTGTCTGTCTGTCTGTCCGTCCGTATGTCACAGCCATTTTTCTCCGAAACCGTAAGAGCTAGACTGATGAAACTTGGTGAGTAGATGTATTCTGTGAACCGCATTAAGATTTTTACATAAAAATAAAAAAAAAACTAGAAACTTCGGGGGTCCCCATACTTTAAACTGAAACTCAAAATTTTTTTTTTCATCGAACCCATACGTGTGGGGTATCTATGAATAGGTCTTTAAAAATGATGTTGAGGTTTCTAATATTGTTTTTTTCTAAAACTAATAGTTTGCGCGAGAGACACTTCCAAAGTAGAAAAAACTTGGTCCCCCCCCTCTAACTTCTAAAATAAGAGAATGATAAAACTAAAAAAAATATATGTTGTACATTACTATGCAAACTTTCAACGATATTTGGTTTGAACGAGATCTAGTGAGTAGTTTTTTTTTTATACGTCATAAACCGTAAACTGCAATTTACCTTTAGACGAACTACAAGAACCTTATTATGTTACATCAAGTAACATAATATAAAGGTTCTTGTAGTTCGTCGTGCTACGGAACCCTTCATGGGCGAGTCCGACTCGCACTTGGCTGCTTTTTATCTAGTGTTTACAGGGTCTTAAGTTAATCTTGCGTTCTAGTTATATCGGTACAGTCGGCTGCACTAGAAAGTATTCTGTAACAAACACATTAACGGAACAGAAACTCAAACATCATGAAATCAGTTGATTAGTGTCTGCGACACAAACTTGAAATGTATGAACGTATACATTCTATTGCAGCCAGCATAGTGTATAAAATAATGTTTTATTGACCTTTAGAATTTTTCCTTTTTGCCCTTGTTTGCTAATTATGTTGCGAAAGTTAATTATTGTTTGCATTTTTTTAATACAACTAGCTGTACTAACAAGCATAATATGGTCCAACCGATATTTAGTGGTAACCATCGCCTATAACAAAGCATGGTCTCGCAGGTCACGCTTGTCAAAAACGTGCCCTACGATGCACTGCCCTGTGTCTGTGTTTAGACTGGCCTCTAGCTCAGTTGGTAGTAGCTCTGCTTTCTGCGCCGTAGGTCGTGGGTTCGATCCCCACCGAGAACAAATATTTGTGTGGTTAACATAAATGTTTGTTCTCTGTCTGGGTGTTATATTGTATTCTAAGTATGTATTTACAAAAAAAAAAAATGTATTCAAGTATTATATCAGCTATCCGGTTCCCATATTACAAGCTCTGCTTAGTTTGGGGCTGGGTAGTGTTGTGTGAATAGACCACAATATTAATTTTATTTATTTTATTTATAAACTTGAGGCATAAAATTGTTACGTGTCATGTGCGTGCGCCGAAAAACACTGCTTGGAGGCAGAGATAGTAATCTATTGCCTCTGCTTTTCTCACAATATTTGTTTGCTGTCTGCCACTTTATGTTATTTTTATTTTGATAACGCTGTGTGCTATTTTCAGTAGAAGTAGAAATATTTCAATTCTTTTGCGAAATACTATGCATGATATTAGCGTGCTGCTGCTATTTATTTTATTGAGATTTGTTTGCGAGAAAAACGAAGATGCAAATTGCTTTGTTTTTACGATCTGTGTTTATTTTCGGGTTTTTCCACAAACCCGTTTCTATAGTATTTCTAAGCCGTCCGTCTACATGTCCGCATCGTAGGTATCAGACACATTGTAAAAATTCGAGCGATTTGCTCAGTACGAAGCAGTGGATGCACTACGATCCGTTGGATGCGATGCATCCGATACTTACGGGTGCGGGCATAAAGACGCTAAGCTGCTGTGACTGTGTTTCTATATGATTACTTATTTGTAATTTTTAATACTGAACAATGGTTCATTCCAGCCACAAAGATGCCGACGGTGGTGACGCAGATACCTCTGCTTGGCGTCAATGGATCCGGCCAACTCAAAGTGAACACAGAGAACATGCCTAAAGTCAGCGACCCTATTGTTCCTGATGAGAGTAAGTACAAAGGATTTCCAAGTCGAAAGTAAATTATTCATTAAATCACTAGGATCACTTTTAATTCACTATTAGGTCAATCAAAGCTACTTTTTTTAAATCAATATTTAATTTATTATTAATATTTTAAGTGCCTCAGTGTGGCACTCCAAAAACAAAAGCAGCCAAAAGCCGCGGGCGTTAGCTAGTTTAGTTAGCGAAAGTTTAGATGTTTGTGAAGGTAATGGATTCGGTCCGGCTATCTCATCCTTTCGGCAAAACGCAACGATAGCGCGTTCTAGAAACGTACAGTTTTACTCACGCCATCTAGGTGTAAATTCAGAACTAAATTCGTTCTTGTATGAAAAGGTATGCTGTAGGTATTACCACAGAGCACCAAACACGCTTTTGCTTATTATTTCGTGGGTATTACCATGTTCCAAACTCAAATTACTAAGTAAATGTTATTCATTGTAAAAAAAAAATGTAATAATGAAGCTCACGAGCCTAAGCCAAGTGTGAGTCATGATTTGCTTTTTACGAGTATGTCGTCCTGCATACATTTCCTTACAATCCGCCAATTTCTTTTTTTTCTCTTTCGGCTGGTTAAATGCACAGTACGAGTAGAGTTACTGTAGTGAAAAAAACCGGGCAAATGCATGTTGGACTCGCCCACCGAGGGTTTCGTACAAAGTAGGTACATATTATAAACAAACAAGTCTGCATAATCTTCTTCTTATTTTTCTCATCGTGTCTCTGGTTTTTTCGAAACAGTGTTGTAAATGGATTATAAGTGCGCCTCGGAGAGGCACCTTTCGTGCACTTACGAGTAACACATTTTTCAAACTTTAAACGCTGTAAATAAAATACCTAAATCAAACTCTTCTGAGTAGAAGTTATGAATAATTTTTCATATTTTTTGACAGTATTCAATCAGAGATTGTTGTTAATACAATTTAAAACGAATATAACCAAAGAATATGATTAATATGCTGTAAGTGCAGAGCAATAAGCAATGATTAAACTTTAAGCAATGATTAAATTAACGTTTATAGGTATGGCTGTCAAATTTTTCTTTTTATTCTTGGCATCTGTCCATTTTGGATCAATTTTGCGGTGAATGAGGATATAATTACATAAATAAAATATTTTTTAGTCAACTCAGACAATAGACAAGGCGTTCCTCATTGGCGTTGAAGGAAAATATGGCGTTTTTCTTCAAAACCATCGGAAACACTTTTGTTCAAATCAGGATATCACATAATACACTTTCATTCCAACTCATCGCCCTTTGTGCTATGACCTCAATAACGTTGCTTAAAATACCACCGAAATTACACAACAGAACTCAAAATAACACCAGAAAAACAGTTAAGATTGATGATTTCTCAAAATGACAGAAAAGGAATTCGGCTGTCAAATTCAATTGCAATTTGTAAAAATTGTGCCATGGACCTAAATTAGCACCATGACACATTGACACCATACAATAGGCGACCTTTTTGAGTCCTAATTCAAAAAGGTTACAAGTTCTATTGTATAGCGGATTCATTTTTTTATACTTAGTATTGTTTTTAACCGTGACCAAAGTTATGAGGTCACGAGTTGGTTACAGGACGTAAACTCCTTGAAGGTTGATTGTGGTTTATGCTTACGTATTATTGTAACACCTGAAGGGCAAGTCCAAGTGCATTTACAACATTTCGTCTATCAAATGATGTTTTCTCGTGAGCACGTGTCATTCTCTTTTGTATGGAATATTGTCTCATCAATTTTCAAAAGTCAAAAGCAATTAAATTCCTGTGTGGTGTGGCATTGATGTACTTACGTATTTGGGCCTTGGAATCGGGATTTGTCTATACACACTTGGCGATAAGGTTGCTATTTTGGTTCCTAGAACGTGACCAATGGGCAGATTTTTCTAATCGGCTATCGGTTACGCAACAATGACAACAGTGAAAGTCGTGTTTACAAGTTTCACTTGTTGAATAACTATTATAATATCGATTAAATCGATGATTGACAGTAACTAGGCTATTTCAGTTGAACTAGTTCATAACTTATGGGGCAGTTAGCGCCAAATGTAGATTGGCAATTGTGGCTATCATTATGATCCTACTCGTATGTTATAAACGCCGAAGTTTATAATAATAAGACGAAAACTCTTTATTGATTATCGCTACAATTCTGTTCTATTTGATTACACCACACATAATACAATTATCTGTAACGACGCCATATCTCCTTCCTCTTCTTCTTTTTCTCCGCTAGAGCTGTAACTCTTTGCTTGATTCGTTTAGGGACGTCCTATTCCCAAAACTGGTTAACAATAAGTATGAATGGATGGATGTTTGTTACTCATTCACGTAAAAACTACTGAATGTTTTAATGAAACTATACAATAATATAGCTTTGGCTATAATGACTTCATAGCCAAAGCCATATTATTGTATAGTTCTCAAGTTTTTAAACATATATTATGATGAATTCTATTCATTTGTTTATTTTTTTCAGATTTTACTGACAGCTTCATCATAGAAACACCAGAGAAGATCAGAGCGGAGCAAAATCTCTCTAAAGTCACTTTTGTAAGTAAAACCAAACCATAAGCATGACCAGTAGAGTAGCAAGGTCGAATAAACTCACTCATGTGATAGGGCACTCCTTTATACAACGTGTTACAAACTACCCCGTTACATTAACAAAGCCAAAAAATTTGTCAACCCTAGTAAGCTGTCAAGGAACCAGATTAACTATTAGAAAGGCCTACGTACCTTTTTTTACCTAATAATTGTCTACTTTAATAGTTTTTATATTTTACATTCATATTTTTTTTATTTTCTTGGAGTATGTAATACAGCGTTACTACGATTCTTAAATATTGTGAATGGACTCGTTATAAGGCCCCATTTAACCTCCTTTCGGCTTTACGGGTAGTTTTGTAAGACCCTGTATATTCGCCTACCAGAAACAATCAAGGATGCTCCAAGCCTTTCTTCATTCGAATCAAAACTCAAATCATGGCTCCTTGAGAGAGCGTTCTTTATTGAGGAAGATTTGTTTTACATAAGAACTTATATGATATTTATTTATGTATACCAATTGTTTATGATTCATTAGGTACATAATTCTAAAAATCTGCTTTAATACTTCAATGGGCCCCAATATATATATTTTTTTCTCCATTACAGGACGACCATGATTTCTACAACGTTTCGTTCATCGGTAACCTGTCGTATTTCAACGAGCACTGGAAGAATATCAGCAATCCTCGTGCCCAAGTCCACTCCGTTCTTAGCAACTCGCATCGCAGAGCTACTGTGAGTTAAAGCACTATCATTGGACTGACATAGGCAGTAGAGAGTATCATAGTATAGAATATATACTATGATACTCTCTACTGCCTATGTCAGTCTATATTATAGATAGTGCAATCCTCGTGGATTGCACTAGGCGCGCCCCACTATTCCTCCTTAACCGTTTATAGTATATGTGTGCAAGCTTCCGTCAATGTTTGAGTGTTATCGGTACACACTAATTACCTATGAGTGCACACGCACACTACAATGAATAGACTACGGCTCGCGACTGCCGCTCGGAGCAAACTTCCCGCGCCCCGCGATCCCCTCAACCGAAAATTGGTGGGGCGCGTCTTCGTGAATTGCACTATCTATACTAGTATAAGTAGCGGCACGTATAGAGCTGCTACCAGCTCAGTTGGCAATAGGTCTGCCTTCTGCGCCGTAGCTCGTGGGTTCAATCCCCACCGAGAACAAATATTTGTGTGCTGGACATAGATGTTTGTTCTCTGTCTGAGTGTTATATTGTATTATATGTATTTATTTACAAAAAAAAGTATTCTATCAGCTATCTGGTTAGTGCAATCTCTGCTTAGTTTGGAGCTAGATAGTGTTGTGTCCGCATTATTTATTTATTTTATTTATTTATTACTAGTAGCCTCCAGAGGCTTCGCTCGCCCCGTTCCCGTTAAATTTTCGGGATTAAAAGAAATATATGTGCTATTCCAGACCATAATCTATATCTGTGCTTAATTTCATCCAAATCCGATCAGTCGTTTTAGAGTTATTGAGTAACAAACATCTTTCACATTTATAATGTTAGTGTGATTTTTCAGACGCTGTCGCTGTCGTTTGGCTTTCCATTCTACGGTACAAACGTACACAATATAACAGTGGCTACCGGAGGCTTCATATACACGGGCGAGCATGTCCATAACTGGCTCGCCGCGACTCAGTACATAGCACCATTGATGGCAAACTTCGACACCAGCCTCACCAATGAAAGCCTTGTCAAACTGTACGATGATGGTGAGTGGAGGTTTATAAAAAATATTTAAAAAAAGTATTGGGAGCGTTGGGAAAGTTCTCTCAGCGCCATATAGCACAAAACGAAGCATAGCTTGTACAGGCACATGGCTTAGTGATCCTATTTTCGATGTGAGTTTTCATACTGCGCATGGGTAGTAGTTTGTTAATTAACATTATATAACATCTAAGTTTAATACAATAAACCATCATTTTTTACATAATTCGCAGGTGAGAAATTCACAGCGTTCTGGGAGAACGTAACACTTCAAGAGAATGTGACAAAGACATTCACCTTTGCGGTCACTCTGTACAAGAACGGAGACATAGTGTTTGCCTACAAGGACATACCGATCGCAGTACCGCTGATAGCCGACGCACAACATCCCGTCAAAGTGGGCATTAGCGATGCCTATCTCAACGATAACATCATGTTCTGTAAGTATTGTTGTATAGGTAGCGACACATAACTTGAGCGCTGACCGTTATTGCGCAGAAGTCAAAAATAAGGTACCTGAGGGGGGCTAGCGCAATGAAGGGCGGGCGTGCGTAGCGCTGATTGGCTCTCCAGTCGCACTCCGCTCTCTGTACCAATAGGACATTCTGCACACATCCAGTGTGCGCGACATGCGCATACTACGACGCATGCGCAGCTATCCCCTCCGCGTATCGCTCAGCGCTAAAATTATGTGCCGCTAGTTATAGCTACATTGCTAACTAATAAAGCTAACACGAGAACGTGACATTACCCATTGCGATCGCAACAAGATCAAAGATGGTGGCCCGTGTTCAGAAACAATGCTTGAGTCTGAGTCGAGCCTCAAGCATAGATTTTTGACATTTTTCAATATGTCAAAAAAATTTTGCTTAGGGCCCAAGCACTATTTCTGAATAGGGAGCGTAGTGTTTGCTTACCAGGAGCGATTCCTGCCCGAATAAATTTGGGAATCTTCTACGACATGAAAGCTAAAAGGTACGGTAAGGTTAAAGGAAACCTAGGAAGACAAACACGAAGAGTAAGCTAAGTGAGCTAGATAAAAGAAAAAGTAGCTGTTTCGTTGCATAAAAAGTCAAAGCCGCATTGGAAAAACTCAATTTACACTCAGGTTACATGTTGAGAGTGATGCCATTGCGAAGATGGGCAGATGTAGCCGGCTCTGAATCATTATTCCTAGAAGTGTAAAGATTAGGCCTATGTCTACCAACTAACTTCAGGCTGTTGATGATGGCTAAAAGATCGAGATATCTACCGTGGCTTGGGTTTCAAGTCCTAAAACTGTTTAACATTTCAGACGTGCGACGCAAGACAATCTACGAGTACCACAGAATTAGCCTGATGAACCACGAGATCACTAACCATACGGTTCTGAAGCTGGTGGCTTTGCCCACTTGTCTTCAGTACGACTCTTGCGACACTTGTCTGAACCACAACACTGGATTCAATGTGAGTAAACCAAAGACTTTGGAAACTCTTTGCGGCGCAGTATAGACATGCGGCAAAGATACTGAAAAGTTAATGCTGGAATTTGCGGTAGAAGGTTCCAGCAAATGACAAAATCTCCATTCATTTGACCGAAACCTCAGATTAAATTCTACACGCGATAATACATACTAGTCAAACCAATGACGTTTCCCTTACCAATGACCTTAGGATCTCCTAAGGATATTAGAAAGAAACTCCGAGATTGAAATCCATTACAATGGAAATACTTATAGGGAAAAACTTTATTGCTCACAAAAACTATTTCTACAAACAATAGGCGGACCATAGAATCTACTATATAAAAATAAGTCGGGTTTTCCTTCCTGACGCTATAACTCGATAACGGCTGGACCGACTTGGCTGATTTTGGTCTTGAATGATTTGTGGAGGTCCAGAGTAGGTTTAAAAGGTTTTTTTTTTTCAACGGGAACGGTAACGGCGAGCGAAGCCGCGGCCGCTAATATAGTATAAATTTGATAAATTGTTATGTTATGAATGTTTTTTGTGAAAAATTGTTGTGAATAACGCAATTCCATGTTTCAGTGCACGTGGTGCCCTAACATACAGAAATGCTCGAGTGGCACTGACAGGAACAAGCAAGACTGGAAACTGAGAAGTGAGTAGTCATCATCATCATCAGCCTGAAGAAGTCCACTGCTGGACATAGGCCTCGCCCCTACACATTTCCAGGAAAAACGATTCTGAGCCCTTTCCATCCACCGACTTCCCGCGATCTTAACAATGTCGTCGGTCCATCTGGTGGGTAGCCCTACGGTTCGTGGTCGCCATTCGAGAACCTTTATTCCCCAACGGTTGCCGGTTCTTCGAGCTATATGATCAGCCTATTGCCACTTCAACTTGCTAATTCTACGAGCTATGTCGGTGACCTTGGTTCTTCGGATATCCTCATTTCTGATTCTATCACGTAGTGAAATTCTCAGCATAGCTCTCTCCATAGCTCGTTGCGCGAGTTTGAGCTTGTGTACGAGGCCGATAGTTAGCTACCACGGCTCAGTTCCGTGACAGTGAGTATAGTCAGTCATACTGAACAAACTTAGCTGTAACAAGAAAAAAACTGCGTAATACAAAATTCGGCGTATGTCGCGTACTCCAAATGCAGCAATAGACTTTGACAATAGACGCAAATTTTTGAATCCATAAATAAATAAGCCATGGAACGCAGCATACTCGGGTTTAAGCGCGTTGACCGAGTATGGAACACCATGCTGCGCTTACTGACGGGCATTGCCGATGTAGGAGCTAAAGCTGCCCGGCTGAAGTGGGATTGGGCAGGGCATGTCAGCTGGATGCCTCACGATAGGTGGGCGACCGCCCAAGTAAACGTTGGCGGGACGATATCGAGACCTTTGAGAGGAGACAGTAGAAGGAGGTTCAAGAGAGAGTTAAGTGGAGGTTTTTGACAAAATAGGTAAAAAAATATTCAAATATATAGTATTAACTCTTTCATGTGGTTCCAGACTGCGAAAAAACGGCGATATCCGATGCGAGCGCATGTGCCGCCGCCCCGATCGCTGATGACGCGTCTTCCGACACCAACAACAAGACTGCCTACAAGACTGACACCAAGACCGCGTCTGACAACAACGCTACCGTTGATATCGGTGAGTTTAAATAGAAATAGAAATAGACATAGACATAGAAATATAAAAATAAATAGTTTATTTTGCATCAACTTAAAATTAAAAGGTACAGTTTAACTTAGATTAAATGACGGCAAAAAAGGTTAACCACTCAGCATTTGCTACAAGGGCACGGTAACCCTGGCAGCGCTGGTTTTCTGTTTCATGGGAAAATACACCTAATTAACAGCATCCGTAACATGATCCATTTTCCAAGACAACGCAAAGCCTTTTCTTAAATCTCTACAGACACTGACACTGACAGATAACAACGCTATCGTATAAATCGGTTAGTTTCATGTGAAATTTAACCTAATGAGCAGCTCTTCCAAGAAGAGACGAGCCTCCGATCTCTATATTTCGTCTTCCCAAAGATGCGATGTGTTGACTTGATGCTAAAGATGTATAAAACATCAGCGCGCATAGCGTTGTCTTCCAGACTTCGGTTATCGCTTTGCAGAGTAACAGTATGACTGAGTAACCAAGGGACACTGATTTAGCTGGCGAAAAATACGAGTAGCGGTCGCGTATTGCGCCGGCTGAAATAGAAGATTGTTATACAAGGGCAGTAAGTGAGCTTTTGCAGAACATGATTCTATTTGGCGCCCGTGTTAGCGCAGCACGCAAAGGGCGCTAATGGATCGAGTGTACCTGAGATATTTAGATGCCCGAGCGAGCAAAGCGAGTGAGGGCGAATATAGTTCGAGGGTGCAATAGCTACTTATGACCGAGGTAAGCACACTCTATCTAGCAAGGTACACTCGATCTATTAGCGCCCTTTGCGAGCTGCGCTATCACTGGCGCCAAATAGGATCTTGTTCTGCAAAAGCTCACTTACAGCCCTTGTATAACAATCTACTATTACTGAGCATGTATGATGTAAATTTAATTGTAGCCTAACTTTATTGTCTAGTTCCAGAGACGCAGAGCCCCAAGGTTAGTAACACCAGCGCGGCTGCTATGCCCGCCGCGTCGGTAACCGCCGCCGAGCCACAACACTCGGCCGTCGGCGGCGTGGTCGGCGCAGTGCTTGCCATCTCGCTGGTCGTCCTCGCTGTCTGGGTGCTATACGCTTTCAAGAACCCGCACACACGCAGCGGACAAATCCTCATCAAGGTACCGTACTACTTACTTAATGGCATCTGTCCATTTTGGGTCAAGTTAGCCAGTGTCGAGTGGATTATATTACATATATAAAATACTTTTTCGTCAAGTCAAGTCAGTCATAGACACAAACAAATGATGGTCGTTTGTTTTCAAAACCATCAGAAAAAATTTCGATCAAATCAGAATATCACATAATTCACTTTTCCCGGATTCACCGCATTCATTCCCTTCAAACCGAAACCTGCAACGTTGCATAGGTATGGTGGTACTTCCCCGGATGAGCCTTCACAAAGATCTAACGAAGCAAAACTTGAACTATATAACAGCTAATTGATAGAATACTAAAATAATTTTTAATGATGTATGGAGCTAGTGCAAATACAACAGCTTAGCAGACCAGTAAGTCTGTTGCTTATGCTATGTTGGTGTCAAGAGACTTTTAGCGGGGCTTAATACCTACTATTTTAAGTTCATATTTTAATATTTCAGTACCGACCAACTCAATGGAGGTGGAAGTCAGACCGGGCGCGTTACACTGCGGCCGCCATTCACATGTAACACGCAACGTGACGTGCAACACGCAACGCGTATCGCAACATGTATCGCAACATATCTATCCACGCGTACACGCAGCTAGTGTCAGTCCGTAGTTTATACATGCAGCACGCCGGTTGACGACTGAAAGAGTTTTTATAACAGTACCCAAAGTCCCAGTGCATTTACAACATTTCGTTACCAAATGTTGTTTTCGTTTCGCCTACGTGTCTCTCTCTTTTGCTTGGAAAAATGATGAGACAACAACTCTAACTACGTTGCTGTCTCATTTTTTCTCCATACAAAAGACAGAGACACGTAGGCGAAACGAAAACAACATTTGGTAACGAAATGTGGTAGCAAAACTTGGACTTCGGGTACAGGTGAATAGATTTTTTGCTATAAGTGTTCAGAATATGATTACAAATCTTACCCATTTTCTGTCTCCTGCCAATCTCTTCCATTTTATATTATAGAAATAGTTTGAGCTTGCCCTTTACACATTGTACTATTTTGTTCTAAGAAATTTGATATCATTGGACAATTTTTTTATCTACAATTTACATTCAGCTGATTTGTTCCATGGAACTATACATATAATTACATCCAAACTCACTTCCTTGACTGCCTTTAACGAAATCTATATTTATTGAATATTTTACTAATATTTTCTATGATTCTACAAAATATTATAAAAAAATGTTTTATGCAACAAATCAGTCAAAAATAGATAACTCTGCCGTGATGAATATCAGAGCTATTATATTTAATATGTTTAAAAATTATTAACCTTTTAGGCAATGTTTTAGTTGGCTGTTGTTCAGTCAGTTTAGGAATAGGTAGGATAAAAAATCACACAATTTGTCTTTCCGGTTGGTATGTACTATTTCTACCACAGATAATTTACATAATTATTTATTACTAAGACGACACTTAGTAGTTACTAACTTTTTGAAATCATGTATTTGTAAAATATTACACAGCACCTTCCTCTTGTGTAATTTTAAATTAGTTTATAGTTAGACTATCAATCGGCGCTCGATAAACTATTTAATGCGTTGACTCGCGAATGCAGCTAAAATAAACTTTAATAAACCCATTTTAAATAAAGACTATTTAGGTCTAACCTAAGGCTCAATCTCAAGACAATTATAAAAATATTATTTTGCAGTTTATTGCACATTATTTATTAAGAAGCTTTTATTGATCGAAAAAATTATTTAGGTATGTTACAGACATAAATTTAACTAGATACCCCAAGGTGCCTTATTTTCGTGACACTAATTTACCCCGTGCAATGCGCTTAGGCAGGGTTCCCACTACGCCGGACCGGCAGATCTGCCGCGCCGGTAAATCTGCCGGAAGGGCTAGTGGCTGTACAATTTATATGAAGCTATTCACATTATCCCGGGTCCGGCGTTTTTGCCGAGTCCGGCATTTTTACCTAGCGTTTTGTCACTACAAAATGCCGGCAAAATCACCGGACCGGAGTAATGTGAACCAGTTCCGGTCCGTGTTCCCCGCCCCGCCCGTGCTCCCCGCACTTCATTCGGCTCGCATTTTCTGAGTAAAGTAAACGTGTAGCATCCAGCACGACTTTGATCCGTCACTAAGTTCACCGATCAATGTTTCAAATGTCCCAAGTGAAAATCTTTCCCGTAAAATAGGATGTACCCAATACTTTCTTGTTTTATTTTGCCTTCTGTACTACCACCACCACAACACAACAATTTCGTCGTCCATTGTGGGCACAGGTCCAAATTCAACTGAGGTGCTTGTCCGATTTTCTTGTGGTATCCGGTGTAATGTGAACACTCCGTCCGGTGTCCGGTTTCTGGCAGATCTGCCGGTCCGGCATAGTGGGAACCCGTCCTTATACATCCGGTTTTGAATTTGGTCCAAGTACCCAAAGCTCGTTCCGTTAAAATTGCTCTTAAGGTGATTTTATTATAGAAGATGTGATACTCTTGCTTTTCATACAATATGCCTTTGGCGCCCTTGCGATATCTCGTTCGAAGTATGTCTGTGGTGTATGTACACTGTATGTAACACGCTGAATTGGTTTAATCTTCGTTTTCGATTGGCTTGTTGTAAGTCCATTGTCTAGTTTTTCGCCGGCAGCTAGAAACAAATGATAAAAAACGTTTTGAGTGCCTTGAAGAGTTCCGTAAAGTTCTGCAATATTTTCCGTCCTAAATTGTAGATCTTATAATTTACATACTTACATCTTTATTTGGATTTTTATTTACATTCTTATTTTTGAACGTTGCACGAAATTTGCATTTGAACTGTATGAAAAGAAACTTGTAATAAATTGAATGTAGTGTTGTTGAAATGAATCTCTTTGAATTTGCGTATATTAATAATAGAATCTCAGTAAAAAAACGTACACTTTTTGTAAAAATTATAGAAATAATATTATGAAAAATTTAATTGCACATTTACAATCTTTGCAATAATACATTTTTATACATATTAAACTTTAATTTGGCAGGCAGATTTGATTGAACCGTCCTTAGATCGAAGTGCCTTTAATAAAAGTGTGCAATGTGAGTGCCATGAAATGGTTCATGTTTAGTATAATGAAATTTAAAACATTTACGGAACTCTGAATCTTTTGTATTTGAGTGTACAAAGTGCACATCCGACTAAGCCGTTTAAACTTTATAATATCCTACTTTACATCTCATTTTTAGTTTAGGTATTTTGTAATATTAGTGATATTATGTGTAAAACTATATTATCGTAACGTTATTTTGTAATTTGGGGATATGTTGTATTTTAGTTTCTATTTTACTCAATGAATTTTGTAACAGATTTGCCAAAGACCTATAAGAAAATCAATTTATTTGACAATCAGGACTTGTTCAGTTTCTTATTTTTTGGTCTGTAACTACGCACTAGTGTTTCGATTTTATTAATTTTAAGGGACCATTGTGAAGAACCTTTAATAAATTACCTACATAGTGTCGTTATATTGCCTTTTATTTATAAATATTAAAACTGCTATGCAGACAATCTACTTACGTTATCACTTTACTTCAAACATCTGTGCGAAGTGCACTCGTTGTTTTGCTTTCTGGCGCAAAAAACTTATTGTTCATGCACTCATTGTGTCGTAATAATACCAGATGCTTTTCATTTCACCGTGCACAACATACCTAAATGGACTTGTTACTATTACTCTGCGTCCTCGCAACATGCGCCCACTCAAGGGAATTTTGTGAAAAGTCCAAAATACCTCTTGAAATGGGGGTATGGAAACATTTCCTCAAGCACATGGACTCTGCCGTAGTAGAGAACAAACCAGTTTCAATGACCGAAGGCCAGGTGCACGTATACGAAAACTACTTCCCAGGACACACGATAAAGTACATTCACGTGGATAACTTGGCTGTGAAGACCTGTGGAGCGAGTGCAACCATTAAGACTGGCGGTGTAGGTACTTCTACGTTGCTGATTATACTTCACGCGGATACCAACCAAGAGATACGCTCCGTGATCGACATTTGGGGCGTGGAAAATCCGCATAAGTCGACCGTCCGTCCCCTGAAACCAGCAGACCTCAAAAACATGAAGTCTATGTATCTACTCAAGGATATTCGGGCTCAACAATAAGAACTAAGTTTTGTTTATAATTAGCATAGTATAAGAATGCTAAACTTCAGGGCCTATTAATATATTTTCACTATTTTTAACTAAAAGACCATGTAACATAATGATTGCATTAAATAATATAAACATGAGTATGAAACTCAAAACTTTTTTGTAAGAATGCATAGTCTCTTCTTACTGCGCAGGGTCGTCTCTCATGTAAGTGCCTTTATGTCTCATCTTTATTTCTGACCACGCGATTTAGGCTAACATGATAAAATGTTAATTTCCATTACCTTATCTAAAGTCGTTACCTCACAGCGGGTTCATAGTTTAATGATCATGAGCGGAAAAATAGCGTAACTTTGGGAGAACACATTTTAAACAATAAATGCAGCTGTCGATCATCGAATTTAGTTAGGGCATTACAGGGTCATATAACTTTGTTTGAAGCTGTGAAGACTACAAAATATGGAATCATAGTGAGTGAGGCAGAATATATTGAATATGCAAGAGGAAACGAGACAGAACAAGGAAAAGTTACCATTATACAAAAGTCTTGTGATGAATATCAACAATCGATGAAAACGATTATTAATATCGATACTAACTTTATTTTCTATAGTTTATTTTACTTGTTAATGATATGTTTACACTTATTTTAATTAATAAATTACTAAATGGAAAGTTAATTTATTATTTTATTAAAAACCTACACATTAATACGCTCAATATTAAAAATAATCGATTACTTTCAACAAAGTGAGATGTCAAGAATCGAGATCAAGATTTGTTGGATGGCAACCCTAATTTTAACAAAATGTCAACTTCAACTGAAATTCTCACAAAGTTTTTGTTTTGTTGTTCGAGTTTTTCTAGTTTGTGATGAAAGGTTCTACAAATACATGCTTACTATCTTCTCCCCCTGTTTGCTTGAGGCAACTCGCAACACTGTGGTTGAGACTAGTTAGTAAAAAAGTGAGAAATAATATAGTGACTTATAGAAACCTTGTGTGAGAACAGTGCTGAAGAGAAAACAAATAAAAAATCTGTTCTTGTCCAAAAATATTTATTATGGTTGATGTGAGATCTTGCCATAAATGTTCAATCCTGATAGTAAAAACCAAAAAGTGAATTTTCGATTATATTGTTGCGGTTATTGACAAATACCTCACGTTGAATTTGGATGTGGTAATAATTTATATAGTAATTGTACTTCTATTTGTTATACAACAATTAATTTATGTATTTAGATTTTAGACCAATAAACGAAGCATCATCATCATGATTTCGTTTTATTTTATACCTATCTAAAGTATTGCAATAACAGTAGGGCGTAGGTAGGTACTAATGTCAAACTACCCGCCAACTCGCCAGCACTCGCAGTTAGTGTGGGATCCCTAATAGATGGCGTTAGCGTCTATGCGACATTTCGTCTACACTTTTTATGTATAGAGTTGTGGTTCTTCTCTCGTAGAGAGTATTATATTCCTTGGGGCATTATTGGGCATTACTTAAGGCCTGCGCACACCTAGTTCGCTGGCGGTAGCGATCAGTGAAACGCTGTCAAATATCGCTGTCAAATCTCAAATCTGACAGCGATATTTGACAGCGTGTCACTGATCGCTACCGCCAGCGAACTAAGTGTGCGCAGGCCTTTAATAATAAAAGAGAAATAACAAAAAGTTAAGTAGGTCAAATAAACACCATTCCATGATAAAAAGTGAAATTTATTACATTTTATCCCACCTTATAAATTAAAAGGATACACATAGTCGCCTACTAAAGTACGACTTTTGCTTACCTACACTTAAATTAAAATACATACGAATCTACTCTATGCTAATGGTACATTTATATTAAATTTTCACGAAAAATAATAGGTACTTTTATTGTGTTATCATCTTGACTAGACCTAAATTCTTTGAGATTGAAAGTTTCATTACGCACTAAAATAAACTACATAATGTAAAATATATTAATCTTTTCTTGTAACATGATTTTCTGGTTAGAGGTTAATTTTAATTAAAACTGGTAGGTACCTACTAAGTACCTAGCATAAACGAAATATTAGAACGCAATTTTTGGCTGTAAAAAAAACACAACTGTAACTTATGCTATGAATAGATTACATGTAAGCGTATATATCGATACTTTATCCCTCTTTGCTTATTATTAAATGGGTCAAGTTGACCCCAAGGCGATAGCCAGACCTACTAAAGGTGAACGTAGACTGGAACGCACCGGCCAGAATGCACGCACGGCACGCAAATGTGATGTTGGTTTTTTTATATAAATTCATCACTATTGGCCGGATAATTAGTTGCCAGTAGTGCAGCTACAAATTGCAGTAAAACAAGGCCCGTTTAGACGATCTTTTATGCAACTGCGTCCAAAACATGGCCCGTTTAGAAGACCTTTTATGCAACTGCGTCCAATACATGGCCCGTTTAGAAGACCTTTCATGTAACTGCGTCCAATACATGGCCCGTTTAGAAGACCTTTTATGCAACTGCGTCCAAAACATGGCCGATTTGGAAGACCTTTTTTATGCAACTGCGTCCAATAGTATGATTGAACGTCAGGATATGAAAAAAAAAATGCATGCCGGTGACGTCACACGATTTAGTTCACCGCGTGCATGTATTGTTTTGTCTATGTATAATAATTGAAATGAGAATTACAAAAATATTGTAAAACTCATAGAATCTCTTGTGAACTCTAAACGATTAACACGAAGTTATCATTGGTAGGTTCAGAGATTATGAACAACTAAGATCAACCTAGGCAAGGTGCCCGGTCTATGTTCACCTAGGATAAAAAACATAGCGTTGTAGCCAACCAAAATCATTCATGTGATTTTACTGAGTAAGTACCTAAATAGTCCATGCAAAAGCATGGATTGATATCGAATCATCTAAATTATTAATACATTTTCTATGTATCTTGCTTAGTATTTTGTTTAATTGGCTCAATAATTGGCTTCGTATATAATCTTAAAACGCACTAATTTGGCAGAAGACTAATATATTTAAATATATATTTAATTTAAATTTCTACTTTATTTCTTTGATTTTGTAGTCTATAAAATAGGCTGATATTATCGTCTTAACTTTTTCATGGTTATTTTAAAAAATCCACGAAACGTTTATACAATTTTGGAAACAAATAATAACCTCAGGGGGGGCAGAGGGGGGATCTAGACCAGTGATTCCCGAACTATCGTACGTATACCACCAGTGGTAAGTGACGATTATTAAGGTCGTACGCAAGTAGCCATTTTGTATTTGTGTGTAGAATTTAAGACGAGGTTTAGCTACCCAGGTAACTTTCAAAATTAACGAATAAGAATACACCAATAGCTGCCACAAAGTACAAGCTCGCGAGGAAGTTGTATTTCGTATTTAGGTACAGAGATAAAAATACGAGTAAATATGTACCTACCTACTTACTCGATGCTCGAAGTACTTACTAGTACTACTCTAGTCAGCCGAGCCAGTGTGTGTTATGTGGTCTATGCTCGAAATGTGTGTCCTAATACTCTGAGGCACATCCACATTCATCGAGCTACGTACTCGGCTGGATGGGTAGCGCTAATCACGCGTAAACGAAGCAAATATTCTTAGCTTCGCGACCACTTCCCCAGATTAAATAATGTTATAACTAGCGGCACATAACTTTAGCGCTGAGCGATACGCAGAGAGGATGGCTGCGCATGTCGCGCACTCTGGATGTGTGCAGAGTGTCTTATTGCTACAGAGAGCGGAGTGCGACTTAGCGCTACGCACGCCCGCCCTTCATTCCCCTAGCCCCCTCAGGTACCTTATTTTTGACTTCTGCGCAATAACGGTCAGCGCTAAAGTTATGTGCCGCTATCTATACATATGTTACGTTGAGCGCTCTGTGTGGACTCGGGCTAAATATGAGCAAGTCAGTCTAGTCAATATCGTGGAATTTGAGGATCGCCCGGCCCTTGATCTCGGAGTTGCAGAGTTTGCGCACCACTTCTTGCGCCTCTTCCGCCGGGAACACAGAGTGCGGTGGTGGTTCAATCTGCACAAAAGATGTAAATTATATTAGTGCTTTGATTAGCAATATTTTTTTCAACTTACATACCTACTATAACTAACCACCGGCCATAGGTCAAAGAACGAAGAGTTACCATCTCTTATGATGGGTTAGGTACAGGTAGGTACAGGTGGGTAGGTAGGTACCTAGCGAATAATAGTGACTAGGTTCATTTCAAGCAAATAAACGTTCACGTTTCGGAATGCTGTGTGACCTACAGGCAGCAGAATAACCACCAAGCTTAGTGAAGTTCCAACTAATCGGAACAGTGATTCCAACTAAAGATTTGAACCTGATTAGTTGGAATCAGGAGTATATAAGTGAACTTCTCCAAACGCGGCGGTTTAACGGCAGATTCGGACTTTACTAACCTCTCCCCCTGCGACCAGGACAACCAACTGCTTCAGTTGCTCGATGGAGCCATTTGGCACGACTGAGATATTCACGTGCATATCCTCAGCCTTCTTCGAAAACTTAGGCAGAAGCTTCTCGCCTATTTCTTCTGTCACCAGCACTACACCTCCCTAAAAGCACAAACGACTTATTAGAATGGAGTCTGGTCTAATTAGTTTACCACAATAATGTAGAAGTGAAGAACCAACTTCTGCAACAGATTTTTGATCACTGGCAGTCATTTGTTTATTTTTATTTTTTAGAAGAAAGATAGTGCAACGGTATTATTTGTATACTTTCGATCGCCTGCGGCTTCACACGCGTGTAAGTGGTAAATTTCCCATTTTTGTTATTTTTTGAGATAAAAAGTAGCCTAAGGGCGCTTGTACACGCTAAGAAAAAACGCCGGGTCTACCCAAGAATTCGTGTCGTAACTAGAAAATAACTGTGTACACTGCTCGCAGCGGTGCACGAAAAAAGTCTTATCTGCGCAAGACACGACGCGGCGAACGTTGTTGCGTTTTCGTGTGTGGAAAAGACAAAATTCTTGTCGTCTACACGAAGAATTTGTCTTGTCTGCCGCAGGAACGGCAAATTTTCTTAGCGTGTACAAGCGCCCTAAGTAAGCTACTTATATGCTAATCCAGGTTACAAATGATTGAAACTAACAGGACTATGAGAGTTGGTGATAAACTTACAGGAGCAAGGCACTGGAGCGATCGGTGCAGTGACCGTGAAGTGGTTCCGAAGTTAAGGACCACGTCTACTGGACCGCCGCACGCATCCGTCGTCCGCTCAATCAGTTGCTTCTCGTACAGATCCTCACTCCATTGCAAGACGTTGATGCTGGAAGCCAAAGGCACGGTTAATTTATCTGATGACACCCTATCTGGGCGACGGTGACCACTTACCATCAGTTAGGCCGTAAGCCCGCTTGTCTATAATTTGCTTGAAAAAAAAAACTTCCTGTGTTCTGTGTGTCCAAAAATAAACGTTTTATAAAACACAAAAGATCTTTACTCTATCTTTTGTGTTTTAAAAACGTTTATTTTTGGACAGTTTAGTATTAAGTTGATTGATCACGGACAACCATGATAACAAATTATCTTTTGTGCGTGTAAACCATAGACAGCATAAAAGTATTTGTTCGGGTACAACAAATTTTAAACCTTAAATCTATTGCTGGTATTGAACACTGTACCAGCAGAAGTAAAGTTAAGCTAAAGCTATTATGTGTTGATTTACTTACGAGTATTCTTCGCAGCTCTTCACCAATTGAAATCCGTCATCCTTGAATGTAGCCACGCAGATGCCGATTCTGTCAGTGTAATTCCCGTGCTCAAAGCAGTATGCTGCAATCCTGAGTGCCCACAACGCCATGCCACCAGTGCCTACTATTAAAACCGTAGCCTTATCTTTCTGGTTCGGCCCTTCGAGTACAGATTTCAAGCACTCAATAGCTGTGGTCACCGAGTTCATAGCTAGCAAAGCGCCAGTGGGCAGCATGGCTGCAACACTGAGGTGCAGAGCGTCCGGGATCGGAACCAAGCACTTGAAGTCTGGTACGACTATGTAGTCCGCATATCCGTGCGGTACACCCTCGTACGGGTAGAGAACTATGCGGGTGCCCTCGTGAATACCATCGATTCTCTCTGCCGCTTTTCCTATAGCGTCAACGATTCCTGCTACTTCGTATCCTGGGAAGAGCGCTCCGTCTTTAAGTCCGAGATGTGAGGGCATTGATGCATGCATACCGAAACCTTCCATTTCCCCCGACAGACTACCGATTGAGGAAGTGCTGCAGACGGAGGCTGAGCGAGTGCGGTTGGCGCGGTAGCAGGCTCCGGCGTACACCACGCGGATCCGGGCGCCGTACATGGGCACATCTGGTACGGGCACGTCGAAACTAAACACGCACTCCTTAAGAGCTGCCCCCGGGGACTCTATCGAGACTTGTCTGCACAGCTTACTCATTGTATTAGTTATCTGTAAAACAAAACACGAATAATTATCATATGTATTTAATAATTGTCATCGTCATCATTATCATCAGCCTGAAGAAGTCTCCTGCTGGACATAGGCCTCCTCTACACATTTAGAAATAACGATTCTAAGCCCTTCCCATCCACCGACTTCCCGCGATCTTAACAATGTCGTCGGTCCATCTGGTCGTAAGCCAAAAAAAATCAAATCCCAACAAAAATATCGACAGCTACACACATACGCAACTAACAGCTTTTTTAAACAAATCAGGACTTTGCACAAAAGAAGATCACAAAGCTAAATATCCTCCAGACTCATTTAATGTTTAACAAGATACTGAATCAAGTTGACGCCACACAAATCAGCTCATGAGAGTTGAGTAGGTAGGTACCTACCTATCTAGTCAACTAAGTAGTTAATGACGAGGCCTGTCCTGTGTTGTGTGAATAGGCGCGTCGCGTGAGTCTTTAGCCGTACCTACTTGCAGTCTAGATATTGTAATTGAAACCAATTGATATGGCTGGCGAGCCAATGTTTGTTTATGCACTATCTTAGTGCGTTTACAGATGCTATGATTTTTTAATATTTTGCTCTTATATTATATGATAAACCGTGAAATACCAGTTAAAAATAATAACAAGAATATCGCCAAAAATGAGAAAACTAGTAGGTAAGTAGTTAGGTAGGTAGTAGGATTTGTGATATTGCCATTTCGGCCGAGGCAAATATAGTGCTTTTCTTAAAAAAATGCAAGGAAATAAAAAAGGGTCTTTTACTTATTAAACTTATTTTTTACTAACCAAATAACAACGAACTCCGCTTTACCGCCAATTTTTTTTTTATTTTACATTTTGTGCCGAAAGGTAAACGCATCTGTTGCTATACAGCCACGAGAACGAGAACGCAATGTGTACGATAGATGAAAGAGTTCTAAATTCAAACAGCACACCGTTTCATACAACATTGCCGGAGCGAGAACGCGCCGGAAAGTGATTTTGGTTTTTCAGTCTACGTAAATAATGATACTTCGCGTGTTCTATATTCAAAAGTAATGACAATTTCTTTTACCTCACGGGTACCTACGAAAGAACAAGTGACACGATAAGAAGAAGAGTGTTTTTCTATAGAACTATGAAATTCAACTAGGTAGCATATTATTATGGCCCATTGCCACTTGGCTTATTTTTATTTTATTTAAGAACTATTTGTGTATCTAGGTAAGTATGTACCTACCTACTGAGATAGGTAATTATGATGATTTTAATTGAATCTGAAGCAATTTACTCACTCCTTAATTTAAACCAAATATTTATTTGCACAAAACATCGCGCGCCCCCACATCATCGTAATAAAGTAGGGCACTTTGGATTTCTCGGGCTCTAAAAATAGTGTGAGTGGTGATAAGTTTAGGTAAACCATCGTATGTTTTGATTATCAGTGTAAACAAGGGCCGGAGGACAATGAACGGTGATGCCGCACCACAGATTCAACACTACCAATCAAGATAATTAAACATACGAACTTAGACAATTTAAAATTGTCTAAGCATACGAATGATGGCCAGCTAAAATAATAAAGTACCTACATAACAGGTAAGTACCTACCTACCTTCCTACACCGACCAAAATTATATAAACACACACACATTGCTTTGACCTTCCCTTAGTGCGAAGGTCACAAAACAAAAGGAGAAAAAAGGGACAAAGGACATTATTAATAGGTAAGCGTAACGCAATAAATCACACCACAGTAATATTGGAGCAATTTTAAAATTAGGCCATTATATAAATACAGGCGTTTGTTAAAAAGGATTGTGTTTTTACCTATGTTCACGTGCCTCAAAACAATATAAGCGCTCGATCGCTGTGTAAAAAAATATTTACCTGTGCTGCAGTATACCAATTTCAAGATATATTT